>JAANYP010005434.1:0-70500 GCA_020465985.1 Centrapalus pauciflorus | reverse complement strand
TATACACTTTAGGACACTTGAGTCAACTTCATGTGTTGAAGTTAGTGTGGTTGAACTGAGTGTTCCCACTGGAACATCCTTAGTAACGGAAGCATTTGTTGCTCCGTCACTTGAAGAGGGTGGAAGTCCAGTCAGAGAAACGCCAATACCAACTCTGAGCACTGGCCACACAGAAGTTCTTTATACAAGTTCGACTGTTGTGTCAACTGGAAGTCTTCGTGACCCAGTGGTGAGGTTATCCCCGTTTGTGACTGAGTCAACCTTGACAACAGCTTTGAATGAAGTTGTTTCTGGAGTAAACACGCATGTATCTAATCAACTGGCTGAAGTAATGGCTCAAATGACCAATATTCAGAAATTCTTGAAGGGAAAGGATGTTGCGGAGGAATCAGTTAAGAAAAATGAGTCAAAACAAGCAATTGAAGAGTTGAAGGAAGAATTGAAAGATTTTGTGTTTGAGCAGTTTGACGAAATGCGAGAACGTATGATCAGTCAGGAGAATACAGTGGTAACGGCATTGGGTAATCTGTCGGAGAGAGTAGCTGCAGTGGAAGATACCTGTAAGGCTCAAGCTTCCTCATCAAAGAGGAAACATGATGAGCATGACGAAGACTCCGATGATGCTCCTCATGAGGGGGAGAAGAGGAGAAAGCTTGATCAATCAACGCCAGGGATTTTAATGCTAACATATCCAGAGAAGGAGCCGGAAGCTCAGGGGAAAGAAGCCGGGGGTTCTAAACAATCAGCTGGTGAACAGAGAGAACTGGGATTGATTCTTTATGAAGATGTTCTAGTTCCTTTGAACACTCAGCCCGATATTTATCAGTTTATTGAATATATTGATTCAGAGGAAGATGTACAAGAGAAAGATAAAGAGCCGAGTATTCAAGAGACAGGAGAAGAAAGAGAGGAGTACATTGAAGTGTCTGAAGATGATGACATAATTGCATTGACAGATGTCGACTTTAGAGCTGAAAGAATAGAGGAGGAGGAAGTGTTAGTTGAAGAAATAATGAAAGATGTTGAATCAACACCAACGGTTGAAAAGCCTGAGGTGGTTGTACAGATTAAAGAAGAATTTGAAGAGTTTCCTGTTGAGAGCAGTATGGCTCAAGAAACAGTAGTTTTGAATGAAGTGGAGGTGATGGATAGATTTTTTAATGAATTTGTTCTTGCTGATGAATCAAAGAAGCAACACAGACTAAGATTTCAAGCACAACAAGTGGTGCAGAGGGAGATTCAAGATATGTTAACTCTGTTGAATAAGGATGAAATAAGTAAGAAGAAGGTGAAAAAGCTTGACCTGCCAGAGAACAGGTCTGCTGAGTTTATAAGGAAAAGAAACAAGATGCCGTACATTGAAGACATTCTGGAGAAATGGATCTTTTGCAAAAAACAAGCTCCATGCTCTTTTCACAAGTTATTCCGAGTTCTAGAGCCGAATATATAACACCTTGCCTTTTATTTGCATTTTTATTTTTAAGTATTTTGAGCAATTTGCGTAAAATGATGTAATTTCGAGATTTGGTATAAATAGGGGCTGAGAGCTCATTTTCTCATTTTTGCAAGCCAAATTCCTTTCCAGAGCTTCTCTCTCTAGAACCCGAAACTTCTCTCTAGCTTTTCTCCCAAACCGACCGGCCAAATCTCGAGTTCTATACGTCATTGGAAAGGTCTCGAAGTGTACTACGCGGGATCTACCATTGCATGTGAGATTTGATACGAATTCGAGGTAAGAATTGCCATTTTCGTATTCTGCATTATTTGGGTTTTTTGAAGGAAGCTTCATATTTCATTTTTGGTTCGATTTTAAGCCATTTAGCTTGAGTTTTAGCCTGATTATGGTAGATTATGTATAATATAACTAAACCGAGGCTTATTACTTAGCTTATTTGTGGATTTGAGGCATGAAAATGCATGTTTTAAGCTGTAGTTTATGAACAAACTCGAGTATGCATAGAACAGACTCGAAATGCCAAGAACAGACTCGAATAGAGCTAGATTCGAGTATGAGGTTCGAATCTAACCCCCTGGTTCGAATCTGTCTTCGAATCTGATGCTCAGATTCGAATCTGACTTCGATTCTGATGCTCAGATTCGAAATCTCGAATCTAACCCCTAAATTTCGAATCTAATTGATAAAATTTACGAACAACGCATAAATTAGCAAAATAAATAGCAAAATATTTAGCTAGAAGTTATGGCTTATAGATGTTGGAATATTGAGCTAGCAATATTAATTTAGCACATGTTCTGTAATATTAAACTTCAGATATTATACATAAGCTGTTTAGCCCAGCTGCGAGTCAAAGCCAGTGCCAGTCTATATTGAGCCTAGATAAGCAAGTGCAAGCATTATAAAGCAATTTAAAGCGTAAATAAGCCCGAGCAAGTATTTCAGAGCATTTCAAAGCATTTTCAGTACTGTGAGTAACAGTTATTCTTGTTTACATGTTTTATATGAAATTGAGACATAAATTGCTTCTATGTGACTTCTTTGGAATTCAATAGACTTTTGTGAGTGAAGGCGAACACTGTGGTACAGGTGATGCCCAGCTTAGCCGGATCTTACATTTTATCTATTAATATGCATATTTATCTGCTATCTGTTTATTGTTCTGCATACTATACAGCAAACTTTGTGTTAGCGTTTCTTTGTGCATCTCATAAGCATTATATTAGCAAGCAAGCAATTCTGATGTTCACCACTATCCCTTGAGCATTATGCGGGTAGCTAGCCCCGCATCACAGATTGATCATCTGTCAGCGGTAAACCCCTAGTGGTGGCATCTCCGTTCTGCGTGAAATGTCTCAATTGTGCAGCGTTCTTTCTGGGTATTAAGCAAATGAGCAAGCAAGCAAGCAAGCATAACAGCCTTTATAGGCATTTTCGCCTCATATTTTACATGCATTCATGAATATCTGTTTACTCACTAAGCATTAGCTTACAGTTGCTACTTACAATTTTTACAGGAAAAGGTAAAGAACAAGCTGGACCTTCTGCTTAGGTCTATTATCTGATCTGCCCAGAGGACTTAGCTAACTTTCAGCTTGTGGTATAGCTTTATGGTGCCTTGGGTTTTGGGTAGCTGCTTTTATTTATGTTATGATGTTTTTAGCAACTTAGTACTGTAACCTTGTAGCACGAGTAGTGCAAGACTTATTGTAATATTTTATTTAGCTTTATGCATTTATTCTTATTTCCTGGGATTAGCAAGCGTGTTTTGAAGCAAGGATGTGACAGGATGGTATCAGAGCATTAGTTTGAGGGATTCAAGTGTTAGCAATAACACTTGGACTCAAACTTTTAAGCAAAGATATTAGCTTCGAATGTCTAGGCTTTAACTTGACCTGAGATAGGCTTTGACTTTGCTTTAGGAATTGGGAAATGGGGTAGAATAGGAGTTATGCATATTCTTATGCAAGTATTATTTATATAATTTCAGAACATGTCTGGATCTGGTGAAGGAGCTGGAGGTGGACTCACTCCTGAACAGATCATGCAAATAATGCAAACAATGCTTAACGAGAACAACGAGCGTCAAGCTAAGTTCTTGCAAGAACAGTTTCGTGCTCGTGATGAAGCCGAAACTAAGCGTAGAGAAGAACGTAGGAAACAACAGCATGGTGACACTGGACGCCACAACGACGACACCGACGAGGAGGAAGCCCCTGTAGTCCCTCCTAAGGGCTGCAACTTCCGTTACTTTAAGGCTTGCGGAGCTCAACCTTTTAAGGGTGCTGCAAATTCGATCGAAGCACTTGAGTGGATCACTGGCATTGAGCGGATTTTTCTCATTAGTGACTGTGCTGAAGAATCAAAGGTCAGCTTCGCTACAACACTGTTCGAGGGTGGCGCTGTTATGTGGTGGAGATCTCAGGAAAACATGCACGGAGCCAACTGGATTAAGTCCCTATCTTGGGATGAATTCAAAGTTATTTTCTTTCGTCAGTACTGCCCAGCTGATGAAAAGAAGCGTTTGGAAGAGAAGCTGATGTCTCTTACTCAGGGAACCAAATCGGTGACTGAGTATGAGATTGAATTCACCCGACTAAGCTTGCTGTCTGACTATCAAGTCGCTACTGAAGAGCGAAAGATCGACCGTTTTCTTATGGGTCTACATCCCGAGTATCAGAAGTTCTTGAAGCACCGGGGATATACCAACTATGCTGACTGTGTTGAAGCTGCTCGAATTCTCGAGCAGGATTTTATTCGAGCTGGAGGAGTTCCTACTTCCTCTATTAACCCGACATGTCCATCACCGCCCAAGAAATCGCGCACCGGAAGCTATTCTGATCTTCATCCAGATATTCTCAGCCACAGCAGTCTCAGTACCGACAGTTCAGCTCGCCTACGGCACAGCAAACTCGATCTTATGCGGTACATTCTGAGCCGAGGCAGTGTCGCCGCTGCCAGAAGTCACACATTGGGCGTTGTAACCCCAATGATGTAAGGTGCTATGTGTGCAACGAAATAGGACATAGCAGTGAAGAATGTCCTAACAAAGTTAAAGTTTGCAACAATTGTTTACGCCCTGGACATAATGAGCATGCATGTACGCATCCGTTCAGCATGATTTACCCGAGTGCAGAGCATCATCCGCGATTGCAGCAGCAGCAATACCGACCTCAGCAACAACATCAACAACAACAGCAAAGACAAAATCAACCGGCCCGGCATAGCACATCGCGAGGAGGTTCTAGTCGCCGTAACGAGCCAACTAGGAGTCAGAATCGCGCATTTCAAATAACAGCCGAGCAAGCGAAGGAAATACCAGATGTGGTATCTGGTACGTTTCTTGTTAACTCTATCCCTGCTAGAGTTATTTTTGATTCAGGAGCCAATCGCTCTTTTATATCAAGTGCATTTGCATCTAAGCTTGGAATTACTCCGACAACTCTACCTGTTATCTTTGATATTGAAACGGCTAGTAATGTAAGTGTGTCTACCGATAAAATTTACCGTGACTGCATCATTTTGCTCGACAACTGCACATTCCAACTTGACCTCATTCCTATGGACTTTCACGAATTCGACGTCATCGTCGGTATGGATTGGCTTGATCATCATGACGCCAACATTGTCTGCAAGAAGAAGTTGATAAAGCTCACTACACCGGATGGCCGCAGTATCTGCATCTATGGTGACAGAAAGAAAGGTGATTTATGTTTAATTTCTGTAGTCAAAGCTAGGAAACATATAGCTAAGGGTTGCGTGTCATACTTAGCATATGCAATAGATGCTAAGTCTGAAAAGAAAGCATTAGCCGAGGTTCCGATAGCCTCCGAGTTTCCCGATGTCTTTCCCGAGGACATCTCTGGACTCCCACCAGACCGTCAGGTGGAGTTCAGAATTGATTTAGTGCCCGGCGCGGCACCGATTGCTCGAGCCCCTTATAGACTTGCACCTGCAAAGATGCAAGAAATGATGAAGCAATTGCAAGAATTGCTAGATAAGGGACTCATACGACCAAGTTCATCTCCCTGGGGAGCTCCTGTTTTATTCGTTAAGAAGAAAGATGGGACTCTCCGGATGTGCATTGATTATAGGGAGTTGAACAAGGTAACAATAAAGAACAAATATCCATTGCCCAGAATAGACGATCTTTTCGACCAGCTTCAGGGAGCCAGTTACTTCTCAAAGATCGATCTTAGATCTGGTTATCATCAGCTCAAAGTTCATGAAGAAGACGTCCCTAAAACGGCTTTCCGTACCAGATATGGGCATTACGAGTTTCTTGTTATGCCCTTTGGCCTTACAAACGCTCCTGCGGCGTTCATGGATCTGATGAACCGCGTTTGTAGACCAATGCTCGATAAGTCCGTTATCGTCTTTATAGACGATATTCTCATCTACTCGAAAACTGAAGCTGAGCATGCTGTGCATCTTAGAGAGCTGCTAGAGTTGCTGCGCAAGGAGCGACTTTACGCCAAGTTCTCTAAATGCGAATTTTGGTTGCGACAGATACAATTCCTTGGTCATGTGATATCTGGTGAAGGAATCTCTGTGGATCCTTCTAAGATAGAAGCCATTCAAAATTGGGAAGTTCCCAAATCAGCTACCGAGATCCGAAGTTTCTTGGGATTGGCGGGTTACTACCGTCGATTCATTAAGGACTTCTCAAAACTAGCCATGCCTCTTACATCTCTTACTCGCAAGAATGTTCCCTTTATTTGGGAAGAAGCTCAAGAGACCGCCTTCCAAACTTTAAAGCAGAAACTCACCGAAGCGCCTATTCTGGCCTTACCCGAAGGTAATGAAGACTTTGTAGTCTTCAGCGATGCTTCATATCAAGGGCTTGGGTGTGTTTTGATGCAAAGAGGCAGAGTCATAGCATATACTTCTCGCCAACTTAAGGATCATGAAAAGAGTCATCCGACTCATGACCTTGAACTTGCTGCTGTGACTTTTGCGTTGAAAACATGACGGCATTATCTCTACGGCACCAAATGTCAGCTGTATACGGATCACAAGAGCCTTAAGTATATATTCAGCCAGAAGGAGCTCAACATGCGCCAGCGACGCTCCATGGAACTCATCAAAGACTATGATTGTGATATTCTTTATCACCCTGGCAAAGCGAATGTGGTGGCCGACGCATTGAGTCGTAAATCCTACTCTGCTAAATGTCTCTATACCTTGACTCATACTTCGTTTTCATCAACTTTGATCGATGAAATTCTCGTTGCTCAAGCCGAAGCCCTAAAAGAAGAAAACCTCAACTCTGAGGACATGAAAGGGCAACTTCAGTTCTTAACCGATAGCCCTCGTGGCTTGAAGCTTTTCAAAAATCGTGTCTGGGTTCCGAAATTTGGTAATGTTCGACAGAAAATTCTTTCGGAAGCCCACTGTTCTAACTTCTCGGTACATCCTGGCAGCACCAAGATGTACAACGATCTAAAAGCCGAATATTGGTGGCCCGGTATGAAAAGAGACGTAGGCCAATATGTTGATAATTGTGTTACATGCCGATTAGTCAAAGCGGAGCATCAGCAGCCTTACGGCAGTCTTCAGCCCTTACCGATCCCCGAGTGGAAGTTCGATCACATAACGATGGACTTTGTGACGAAGTTGCCGACTACACGAAGACAGCACGACGCAATATGGGTTATCGTGGATCGCCTAACCAAAGTCGCACATTTCATTCCGATTCGCGAAAACTATTCACTTGAGAAACTAGCCAAGTTGTACATAGACGAGATCGTTACACGACACAGTGTGCCTTTGTCAATTGTTTCCGACCGCGACAGCCGGTTCACTTCAAGGTTCTGGAGTGCATTGCAAAATGGATTAGGTACTAAGATCAGAATGAGCACAGCGTATCATCCACAGCCTGATGGCCAGAGTGAGCGTACGATCCTTACACTCGAAGACATGCTGCGGGCATGTGTTCTTGAGTTTAGCGGTAGTTGGGATGACCACTTGCCGTTAGCAGAATTTTCTTATAACAATAGTTACCACTCATCTATCAAAGCCGCACCTTTCGAAGCCTTATACGGACGCAAGTGCCGAACTCCTACGTATTGGCATGAAGCCGGTGAAGCACCAATCGCCGGTCCCGAGCTACTTCAGCAGACAAATGAAAAGATCCGAATCATACGTCAACGATTGGAAACTGCTCAATCTCGACAGAAATCGTATCACGACCGACGCCATAAACCTTTAGAATTCCAGAAGGACGACTATGTTGTATTAAAAGTCTCGCCGATGAAAGGTGTGTTCAGATTCGGCAAGCGTGGCAAGTTAGCACCACGATTCGTTGGTCCTTTCAAGATCATTGAGCGTGTTGGAACTCAATCTTATCTGTTGGACTTGCCAAGCGAACTGTCCAACATACACCCCGTGTTTCACGTTTCGCAACTAAGGAAGTGCAAAGAAGATGACAGAGAAAAGTGGGCCGATCATCTGACTTATAAGATTAATGAGAAGCTGCAATGCGACGAGCCTGAAGTCATTCTAGAGACAAAGATGAAGAAGTTGAGAAATCGAGAGGTAGCAATGGTGTTGGTGCAATGGAGAACTTCTCACGGAACTTCTCAGACCTGGGAATCTGAGCAGGACATGAGAGTTCGATATCCGCATCTGTTTGAGCCTTAGGTACTTCGAGGACGAAGTGCAAGCGTGGTGGGCTCATACTATAACACCTTGCTTTTTATTTGCATTTTTATTTTTAGTAATTTTGAGCAATTTGCGTAAAATGATGTAATTTCGAGATTTAGTATAAATAGGAGCCGGGAGTTACATTTTCTCACTTTTGCAAAATCCTTCTAGCAAATTCCAGAGCTTCTCTCTCTAGCCCGAAACTTCTCTCTAACTTTTCTCCCAAACCGACCGGCCAAATCTCGAGTTCTATACGTCATCGGAAAGGTCTCGAAGTGTACTATCCGAATCTGCTATTGCATGCGTGATATCATACGGTTTTGAGGTAAGAATCGCCCTTTTCGTTTTCTGCATTTTTTGGTTTTTAAAGTAAAATTCGAGTTTATCATTCTTAAGCGATTTAAAGCTAATTTCGTATGAGTTTTAGCTAGAATATGGTAGATTATATATAATATAACTAAACCGAGGCTTATTACTTAGCTTATTTGTGATTATTAGGCTTGAAAATGCATGTTTAAAGCTATAACTTATGAACAAACTCGAGTATGCATAGAACAAATTCGAATTGCCAAGAACAAGCTCGAATAGAGCTAAATTCGAATTTGTAGGTTCGAATCTAGCTTCAGATTCGAATGAGGTTCGAATCTAACCCCCCGTATTCGAGTCTGTCTTCGAGTTTGACCCCATGTGTTCGAATTTGTTCATTAAATTCGAAACCTTCCCCCTAAATTCGAATTTAATTGATAAAATTTACGGACAACGCATAAATTAGCAAAATAAATAGCAAAATATTTAGCTAGAAGTTATGGCTTATAGATGTTGGAATATTGAGCTAGCAGTATTAGTTTAGTACATGTTCTGTAATATTAAACTTCAGATATTATACATAAGCCGTTTAGCCCAGTTGCGAGTCAAAGCCAGAGCCAGAATATATTAAGCCTAGATAAGCAAGTGCAAGCGTTTCAAAGCAATTAAAAGCATAGAAAGCCAGTGCAAGCATTTTCAGTACTGTGAGTAACAGTTATTCTTGTTTACATGTTTTATATGAAATTGAGACATAAATTGCTTCTATGTGACTTCTTTGGAATTCAATAGACTTTTGTGAGTGAAGGCGAACACTGTGGTACAGGTGATGCCCAGCTTAGCCGGATCTTACATTTGATCTATTAATATGCATATTTATCTGCTATCTGTTTATTTTTTTGCATACTATACAGCAAGCCTTGTTTTAGCGTTTCTTTGTGCATCTCATAAGCATTATATTAGCGAGCAAGCAATTCTGATGTTCACCACTATCCCTTGAGCATTATGCGGGTAGCTAGCCCCGCATCACAGATTGATCATCTGTCAGCGGTAAACCCATAGTGGTGGCATCTCCGTTCTGCGTGAAATGTCTCAATTGTGCAGCGTTCTTTCTGGGTATTAAGCAAATGAGCAAGCAAGCAAGCAAGCAAGCAAGCATAACAGCCTTTATAGGCATTTTCGCCTCATATTTTACATGCATTCTTGAATATCTGTTTACTCACTAAGCATTAGCTTACAGTTGCTACTCACAATTTTTACAGGAAAAGGTAAAGAACAAGCTGGACCTTCTGCTTAGGTCTATTTTCTGATCAACCCAGAGGACTTAGCTAACTTTCAGCTTGTGGTATAGCTTTATGGTGCCTTGGGTTTTGGGTAGCTGCTTTTATTTATGTTATGATGTTTTTAGCAACTTAGTACTGTAACCTTGTAGCACGAGTAGTGCAAGACTTATTGTAATATTTTATTTAGCTTTATGCATTTATTCTTATTTCCTGGGATTAGCAAGCGTGTTTTGAAGCAAGGATGTGACAAGTTTCTTGAGAAATAAGACACAAGAGGTTGAGAAGGTGAAGAGCGAATTCAGGATAGTGGATCTGGTGCAGATTGAAAAGGAAAGATTTGTTAAGGTTTTCTATCCGAAGTTTACTGTAACTAGATCTGATGGAAATACGTATGTATTCACGGAAGCTGACATGTTCAACATGCACTTGGTCGATATTGAAGATCTTTTTGACGAACTGTGCAGAAATAAAAGGAATGAACATTGTAGATTTGCGCTGAAGACATTGTTTCACTTTATGCATACCAAACTGGTATTAATGTCAGTGCAAGATCTACAGATTGGAGTTGAGAGAGGCATGAGGAAGATAAACATGACTGCACCTCACAGAGATATTAAATTTGCTGGTGAGCTTAAAGAGTTTCAAGTTATAATGGTGAAGCATCCAGCTGTCATGTATAAAGATAGGAATAAAAGGTTGAGAGCTATGAAGAGTGTTGAGCTGAACAAGTTTTCTGATGGAACGTTGATTAAGGTTTTGAATGGTTTGAAAGGCAAGCTGGCTGCAGATCAAAAGAGGAAGACAAAGAAAGGAGCTTTATCTGTTAACGATCGAAGACTCATGGTCGAGTTTATTTCTAAAATTGAATGGAGGCTGTCGGATCGGAAAAGTATTAGAAGATTTGAACAGAAGCTGGGCTTGTCAATTTGAAGACTTTGCTACTTTCATCAAAGGGGGAGAATGTTAGAATATGTTTTTGATTGATGAAAAATCAAAGTCTAGGGACTGTTTATGTATTTTCCTAATAGTTTGTAAATATGTATAAATAGTCTTTTTGACTTTCCAAATAGATAGACTTGTCAGAATATTCTTTTGGAAGGATTGTAATCAGAATAGAAGCACTGTTCACGAGGATATCAAGATACATTTTGTAATCAACAAAATCATCAATCGAATCATTTGGTTAGTGTTGATTAAATTCTGTGTTCTTATTAATTGCATATTGTTGATTGAATTGTTAGAAACTATAATTCACAAATACCAATAATTTTAGCCATTACCATATATACATTAATAAGAATTGAAAGTTTGTTTATGTTATATATATATATATATATATATATATATATATATATATATATATATATATATATATATATATATATATATATATATATATATATATATATATATATATATATATATATATATATATATGTATATATGTATATATGTATATGTATATGTATATGTATATGTATATGTATATGTATATGTATGTATGTATGTATGTATGTATGTAGACACACTTCATACATAATGCATGACTCCAAAATGTTTTATTTTAAGGGTAAATTACAAATTTCGTCCCTGTCGTTTATTATAAATTATGGATTAGGCCCTTTAACTTTAAAAATTACACTGACAGTCTTTGTGATTGAAGTTTTGTTACGAATTTCGTCATTTGGCCATTTCAAATGACCATTTTACCCTTGGTGTTTAATAATTATTATTAAAGTGTTGTTATTATTATTTTTAATATTATTAAATAATAATAAATATCTAAAAAATAAAAACTTCAGTAAAATTAATTTAATAATAAAACATTAATAAAGGATAATGATTTATTATTATTGTTAATTAAAAATCAAAAAGTAACGTTTTGAGTTTAGATTTTGAAAGTTTAAAATAAAGTAAAACTTTCTCTTTAAATCAAAATATAAATGCAATCATTATCAAAAAACATTAAAATTTGATGTTTTAAATTTTTTTTACACAAACAACTTTTTATGTTTTTAACACTTTCAGTAAACTTTTAAAAAAAATTACAGTTTAAATGTTTTGAAACTTTTTAGTTTAATTTTTTTTAAGGTTTAAAATTATTAAACTTTTTTTAAAATATATAAATTATTTTGAAATGTTTAAGTAAATTTTTTTAAAAATTCTAGAAAAATAGCAAAAGTTTTTGAAAAGTTTAGTTATATTTTATTGTTCACAAAAACGTTTAATGTTTTCTAGAAATTTCAGAAAGAGAACATAAAGTTGATAAACTATTTTATTTTTAACTTTTAATTACCAAAAATGATGAAACAATGATATATTTTTATAGATATTAATCCTCATTAAGAATCTTTTGATTTAAAAGAGTATTTAACAGATTTAATTTATTTTATTAATTAAAAAACGTTAGAAAAAGTTTAAAAAATCTAAACTTGAAACCTTTTTTTTATGTCGGTAATAAAAATAATTAATATATTTTTATAAATATTTATTATTCATTTTTATGTGTTTTACATTAAATTAATTTTATAATTTATTTTAGATTTATTTCAATTAGTTTATTATTTTATAATAATATAAATAATAATAAAAATAATATTAATGATAATTATGAAACATGTAAGGGTAAAATGGTCATTTTATATTCCCAAAGAACGAAATCCGTAACAAAACGTCAACCACAAGGACTGACAGTGTAATTTTAAAAGTTAAATGACATGATCCATAATTTCTAGTAAACCATAGGGACGAAATTTATAATTTAATGTAGATGTGTATGTTGATATGTCTAAAGTAATATGTACTTTTATTTTGAATTAATTGATGATGAAAAATAATTAGATTGCTCTCTAATACTATATCATAGAATTTGTGGTGACCTAAGATGGTATATGAAAAATAGTAATCAGGAATAACCGCACATAATGAATTTTGTTTATAAAAAATCATGTGCTAACAACTTTTATTAAAAAGCTTTGTTAATATGTAGCTGTTAAAAAAACTTTGATGTTTGAAACTTTTGATAAATTACTTCATACTTTATTTTAGTGTTCTATGCATTTTTCAAAGGGATAATTGCGCAAAAAACCACCAACTTGTCAGTTTTTTGTGATTAAAACCCCAAACCATTTTCCGTTGCATAAAAAAACCCCGAACTAACTAAAAATCAGTAAATCAAGGTTTTATCAATGGGTAACCGGTTGAAACCGGTTTTTAAATCCTACGTGGACCGGTAAATAACTTACGTGACATAAATTTTAATTGTTGAAACCGGTTGTCAAGTATTACACATCATTTAAACCCCCGTTGATGATGTATTCCCGTTTAAAAAGTACAATTAAAAATTTCAACGAGATTTGAATGATGTGTAATTATTGGCAAACGGTTTCGACAATTAAAATTTATTCCACGTAGGTTATTTACCGGTCCACGTAGGATTAATAGCTGGTTTCAACCGGTTACCCATTAATAAAACCTTAATTTATGAACTTTTAGTTAGTTCGGGGTTTTCTATGCAACGAAAATTGGTTTGAGATTTTAATCACAAAAACCCGACAAGTTTGGGATTTTTTTACGCAGTTATCCCTTTTTCAAATGTCATTACTTTTCAAGATTTTGAAAGTTTTGTGATGCTTTTGAGACAACATATGTCATCTCAGGTTTGACAACATCTTCAAGTTTAAATTTATTTTATTTAACTAATTAATTTTGTATGTAATTGTATACTTAAATACCTTTGTTCTTGAGTTATCAAATTTTATGTCTAATATATTTATATGATTTTATAAAAATAAGCTAATTTTGTATGTCTTAACGACACAATAACTTATTGTATCATTATATTTCTTCAGAATAACTAAATAACAACGTCATAATGTTTATATAAAAACACTTCACATTGTCTTAAATCTGAGGAAAACATATATACTTTATGTTAATATGGTAATATCATCATTGTAACACATTATAGCTAGCGGTTGATAATCATCAATACAATAATATGCTCGCGTTTACAAATGCATTGTTTATTTAATGGTAACCATATCTAATCTCGTGTTATGGATCGAAACAAATATTTCTATTAAACCAAACAACTTCAATTATATTATCCTTCCTGTTATTACGTTATTAAATTGATGGTAGGTGTCTCTCCTTCAACAATGTCATTGCATGATGATCCTGTTCGAATTCAAAAAAGTAATTCTTCACAGTCAATTATTTGTGATTCCATTTATTCTTCAAAGAGAGTGTCTGTTGGAACACATAAGCTTAGAAGGAGACATGTGAATACCATAGATATCTCAGTGATTGTTTTGACGATATGTGAAGATTCATCTATTGTTGACAACAGAGAAAACACTAATCGCAACATATCCACATGGTAATTCTTACTTTCTTAACCAAAAAACAAACATCGATCATTACACATTTTATTGCTTGTGTCATATCTTGACCATGGTGACCAAACCGTCATATATGAAGTCTGCAATGCAGAATTATGGGGTGCTGAAGGTAATAGAAGCAAAAGAATCTGAAGAAACAAATATTTTAATCTCTGTTGTGAAATTGGCAAGGTTGAGCTCCCAAACTTTGAAAAGTCTTTTGATTTACTGGTGAATCATTATACAAAGCAGGATGCTAAAAGCAAGAATTTCCAAAAAAATATCAGGCGTTTCAATATGATGTTTTCATTTACATCTTTGGGACGAAAAGTTGATTAAAAAATAAATAGAGGGAAAGCACCTTATGTCTTTAGACACATGGGCAGAACTACCATAATCTTAGTAGCTTAATTCCTCCTACTGGCCAACAAGCAAAATTTGCACAACTTTACATCTACGACACAAATAATGTAATTCAAAACAGATCGGATGCAGTCAGGTTTGTGTATGCTTGTCTTTAAAATTTTTATAATTACTTCATACTTTTCTGATTTAACTTTCACTCTATAATGTTTATTTGTATTGTTTTCATCATAGTATAGGAAAGATGATTCTAAATCTACAAGTGATGCAATGGATCATCAAATAATTATGAAACTGAAGGACCTTCTGGATGCCAAGAATATTCTTGTGAGATCATACATGATATTTAGGGATCAGCATAAAGCAAATGATTACAAGAATGTTAGATTGAGGCTTATTGGACGAAGAGATCGTGATGGAAGGACTTATAACCTTCCAACTGCTTCTGAAGTTGCAGCATTGATATTTAGTGATATTGTTGACAATTAAGACAAAAGAGATATCATCATAAAGACCCAATTATGAATGTTACAATGATTACACGAACTTCATCCTTCCTATCTTGCATTACAATACCCTCTTCTTTTTCCTTACGGAGATGATGGCTATACGGTTGACATTCTTCATAGAGGCGTTGTGGATGCTGCTCTAGCAAGAGTCCAAAATGTACAATGAGGGAATTTTTTGCCTATAGGATACAAGATCGCCACAATGAATTTTCGTTGATACTTAATTCTAGAAAGTTGTTTCAACAGCTTTTTGTTGACGCTTATACCATGATCGAATCCGAACGGTTATGTTTTATATGTAACCAACAGAAGCTCATAAGAGTTGAATCTTTCAATAATTTGTCTACGACTCGTGAACAAGGTAATAACGATGCATCATCTACTGAAAAACGTGTCATACTGCCTTCTTCGTTTACTAGTGGTGCCTACATGCAGCAAAATTTTTTAGATGCAATGACACTTTGTAAGTGGTTTGGATATCCTGATCTTTTCTTGACATTAACTTGCAACCCAAAATGGCCTGAAATTGTGAGGTTTTTGGAGAACACAAACCTTCGAGCGGAAGATAGACCTGATATCTTATGTAGATTATTCAAAATCAAGCTTGATGACCTAATACAAGATTTGAAGAAAAATAATATTTTTGGTCATATTCAAGCAGGTACTACTTGAACATGTTAACTATTTATTTTTCTACTTTTTATAAACTCATTTTATAACACACCCACACCCACACACACCCACACCCAAATATATACATATATTTATATATTTTTATACTTATTGATCTATTTTGCAGTTGTGTATATAATAGAGTTTCAAAAGCGTGGATTGCCTCATAGTCACATATGTGTTTTTTTACATCCTGATTGTAAAATCCCAACAGCTGAACACATTGATCTAGTTATATGTGTTGAGAATCCTGATAGAGATGACGATCCTGAACTCTATAAGTTGGTCAGTGAGTTCATGATCCATGGTCCAAGTGGCGCGGATAATCCAAAATGTGCTTGTACAGTTAATGGAAGATGTACCAAAGGTTTTCCAAGAAAATATAATGATAGAACAACAGTTGATGATGATGGATATCCAATTTATAGAAGACATGATAATGGGAATGTCGTTCAAAATGGTCAAATCCAATTGGATAACAGATACGTTATTCCTTACAATAAGTTTCTTTTGAAATGATATCAGGCACATTTAAATGTTGAATGTTGCAATCAAGCAGGTTCAATCAAATATCTGTTTAAATACGTTAACAAGGGCCCTGATAGAGTCACCGGTGTCGTGGTTGGTATGAACTATGTTGAACAAGATCATATTAACGTCAATGAAATAAAAGAGTATTATGATTGTAGGTAATTATCTATCTTCAATAAAGTATGTATAATATTTCAAATGATTTACAATGACATTTAATACATTAACTTTATTGTATGTTTTCAGGTATCTATCTGCTTGTGAAGCCATATGGAGAATATTTTCATATGATGTTCGTTACCAATCTCCTTCAGTCACGATGTTACCATTTCGTTTGCCTGGCGAGCAACAGGTTGTATATGATGCGTATGATTTAATAAATGATGTATAACATAACTCGTCTGTACCTTCTACAATGTTTCTTGAGTGGATGGAATGTAACAAGCTCCATCCAGAAGCTCGTGATTTAATTTACATTGAATTTCCTTCCAAGTTTGTTTGGAAGGCAGACAAGAAAACTTGGGCCCCAAGGATAAGAGGTTTTTCAGTTGTGGGATTAATTATTGTCCTTTATATGTGGGTGAAACATATTTTTTTGAGGGTTTTATTGAACAAGGTTAAAGGACCGACATCATTTCAAGACATCCGTACGATTAATGGTACTATACATCCTTCATTCAGAGATGCTTGTTATGCACTTGGATTGTTGGATGATGACAAGGAGTATATCGAAGCCATCGAGGAAGCAAGTAAATACGAAAGTGCATCTTATGTACATTATTTGTTTGCGATGTTATTTGATATCTGATAGTGTATCAAACCAAACGTTTTGTTGGGAAAAAAGTTGGTCAAAAATGTCAGATGACATAATTTATAACCGAAAGAAACTGTATAACTCTTCAAGTATTACGTTTAGTCTTTTGATTATATGTTTTACACATTTTTACGACATTTTATGTATTCTATACTTTTCATAAAATTTGTTCACATTTTTTTACAGCAATGTCACTGAATGATGATCAACTCAAGAATTTGACTTTGTTTGAGGTTGAGAAAATAATGCGTCGGCTTGGAAGTTCTCTTCGAAGAATCGAAAACATGCCTTACCCATCAGAAGAGTCTTTATCATTTGCAAGCAATCGGTTAATTTGTGATGAGCTTTCCTATGACAAAGAAGTTCTTTCAGTTGAACATGCCCAACAGTTCATCAATTTAACCAATGAACAACATATTGTTTACGAGAAAGTGATGAATGTTGTTGATCGTGATTGAGGTGGAGTTTTCTTCGTGTATGGATATGGTGGCATGGGGAAAACATTTATTTGGAGAACTTTAGCGTTGGCTATACGATGTAAATGTGATATTGTATTGAATGTTGCATCAAGTGGCATTGCATCACTACTATTAAGTGGTGGAAGGATAGCTCATTCACGATTTTGTATTCCTATTAACCTTAATGAGGATAGTATTTATAGCATAAAGGCAGGTAGCGATGTTGCAATGCTATTGAAGAAGACTAAGTTGATTATTTGGGATGAAGCCCCTATGGTACATAAGCATGTCTTCGAAGCGTTGGATAGAACATTGTTAGGCACAAAAAGGCCTCAGTCAAACCTGCTCTACATCTTAGGGGGAGATTTTTAATCAAACTTGTTTGATGCACTTGAAGGTATAATTTAAGGCCTGTTTATGCCTTATTGAAACCTGAAAAAGTGATTTGCAATATCAGCCAAAGCTGTTTACCCTGTTGCATTTGTTGCAACAAAGGCAGATTGTCCAAGCTGTTCTATCTGCTGAACAGGCTGAACATAAACTGTCTACGCTGCTCTGTTCTGTTGAGCAGCTGGGACAGATTCTAAGTGTTTTGTTCTTTGTGAACAGAACTTGTTCTTTGTGAATAGGTTAAACACTTTATGGAATATATTTCCAAGTCCTCATGTATTGTTTTTTGCTACAAGATCAGTTTACAAGTCGAAGACAAAGTGGAAAACAGAAACTGCAAAAGCCTGCCTACGCTGTTCTGTTATATGAAGACAAACGGATAGCTGAAAAGGGTGACAGACCTTTTCTTATATCAAAATGGTCTTAACAAAATAAGAAAGATGCAAAGTTGACACTCCTCTTTTGGTTAAAGCCTTATGCAATAGTGACAAAAAGAAAAGGAAAAAGATTCTGCCACATGAAGACAAGTCTGCTTTATCAGAATGTGCAGAAAAGTTGTTTTGTCTTTTTGGAAAGACATCCCACTATCTCACTGTCCAATGAAGAAGCTTCACTGAGATTCTCAGTGAGAGTATAAAAGGAAGCTTCTAAGGATTGTGAGATATCCAAGAGTGTGAAATCAGATCATGCATTAAAGTGTGTTTTTCATGCATGCAAGTCTGCTTGAATATAACAGTAAGTGTGTCTAAGCTGTTCATACTCAAGCTGTCCATCTGTGTCTTGTAAAATCAGTGAGTTCATCTAAGTGAGTGTATTCATTGTATCTAGTCGAGTGTGTCTTAGATTAGTTGAAACATCTGTTGTATCTGTCATCTCAGCTTGAACCTTTCCGCAGTCAAGCTTGTTTGTAATTAACACTTGTTAATAGTATACACAAACATTGAGAAAAGAGTGTTGAATTTTAGTTTGCTGTATTCACACCCCCCCCCCCTCTACAGCTTTGAACAATACTATAGGGAAACCTTTTGGGACCTACAAACATTCAAAGATATTTTGATACAGATGAGAGATTCAAAGCAGATAAACCATTCGAAGGGAAGGTAATAGTATTTGGTGGTGATTTCAGACCAATTCTCCCTGTCATTAGTAAAGACAACAGGAACGACATTGTCAAAGAAACTCTGAATTCATCATATATCTGGCAACATTGTCGAGTCCTCAAATTAACGACCAACATGAGACTAAAAGTTGGGTGTAAAATTTTCAGATTTGGACGATACAAAAGAGTTTGCAGATTGGATATTAGACATAGGAGAGGGATTGGCCGGTGGAATTAATGATGGAGAAGCAGATGTTTAAATACCTGATGATCTTCTCGTAAATGATTTTAACGATCCCGTAGGTTCACTAATTCAATTTGCCTACCCGGATGTTAATTTCAGTTATAGAAGTTCATCTTATTTTCAAGAACGAGCAATTATTTCACCAACTTATGAAGTAATGGATATCATAAATAATAGGTTGCTTGAATCTTTTGATGGAGAGGAAAATGTTTATTTGAGTTCGGACTCGGTATGTGAATCTGAGTATATTCACTCTTCCTTTGAAAAGTCTTTATACTCTCCTGATGTGCTATATGTCTATGAAGTTTTCTGGCTTGCCTAATCACAAATTGGTTTTAAAAGTTGGTGTTCCAATCATGTTGCTTCGAAATATTGAAATGATACCAGGCTACAAGTTTTGAAACTTGGAGAGCGTATTATAGAAGCAAAGATCAAGTCAGGAGACAACGTTGGTAAACATAACTTTTATACCAAGGATGAAACTCAGTCCGACTGATAAGAGTTTACCGTTTAAGATTGAAAGAAGACAATTTCCAATTGCGGTTTGTTTTGCAATGGCAATTAACAAAAGTCAATGACAATCTTTGTCTAGAGTGGGTTTGTTTTTGCCAAGACAGGTTTTTACACATGGACATTTATATGTTGCAGTCTCAATAGTCAAGAGCAGAAACGGGTTTAAAATGCTGATCTTAAATAAAAACGGTGAACTTTTAACAAAAACATCCAATGTTGTATACAAAGAGGTGTTAAATAACTTGTGAAGTTTTTTTCCACATTTATGCGTATAATGCATGTTACAATTTATTTTTCATATCTTTATTACTTTGTGATATTAGTAATTTAGTTTTGAAATTTTTAATATTTATAATGTTCATAGATTTTCTTTGTTAAATAATTGATAATCTACTTTTTCAAAACCAAATCCGTGTTTTACACGGGTTATAAACTAGTGATATATAATCATGAGAATAAGACGGAATTAAGGATGCAAACGAGTCGAGCTTTTATCGAGCAACTCGAACTCGAGCTCGGCCTGAACAAGCCAAGCTTTTATTGAGCCCGAGCCCGAGCCCAAAACTCTTGCTCGAAAAAATTAACGAGTCGAACTTGAGTTTTATTCGAGCTTTTCGAACCTTCTATACATATGCATATTATGTTGAGTTTTGTAAGTAATTTGAGTATCGAGCCTTACATATATACATATCGAGTCGAGCTTTTACTAAGTTATTCAAGTTTTTCGAGTATCGATATGAGATTTTATGGAGTTCGAGCTCGAGCTATATACCAGAAAAACGAACTACAAAATGGTTTATAAAAATTCGAGCTTTCATGCCGAGCTCGAGCCTAATTCAAGTACTTCTTGAGCCTAGCTCGAGCCTACATTTTGAAAGCTCGTCTAGTTATCGAGTCTAGCTCGAGCCTACCCTAAACAAATCGAGTAGAGCTCAAGCTCTTTCGAGCTCGAGCTTACCTCGACTCATTTGCAACCCCAGGTAGAGTGATATCTTAAAGTGACGAACTTGACACGAAGAACATGATCAAAATTGTTCCACAAGGCTGCACGCGTTGCATGTCGCAAGAACACATGCATGGCGAGATCATGATTTATCAATCAAATTCGATGAACCTAGTGGGTTTAATGTAACACCCAACTTCTACACCTAAATAGTGACATATAACATCTACATTGGCAGTATCAACACTGCATATGTATATAAAGCTTTTCATTTTATTAATTACAACATTATATTATCAATACCAACAAATTAATACTTATAAATTCATAAATCTTATAAATTAATAAATGTTAGAGATATTTAATTACCTCTTAATTATTCGGGTGTTACATAAGATGCCACGACACGAGTTGCGTCCTCCAAAAGCATTTATTGAAATTCGAGCTTTTCGTGACGAGCTCGAGCCTAATTTGAGTAATTCTTAAGCCGAGCCAATTTTGAAAGCTCGTATGGTTATCGAGTCGAGCTCGAGCTTACCCTAAACAAATCGAGCTGAGCTCAAGCTTACCTCGTCTGCAGCCCTATGCAGAGTGATATCTTAAAGTGATGCACTTGACATGAATAACACGATCGTTCCACATCGTTGCACACGTTGCACATCGCAAGAACACGTGTATTGCGAGATCATGATTTACCGATCAAATTCGACGAATCCTAGTGGGTTTAATGTAACACCCAACTTCTACACCTAAATACCACGTGGCATATAACATCTACATTGGCAATATCAACACCACATAGGTATATAAAACTTTTCATTTTATAAATTACAACAATATATTATCAATATCAATAATTTAATACTTATAAATTCATAAATCTTATAAATTTATAAATGTTACCTCTTAATTATTCGGATGTTACAACTAGATGCCATGACACGAGTTGCGTCCTGTGTTTCACATGGGAAACCCGAGTGTTGGCATCATCTGTCACATATGCCTGAAACCATGCAATGTGTTTACTTATCCTTTTAGTGTGGGACATATATACTAGTTTATGAACCTACATATTACGTGAATAATTTTTAATAAATAATTGATTAACTAAAATGTATATAAACTTAAAATTAAACCATATATATAATGTTAATTCTTATAAAAAAATTAAAATAAAAGTACATTTATTCATCATATATATTACTTATCTATATTTTTAAGTATTCATGAACAATTGTTACTTTTTTTTAACATTCTTTTAAATTTATACATATTTAATCGATATTATTTGAAATTTTATATTTCCGTAAACCATATATATATATATATATATATATATATATATATATATATATATATATATATATATATATATATGTGTGTGTGTGTGTGTGTGTGTGTGTGTGTGTGTCTATATATATATATATAGAATCAGGTTCATCAGCGTACCTATGAGATTCCAGCGTACCCTAATGTGAATGATCATTCACATATTTTTTTTTAATAGACATGTATAAGACAACATTATAAGACTTTTTTTTCAAAAGAAGCAACATCATAAATCTTGTGAATGGTAAAAAAAGATCATGTGAATGGTCATTCACACTATTCACATTCAAATGAATGACCATTCACATGGATGACCATTCACATAAATATGCATTGAGCATTCACATAATTTTTAAGGACACAAAAAGTGTGAATGTATGTGAAATTCATATATCATGTTTATAACATTAATTTAAACATGGTTATGATAAAAAAATTAAAAAAAAAAGTTTTTTATGGTTGGTACCTTCGGGTGCACTTGATTTCGAGAGGTACCTTTTTGAACCTATATATATATATATATATATATATATATATATATATATATATATATAAGGGTAGCTTACAATTTTTATCCTTGTGGTTTTATATAAATTATGGGTTACCATCTTTTTTGCATCAAAATTACAAATTCAGTACCTATGATTGTTTTTTTGTTATTCTTTTGGTCTTTTGACCAAACCTTATTTGAAAAAATGATCATTTTGCCCATTTAATTTAGTTTCAATTTAAGTCTCTAATCAATTACTTTCTTTTTTATATCATTCTTAATTACTTTTTATTCTATCATTATTTAACTAATATGTACTCTTTTTCTTATTATTACAATTTGACTAAAGTAATTAATATTTTAATATATTGTCTTTTTATATTATTATTATTATTCTTAATTCACGTATTTAAATGAAATAATATATGACGATAATTTATTTAATTTTTTTCTATTTTTATTACTTATTATAAAACTTTAATAAAGAATAAACATATATATATATATATATATATATATATATATATATATATATATATATATATATATATATATATATATATATATATATATATATAAAGCCCTATCATATTATTATTATTATATTTAATTTCAAACATATATTCAATAATTTATACTTTATTTAACTTTTTTTATTATATATTACTTCATATAAATACTTATACATTTAACTAAATTTATACATATGTGTATTAACATGTATCTTTTAATTTAATTATTTTGTTAAGTCTATACGTATTAATTTGTTTCATAAAAATGTATGAATATACCATTTTCATGAATGTATAAACTTAACGTATAATATGTTCTGATTTAACAATTCTGAAAATTAATATTTATAAAAGCTACAGATGTTCAATGTATTAGTTCGTTAAGTTTAGCTAAAACAACATAAGGAATATAACTATTCTTAAAGTAATAATTTCATTAAAACATGCAATATGTTAAGTTCATATATTTTGTTAAGTTTTATCTACATTTTAATATATACAGTTTATATATATGTACAAAATAATTTTAACAAAAAAATTTTATATTTCCTGAAAACAAATCATATGTATTGACTTAACAAAATAATAAAATTAAAAGGTACAAGTTAATACACATATGTATAAATGTGTCAAAAAAATTTAGTTAAATATATAAGTGTTGGGAATTCGTATCGTTTTTCATAAAAACATAAACATTAATCATATTAACACACAACGGAAGCTTTTGAAAATCACGAATTCCGTACACGAATCATCAAGCAACACATAAGATAAGTAATATGAAAGCATTAAAAATTCGTACCTTTGTATTCGATGACAATAATACACGATTGAGATGCTCTCGGTATCCACCGGTGATGATACGGTCGAGCGGCGCCAGGTATGCAATCAAACACACGCAGAACGGGGAACCACACACATAAATGTGTGTATGATGCGGCCGAGACGGCCACAATGTGTGTGTGGCCGTGAGTGGGTTTTCCTCACCATGCACAAAACCCTAAAAATGGTTTTGTATCTATATCTCTCACCCCTTTGAGGCTGTGTGTGTATATATATTTATATATTAAGAATTTTAGTTTTTTAATCAAATTCGAATAATATAATATATATCTTAATAATTATCTTTATTATTTAAACCTTATATAATTATCTCTATAATTATATATCTGATAATAATCTTACTCTTTTATATATTATCTAATAATATATAAATAACTAGATAATTATTTAAACTTATCTCTATTTATTTGTTTATAATTATCCATCTGATCATCTAATAATAGATGATAATACTAATTCAAATAAATACATCTTTTATTCAATATCCAATAATAAATAAAAGACTATACAATTATTATTTAATTATCATCCAATGACAATTAAATCACTATAATATCTAATATTGTACTTATAGTCCCCGTACTTTGAGATATAACTTAATCATCCGTTAATTTAATCTCAATGATTATTTTGTGTCATAAACAATATCCAATATTATTTATTCAATCGTTCGATTGCATTTGCTCAGTTTTGCTCATCGATGTGACCCTCAAGTGTTTTATGAAATCAACCATGATGTAGTAGTAATGTCATCTTTACACACCATACACTAACATACTCTCACTTGTGTAAAACGACATACTGTCCTGCAGCATGCGCCTAAAGGAGGTCATGGCTAGACATTTTAGGCAACCAAGGTCATAAAAACTCTGACTCCCATTCGGGCATTATTGTTGAAACAACCTTCCAAAAAGAAACTTAGGTTATATCCCATGCATCGCGATATTTCAATGTGAAAGCTAGGCATGGATTAGATCAACTGTAGCAAACACGATTATGTTTCTCGACTCCCTAATCTCATACTGAACCGTAACAGACAGAGTAGAACACATCAGTTCTGTCCGAGCATGACCATGCATTTCTGTCAGTATCGATTGCCAAGGGGCCCAGAAATATCTCTTCTTAGTTAAAACAATGTGCAAATCCCATATTGACTATTTAGGCCTCCAGCACGACTCCCACTACAACCAGCCTCGAATCGTTATGACCACCCAGTTACGGATGGCGTTAGGTAAGACCAAATGTACAACAGCACCCGCATTAAAGTACGTAGACATCTCAGGTACTAAGGATTACCTTTTTGAGACGACTCATGACTATGATCCACAAAGTGGTCTCAATCGGTGAGTCAATCCAATATTTGTTCGCAACAAATACATGTGAATTTGGTCCAACCGTTTCTATATTCATCACCCATGAATATCAACCAAAAACCACGGTAATTCTTGTTGTGGTTCCCACGACAACAAGCAGCTATGGAATAGTTTTAGAATAACTTCAAATTTATTCTTGGATTTCTAAAACATGCAAAATTGAACGACATTAAAGATATCATGTTGATCTCCTTTATCTCAATAAACACAACATGACTTCCATCAATTTAATGATACTGTTCCTTTATCAAATGTAACAGTAATACGATCTATCGAAAAATTAATTTCAGACATGATCTTTGTGAGAGAGTTCTCTAAGTTAACTGACTTAACTTCCATTACCGTTTATCTTTGAAAAATTACTCCAGTTCTTTATTACAAGTTCTTGTAATATTATTCAGATCCATTCTGAATCTCCTTACAAATTTATATCCATTATCTTTAGAGGAATTGATATATCACTCATAAAGACATCAGGATTAAAATTTAGGAGCTCTAGCAATTCAGATTGATTGCTACTAGTGATACGTTTAGATGTTTAGTCTTGAATCTGACAGTATGCGGTTTATCTATATCTTAACAAGATATCTTTAATAACATTGACTTCAACATTTGTGATATGTATCCATAACCACCAGAACTTGGTTATCTACAACAATTCGTTGTGGTGTTCCGTCAAGTCTGCCGACGAGTGTTTAAACAAGTCAAAGGCTATTACTTGACTAACCATCACACAAGTTGTATACATTTCACATGTAAGTCTATAAAATGTGATTACTTCTCGTCTAAACAATCCTGACTTATCAAGTCTTTAAATTATTTCTGACAAGTTAAGTGAATTAACCTCCATGTAACTCTTTTACATTTAATTCTGCATTTTATTAGTTTCATCTATATAATCATGGATGACTATCCAACTCATATAATCTCTTGAACTAACTTTCAAGAATTAACAAGTTCAATGAAACTGTATTTGGACACTTGAACAGTTTACACAACAACATGGTAACCCTTTTTATCTGAATATGACTACTAGCTTGTCCAGTCTCCATTGACAAGTTACTATTCAAGCTCCACTTGAATCAATAGTCTATAATTTAGTATCTTAAACAATAGGAATTTCAAGCAATAAATTTTCAACTCCAAAATTTCTTTATTTATCCCAAAAATATTTGCAAGAAATACAACTACAAAGTTGTTTACTACACCATGATAAACTATTGATGACATGAAAAATAGTGTCTAGTAGAGTATTCTCTAAAATGTCTCTATGCTCCCACTGAATCTGTCATCTCTTTTCACTTCATTTTAGTCATCGCAGACATTATGCATAAAACATTGTTCAATTGGTTATCACATATCCAATAACAATAGAAAGTGAATAATTCAGATACACGAAGTCTCAATGCGGTCAACCTTGACCGTTTCCAAGTACTTGGGACAATTCCTTTTCCAGTGCCCAGTTTCCTAGCACTCAAAGAATTTGTCATCCTTGGATTTGACTTCTCTGGTTCTAGGTTTTAGCTACTTGTTAGTTTTAACCTCCGGCTTGGAAACTTACTTTCCCTTCCGTCTCTTTCCCTATCTTCTCTCTTAATCATTCCCTCAGCATTTTGGAGCATCTGATGCAACCCACTGATCATCTTCTCCATGCATTTTGTAACAAATTACAAATTGCTAGAATTCCTTCAATAAGGAATTGAGAATCAGATTCGTGGCCATATCCTGTGTCACGGGATACCCAAGTCTTCTAAGATGATCCAGATAACCTTTCATCTTTAGCACATGGGGTCTAACAGCTGTTCCTTCTGCCATTCTGCAGGAGTTTAGAGCCCTAGTTATATTATGTTTCTCAGTCCGAGCCTAAGTCTGGAACATATCCTTTAGCCGCCGATACATCTGGTAAGCTGAGACATCCACAAGGTTAGTCCGTAGCTAAGATGTCATGGTCGCTAGCATTAGACAGGTAACATCAACCGCATCCTCAGAGTGTTTTTTTATGGAGATTTCTCTCCTCAACAATAGCAGTCCCTACAGGAGCAAGTCCTAGTGCCTTTTCCAGAACATACGACTTTCGCTCCATTGAACATTAGTCAGATCTTATTCCCAGTTCAGGGAATTGATTCTTTTGAGCTTTCCATTCCCGAATGGTCCTCAAAGTAGCAATTTAGCGCTTTTAGGGAGGATTTTCAATAGGAGGAGGGATATTGATGTTATCATTGTTGTTGTTACCGTTATTGTCATTGTTATTACTTGAACCGTCTCTACCTCTGCCTCTTTCAACCATCTAAAACCATTTTTCAAAAATTAGTATTTGATTACCCATTAATAAATCAATAACCCAAAATTTAGAAAATGATTTATTAATCCTAAGAACCATTTTACTTATTCATACACCCAACGGAGGCTGAACTATATGAATAAGCTACTCAGACAGGAAACTTATTATCAATTACAACCCCCTTGCAACTCTTAGATCTTATGAGATTTTCAATTTCTTAAATTGATCATGTTTAATCTCATCCACACCTTGGGCAACAGTCTTACTAAGGAACCACCACTGACACACACCATATAACAACTACAAGTCACTGGCCCAAGTCTCACTTAGGATCCGCAGTGCTTACCTCACAGCTCTCCGAGTTTGCGGCGTAAGCACCCAACAAAGGCTGAACCTACTTATGACGATCGGTCACCGTGAGTGCCACTATATGGACGGTGTGTTGTGTCAGATTTTTAATTTGGTGTTTATAACCAGTCTCTCACCAAGAACTAGTGGCCAGTCAGATTAGTCAGCGGGCAAGATCCTTTCGGTTATAAACCTCTCGGAAATTCCTACAACCACAGCCCGAGCGAGACTGTCCTAGATACCACCTATTCTGGTAAACAGTCCAGTTAATGTACCAGTTTTAATAAATTCAACTCTTTGATCATATGACATTTTAAAAATAAATCTCCTTTTATTTGAAAAACTAATTTCATAAAAATTTCATATCTAATACCAGACAAAAATAATTAAAATTTCCAATTTAAACTTTCTTTTAAATACTTTAATTTTTCATCAAAAATGATTGTAGTTTTGATTTCTTTTATTTATCTACTTTGTCACCACAACCACACAGATATAAATAAAACATCTAGAAATACAACATACAACCACACGGTGACATAGCCTTGCCAAAACTAAATTGGTTTCCGAGAGCCATACGGACAAACCAATTAGGTCAAACCTAAAGGACAAAATCAACACACAAGGCAAGAAGGATGAACTCTTTCAGCTCCCACTAGCCTTAGCATCCCATGATGTCTCCGAGCGTCCTTGGTGAATGACCACCTTCTTGATGGACATCTTCGCCAAGATTTTTTACATAATTTTAATCTAAATACATTTGTCTATTTTCTAACCTATTACAGATTACATCATAATGCTCGGGATTCCAATGGCACACAGACCTTCCCAAAAATAACCAATAATAAATAGCAAACATCACGATTATATAAAGGGATAATTATGCAAAAAACCATCAACTTGTCGGTTTTTTGTGATTAAAACCTCAAACCATTTTGCGTTGCATAGAAAACCCTGAACTAACTAAAAATCAGTAAATCAAGGTTTTATCAACGGGTAATCGATTGAAACCGGTTATTAATCCTACGTGAACCGCTAAATAACCTATGTGGAATAAATTTTAGTCGTTGAAACCGGTTGCCAAGTATTACACATCATTTAAACCCCGTTGATAACTTTTAGTTGTAATTTTTAAACGGGATTACATCATCAACGGGGGTTTAAATAATGTGTGATACTTGGCAACCGGTTTCAACAATTAAAGTTCATTCCACGTAGGTTATTTAGCGGTTCACGTAGGATTAATGATCGGTTTCAACCGGTTACCCATTGATAAAACCTTGATTTACTGATTTTTAGTTAGTTCGGGGTTTTCTATGCAACGAAAAATGGTTTGGGGTTTTAATCCCAAAAAACTGAGAGGTTTGGGGTTTTTTGCGCAATTATCCCTTATATAAACAACCATCACAAACAAAGGGGTCTCAAAACTTGGCTATGTCAGAAACATTAATAAAGCAGTAAAACATATTAATAATCCAGAATTCATTTTCATCTTGCCATGAAAATAATTCCAAGACCAATTAATCAACCATTAATTGAAGTAATCACGTCCAATATCGTTCTTAAATTTAATAAGTTTCGTAAACTCGAAAATTAGGATCACTTTCCATAATTAGAAACTTTTTCCTGGAAAAAATTTCAAATTTAATTCCATCTTTGCATAATGTTTGGATTCATAACTATACTTTTCTTAAAATATTCAATTAACCATTCAAACACCTTTGAAACTTAAACTTACTATTTAAGAAACTTTTATTAAACAACCTTTAATAAATATAGTTATTATTTTGAAATAATATTGATAAATAATTTAAACTTCTTTTAAGTAATTATCAATCAACTATTATTTAACTGGAAACACCTTTCCAAAAATAAATAAACTTTATTTAAAATGTCAATTTTCTAAATGAACAATTTTTACCAATAAAATATTTTCATTAAAGGATTTAAGAAAATTGATCATCTTAAATAATACTGAAAAAGATAATTTTTATGGTTTCAAACGATTTCTACCAAAAACGTTAATATCAAGATTAAATCTCAAAACATTAAACCATGACCGAGCATGAAACCTAAAGTCACGATTTCATCAATTTGAAAATAGAATCCTTAAATTAAACAACCTTTAATTTAATAATGCATTTTATGGAACTAAATATTAAATGCATAAATTAAATCTAGTTTATAAATTAAAATTACCATTAATTTTAATTTCAACATGAAAACTTATCTTTAGTTAAAACCGATTTAATTTAAACGACGAATTACCGAAAAACAAAAACGAACCAACTTAGTTAACCGACTCATACTCGGGTTCAATAACCCATATGAATCGAAAACAAGTAGGGTATTATACCCTTTGACGGCTGAAATTAATGGAAGCCTTTAACCAACTCACTTTGATTATTTCGATTTCCATATTCCAATTAATCGTTTAAGTATCGAATCGAATAATATTTAAACCGATTTGTGAATTTTATAAAACTAACCCACTTTAATTTTATAAAACCGAAACATATATTTTTTCACAAATGTTTAAATATTAATAACCAAACACTTTTTGGTTTATTGATTCGATTTTAACGCATTTAATTTAATCGTTCGAGTTTAACCGTGAATTAAACGACACGACGGAACAAACAATCCATCACCTCGGCTACCACATCATAACCGAGAGGTCATGGGTCTCAACCCATGGCCGAAATCTCTAGGTTTGATTTCGCGAACCGAAACGTTTAATTTTTCGACTTTAATTAATTAAACACTTTTAAACAATCAAACACCAACTAAATAAAATGAACTAAGGTTTCAAAATCCCAAGTTCCGAGAAACTTCAAGGTTGGCTGAGAATCACCAAGGGGTATCCAAACCCTTTGGTCGATTTTCTCCAAGCAGAATTAAACCCTAAACATTTTAATTATTGATTTCGATCGTTTAAACCCTTTTAATCATACAAATCGAAACTTTAAGAACGTTGGACATGAATACACGAATAATACTATCATTATGTTACTTGACCTGACTCTGATACCATTGTTGGGAATTCGTATCATTTTTCATAAAAACATAAACACTAATCATATTAACGCACAACGGAAGCTTTTTAAAATCACGAATTCCGTACACGGATCATCAAGCAAAATATAAGATAAGTAATATGAAAGCATTAAAAATCCTTACCTTTGTATTCGATGACAAGAATACACGAATGAGATGCTCTCGGTATCCACTGGTGATGACACGGTCGAGCGGCGCCAATTATGCAATTAAACACACGAAGAACGGGAACCACACACATAAGTGTGTGTATGATGCATCCGAGATGGCCACACACAAATCCCATTTGTGTGTGTGGCCGTGAGTGGGTTTTTCTCACCATGCACAAAACCCTAAAAATGGTTTTGTATCTATATCTCTCACCCATTTGCGGCCGTGTGTGTGTGTGTGTGTGTGTATATATATATATATATATATTAAGAATTTTAGTTTTTAATCAAATTCTAATAATATATTATATATCTTAATAATTATCTTTATTATTTAAAACTTATATAATTATCTCTATAATTATATGATATGAAATGAATCAGATTTTTATGAAAGAATTAGCTCATGGGAGAATAATGAGAGAATCCATGATGAATGAATAAGAAGAATTATAACAAAGAAAATCTCAGAAACAATGAGATTGTGAAAAATCAATGCGATTAGATCAATTAACCTCAATGATAAATTCTGAGAATGAGAAATTAAGATTCTTAAATTTAATTATTCGTTTTAGCTCAAAAATCTTTTTATGTGTGCACAAAATATTGTTCGTGAAAAATACACACAGTTTTGTGAAAATGATGTCATCGTCAGAGTATGTTTGAAACCCCCCCTGAAATTAAGCACAAAAAGTTAGTCAACTCATGGAAAAGAAATCAGGAGTAAAAAATTATAAAATAAAAAACTCCCTCTTTGTCAATTCAGCTTCAGAGTTGAATCCAGGGCAGGAATTTCAGAAAGTTTCACCTTTCAGAATCAGGTTCTAATTTGAAGTGGTTAGAAGCCTTTGTCGCGGAAGCTCGGGTTTCAGTCTGAAATAACTGAAAGCCAATGAAAACCTGGTTCTAGTCTGATATAACTAAAAACAATTTTTCCAGTGAGGACCGGGTTCTACTCTGTTGTAAGTAGAAGCCTCTTGAGGTGAAGTCCGGGTTCTAGTTTGATATGACTAGAAACCTATTATCTGCAAAAATAGTTTTTGGTACCTACTGGTACTTTGGTTTAGGTACCCATCTCAAAACGGGTTTTGTTACCTACTGGTACTTTGGTTTAGGTACCCAATGCAGATTATCTCTTTTCTTCACTCTCATATTCAGAAAGCAAATTTCTTTGAGTATTATGAAATTGAATATTTGAATAACGAAAGAAACTTGATCTTGAACGATCAGAATTTTGCACACTCTTCTTTCTGAAAAACTATCCCGGTGCTAGCGTGTTTCTGATAATACTTGGTATTTTTCTGTGAAGATCTTTTCTGATAAGAATAACCAGTATTTTTAAAACTTTTGAAAAATTTGATTTTGAAGATTCACCAGTGTAAATCTTGACCGGAAGTTTTTCAGTTATTTTATCTTTGCCTTTGTGTATCTTTAACAGATACTTAAGTTTAAGATCTGAAGATGAATCAAACTTAGGAGATTTAGTTAGATTCTTTTGACTTTCATAAGATAAATCAGATTAATCAACATTAGGTTCTAAACAAACTCAAGGAATCTTAACCTCTGATTCTTTTGAAGAAGGAGAATCAGTAAATTGTTTCGAAAGATGAATAATTTGATCTTCTAATCCTTTGATGATGACCAAATATGACTTTCTGTCATCAAATGATTGGAAATTAGTTTTGAAAAATTGTTCTTTAAGTAAGAACACATTTCTCTCATCTTTAAACAACTTAGATTTCTCTTTGAAATCTTGTTCTTTAAGTAAGAAGTCATTTTCTTTCCTTTTAAAGTAAATCTTTAGTTAATGAAAATTCCTTCTCAAGAGCAAAAAATTCTTCAGTCTGATTTGAAACATAATTTTGATCAGAATGATTTATCTTTGAAAGAGCTTCTTCAAGATCTTTAACTTTCTTGTAAAGGTCAGATCTTTCAGGCAAAATATATTTCAGTTGAGTTGCATTCTGAAAATTTGTTTTTCTAGAATCATCAAGTTCTTTATTTAATTCAGATATTTTCAATTGATGAGCACAACTCTCATACTTTTGTTTTTCTTTTAAACTGAGAATTTTTTCCTTCAGTATTGATACATCACGTAAAGCAAGAGCTTTATCAGTATTTAACTGAACAAGAATGTCGTAATTGTTCTTACGAATCATTTCAGATTCAATAAGTTTTTTAATTAGCTGAGACTTTAAAAATTGTTCATAAGGATATGCCATAATGAATTACATAAAAATGAATTTCCAATATCTTTTATGGAAAAATGAGTGATTTCTGATAAAACTTTGAAAACTATATCTGTTTATGATAACTTGTGAAAAATCAGCACTGAATTGACTTTTTGACTTTCAAATTTCAGCTATTCTGCAGAAAAATGTCCGTAACTTTATTCTGGAGTAAAATTAAGTCTCGAAAATTGCCCGAACTGACTTTGCCTATTCTAGAAATCGTAGATCTCGGTTCAAGCTTCGATTTTACGTATGGTAGGCCTTGTAACGATGTTCCAGTCAAAATTTATGGTCAATTTAAGCAGCAAAGGTTATATAGTCAAAGCTCGAATGATGATTTTTGAAACTCGAAGGACTCACTATGAAACTCGAAGTATATGAGACCAAACTCGAATGAAGCTTTATTAAACTCAAATGAAGTTTAATGAAACTCGATTGAAGCTTGATGCAACTCGAATGATAAATGGTGAAACTCAATTGAAACTAAATCAAACTCGAGTGATGTTTAAACAATCTCGGATGCCTAAAGGTTCAAACTCGGATGAATAAGGAAGACACTCGAATGTTTTATAAATAAACTCGGGTGACCAATTGATGAAACTCGGATATAGAAGGAATAAACTCGAAACATAAAGAACCAAACTCGATGAAAGAGTTATAAAACTCGAATGACAATAAGACCAAACTCGATCAAAGAACTATACAACTCGAATATCAAATGAACCAAACTCGAATGCTTCTTTTTAAAACTCGATTAACACTATGATTTTAACTTTGCTCGAGTTTTAACAGAATATTTCAAAAATCAAGTTCAAAAATTCAATTTTCAACAAAAAATTAACCAAATGATTCCATATTGCAATCGAAGCTTCGACTTTCACACACACACTTTTTGGAAGACAATTTTGCCTAATATCAGATCAAAACTCCAAAATATGACAAAATCATTAAGAACACAAAAAGTTTCGAAATCTTAGTAAATCGCAAATTACTTTTTGTGAGTTTGGACTTACAATTTGATACTTATATCATTGAAATCGCCTTTAAAATCCTGACCTTCGATCCAATTTTCAATCCATTTCATCCTCAAAATCAAAATCCACAAATGATTTTCTGAAATTTTAAAATTTTAATGAATGTAACAGTGTTCAAAAAATCAACTTTCAAAATCAAAATTCACTCATATTCAGCCATATTTGGCTCTGATACCAATTGATAACTCGTATTTCATGCAATTCAATTGACAATAAACACTTATGAACAATATCAAACAATCAAACACAATCTGCTGAATGATTCAGAGAAACATTACATTGGGGTGCTTGGGCAACTTGCACAATACTCTTCTCTCTCTAGATACATATATCAACTTCTACCAACAACACTCTTTTGATATCAGATTTGTACACCTATTTATACAAAATTTAAACTACTTGCTATTTACAATTAAGCCCCCTGAACTTATACAAAATATGGTTTTCAACTCTATATTAATTATACCCAACAACGATAACCATAATTTTATTAACAGTTGTTACCTTCTTTAACATTCTTTTAAATTTACTTTACAATGTATACATATTTAATCGATATTTGTAACACCCCTCCCGATCCCAGAAATGCTACGTCAACACAATATCATAAGTGGCAATATCGCAGGCAATCCATAATACACGTGTCATAGGATAATACAGATCACAGATAATTTAGAACTTTAAACTTTATACACGAAGTTAAATGCATTTCAGTACATTCACAATCCCAGATTAAACTAACATAATACCCCAAATGTAAGACCCAAGATTTCTCAAAGGTTTTAAGTCTAGGCCCCAGTAGCAATGCAATATCAATCAGGAAACTAAGATATTACTTAACAGTGCAGAATTAAAGTTAATTACAAACAGAGACAAATTTAAGTATAAGGTACAAACTTCTAGACTATTACATCGAATCTCATAATATAAACTAGCCCCGAACCCCAAAGCTCTATCATCAGTCAAGTACCAAGGTGTTGAAACAGGTTCTAAAACACTTCAAGCTCTTTCAGAGTCCTGACCTATGAACTAGGTCCAGTCAATCCTTTGCTTTGACCTGAAAAATAATGCAACAACGGGGCAAGCTTAATTGCTTAGTGAGAATGTAGAATTTCACATTTAACATGCAATTATGAACACGGAAAGCTCATGCACTGCACTCGGCTCATGCACAGCTCAAATCTCGAAGGGACATTGGCTAATTAAATGCTCTTTGATGCGCGTCTTTGCTCAGTTCCCAGTTATAAAACTGTTGTTGCTCTTGAGACTTTTAGACAAATTCATAAGGAATGCTCAGATAATGATAACACCATACACACACATCATTAGTGGGGATCAGCCACGTACTGGGCTAGCTACCAGTAATTGCTGTATGGGTATTATCAGAATGCTCAGCTCTAGCTACCCTCTGTGCTTTCATCATGTAAATCATCACATCATAAGCCTAACATTAACCCAACATCGAGCAATAGTGTTGATGTTAAGCTTAACAAACAAATGACTCGTCAATGAATAGAAGCTAAAAGAAGAAATGTTCAGCTCAACAAATCATAGTAAACATACTATGATGATATATCTATATGCTCAGGATCAGAATGTCAATAATATCAGAATAAAGCAACAAAAGGCTCAATTCACATAATTTGCAGTTAAAGTAAAATCTACAACTCACAGTTACTGGTTATTTTGCAGTTTCACTTTCTGGCTATGGCTCTATTACTCACAATCTGTAGTGGACTAGAACCACTATCTGACTTATATCAGACTTACAAACGCTTGCCACTTTGCTATAGCCTTCACTGATGCTCTTTAATGTCTTTTAGCTTTGCTTGTTGCTCAATCTGTTAATCATATCATTTCTGATATTTATTAGCCTTTAAATCATTTGAATAATAAATTCATTGTTCGTTCGTTGGTCTTTAATCTCAAAGTCTCATATCTTGATTATATTGAGATGAATATGGCTATCAATCTCATTAGAATCTTTCATTCAAGGTTCAATGATTATAATTGCCATATCTGAATTATAAACATGATTTAAATGACTTATAAGCATTTTTGTCCTTTTTCATGGACATGTGTGATTTTATAAAAAAAAATTTTAACTTTCGTTTGCTCATTAGAAGTCTTAAGAAAGCATATTTAATCATGTCATACGCTTATTTGATGTTTAAATGTTCATAAGGTTGCATCTGAATTTAATTAAACATATTCACTTGATCATGGTACTCATTTATTGATGAAATAAGTGCAATAACATGCTTTCAATTGAATTTTATAACCCAATCCATATGTCTTTATATTAAATCATGTCCTTAAATTATGTCCTTTATCTTAATGCCCTTAATTTGAATACCATTTTAGTGTTATGATCATGAATATGTATTTTCGGAATCTAATCATATATGATCATGCATATATTCATACATTTTCTAATTGATGGCATTTCTTAAGTTTATAAATCTTGATTTCAATGATTGATCACTCATATGCACATGTTTCATTCCCAATTTAATTCACTACCTAAATGTGGATGTATATATATTTATATATAAGAAAGGTTGCTGTGTATTGCACACAACTTAACTTTAATTGTTTCTTTCACACACATTGCACACACATATATGCCTTATTACATTTCTATACATCACACTCACATGTATAATTGTTTAGATATGAATATATATCTAAAAGGCTATTAATTCATTTTTTTTTCTGTTTTTCATGCATAATCCAACACACAAATTTCTATTTTGGATTTAATTAACGTGGCTTACTAATGTCCATATTACACCCATATCCCAGATACATATGTATGTATATTAGTTATAAGAAACAATGTTGTTGGTTGCTTTTGGTTTTAAGGAAAAGAAATAGGCTGCTATTTATGTTTACATAACAAAAGCTGCACATATATATTTCCAGTAAAAAAAAAAAAAGAATTGGCCTGCTGGAACTTTCATATATACATCATGGTGTTGTTTTCACTTTACACACACAACACACATACACATACTGTTTTCATGCAAATCAAACAGGAAATAGAAAGGCTGCTACATGATAATACACACACACACACACACACACACACACACACACACACACACACACACACACAAAGCTGTACACACACACATATTTTGGGAGCTGTTGCTGTTCTCCATTTCTGCACACACTATGCACCGCACACACACACACACACACTTACTTTATGTAAAATGAAAGAGAAAATGGCTTCTGTTTCTGGTTATATATATCGATACACACATACATCACATATACTCAAATACATATCCGAGAACAAAAGAAATGAAACAAGGTTTCAGTATGCTTCGTGAGTTTGGGTATTACCGAAACCTCGAAAGGTTTCGGAGTCTTCAATGGGTTTCGATATTACTCGGTAGTATTCTGTATCTTTCACGTGGGTCTCGGTTCTGAGAGGGTTTCAGTAGTCTCTCTGGTTTCGGTACCCATTCTGTGGGTTTTAGTATTTTGATTTTGTTTCGGTAGATAGCAAATCACCGAAATCTTTCAAGGTTTCGGTACCATCTATGGGTTTCGGTAGTTTCCGGACATCTCTGTATTAATTACTCAATGTAGTTTCGGTAAGTGTCGTGTGGTCAAGATTATTACCGAATGGTTTCATATTACCGAAACCATGAAGGTTTCGGTGTCACTAGGTAGTTCTTGATAGCCTTTGGACATGGTTTCAATATTATAGATGGTCTCGGTACTGTGCAAGTACTACAGAAACCTCTTGAGGTTTCGGTAGGTTGGGGTGTTTCTCGGTAACCTCATGCAAACACACATACACTGCACACACGTTTTCCTTTTCTGAATTTCTTTGTTTTTCAGCAACAAAACAAAAGAATTAAAAGAGTGTTGATACTTTAAATGAACAAGAAACATAATTACATACACTGCACGCACACACATTTGACTTCAATTAAATTTTCAGAAATGCATACATACCTTTTTAATTACTAGAAAATCTCATGCATGTCTTTTATTTGGTAATTAAAACATCATTTGTTCTTTAATTTTCTTGATTATGCATCATAAACTTAGGGTTCATCTCTTGGACTTTTGTCTTGTTACCGTAACAGCATCCATACATAAAATGAGGTTTCAATTTAATGGAAATTACCTTTAAACCTTCATTATATTGATGCTTGGTGTCTTGAATCTTGAATATTACTTGCAAGAATTATGATTCTTGATGATGATGAAGGAGCGAGACTTGCGAGAAATAGAGCTGAAAATTGATGTCTCAATTTGGTGATAAAATACTTAAATGAAAGAATTGAGTTATTTATATTTTTGAGTTTGATAAATACTTAATTTAACCCTCAGACTTAAATTTTTCCCACTTTAACCACATAAGTTAGTTTTCTTTTATTTCTTTTAAATCAATATAACACACTTATAATTTAACCCACTTGACTTTTATTAACTAATTAACATTTTTTTTATTACTTGCTTTGTAATTTATATTTTAAATCTCTTAAAACAATATCATTTAGCTTAAAATTAATGTTAAACTTATTAATTGTCATGGATTTAAAGATTAAGTTGTTACAGAATGGACTCCACCACGCATAACTTCGTCCCCGAAGTTGTATATGTTCAGATAAGAGTAGTTAGGAATTACAAGGTTGGCATGAATCCCTAAATCTGACACAAACTTGTTGGTGGTTATTGAATGAACACCATCTGTCTTTTCATAACTTCTTGCTTCTTTAGGATTTTATAACCAACACTCACTGGTCTTTTCAATATTATACAACTTATTAGCTGCCTTATGTAATGACATTGGACATTTTAGGAAATCTGACTTATCATTTATACCTTTGCTATGTGGGTTTATGCTTTGAGATTTAAAATATATCTTATTCGATTCGGCTAGCAACTCAATGCATTAATTAGCTCATATCTCTCTTTCATTTTCCTTTGAACTAGCTAAAGAGCTTTTGGAAGTCTGATATTTGTACTTTATGAAACAATTTCTTTTATTGATGACGTTACAATCATCAATCTCTTAGCTAATTTCTGATTTGCACTGACTGATGTGAAGACTTGTAATTTTTTGCTCTGACAAGCAAATGGAATAAGAATTCCATTTAATTATATGTACAGACTTATGTTTGACTTTTCATGGGTGAATCTCTGAATTTAAGATTACTTCACTCTTTTGGCAGAAGCTTTTTATTTTATGCACAGTTAGGTGGAATAAGAATTCCATATTGGATATCTCACTAGTCTCGCGTCGACATAATGAGAATCCATCACTTACATTTTTATTGATATATGATGGGCTTTTTATTGGCCATTTATGACCAATCGCTCGACTTTAGCTTTGTGCCTCCGACTTCTTTGATTCTTATTCAAGTTCACACTTGAATGCTTGAAAATTTGTTTCAAAGATTCTCTTCTCATTTAATTTTATTTGAATCAACAACTTCTACCTCTGCCTCATTACGAGACACGCTGTAATCATTCAGATTATAAGGATTTACGAAGAAGCTTGTGTTTAGGATTTAATTTTCAATTTCCTTAGGGCTTTTGAATCATACACGATTCAGATTACAATACCTATATTGTTTATAAGTATAATTTCTGATTGGAAAGGTATTTGTATCATAACTTCAACTGATACAACTCATATGTCATCCGCATTATTCACTATCGATGATAGGGTTTTACAGTTAGCTCAATACTTATTTTGGAATTAAAATTCATCTGGCAACAGAATTAAATCATTTTATCATAGAAGAAACTTATTATTAGTTACCATTGTGGTCTTTTGGCGTGTCTGGTGTCTCCTCGGCATCCTCAGCAGTTATTGGAAAGCTCGCGCCTTTTCTGTAGGCTTCATTGTAGTACTCTGTTGGTTTGCTCTGCCAACTGGTTGTTCAGGATTGGTAAGCCTGTGTGCATTTGGGCAATGCTTGGCATAATGTCCACGCTCACCACAGTTTTAACATACGTCGTTTCTTTCTGGGCATTCATCACTTTCATGTCCAATTTGTTTACAGGTGTAACAGACTACATCTCTAGGATTGCAGCGTCCACTATGAAATTTGTTACAACGTTTACACGGTCGTGCTTCTGACTGTATGGAATAGACTCTAGTCTTCTGAGGTGTAGAGGATGCTCGTGACTGTTGCTGACTGGACTTTGATGAACTAAAGAATCTACTGGATTTCTGTTTCTTAGGTGGAGATAGACACGTAGGACTTATAGCCATCATAACGGGTTCACAAATCTGTGAATTCCCGCTCCACCATTCTTGCTGCTTCCACTATGTTGAGATATGTTTTGAACTTTATGCTACTCATTTGTCTTCTATATGCTGGATTCAGACCCATTCTGAATCGGTTTATCTTACGTTCTTCTGTTTCTACATGATATGGCGAGTAGCCGCAAAGTCTCGAGAACTCATGTTCATATTCATCAGCGGTTTTTGTTCCTTGTTTCAATTGCATCAACTGCATCTCGAGTTCGTCTTGTTTATCCGTTGGACAGCATTTGGCGTTGAACATTTCCAAGAACTGCTCCCAGTCCAGTGCCTTAACTGCTTCCTCACCGTAGATGCTCCTTTGTGTTTTCCACCAGGCTCTAGCAGCTCCAACAAACAGTGCTGTAGCAAACTTAACTCTATTGCTGTCCAGACATTCTAAGATATTGAAGATCTCCTCAGTATGACTTACCCAATCTAACGCTTGTATTAGGTTTACTATTCCTTCAAACGTTATGGCACCACTCACATTGAAGTCTTTAAATCTACAGCCTTTTGGCTGCTCAACTCATTGATTGACATGCACGTTATCAGAATCAGATTCGCTTGACTGTTCAGTTTTCTTCTTTTTATGTTTATATCTCTTTTCAGTTTTCTATATTGATTCAATTTGTTCTAACATAAACTTGTTTTGTTGCTCATTATTCTGGGTTATTAGTTGTTGCATCATTTCCAGGACTTGCTCTGGGGTCATGCCACCTGATGGTCCACCTTCTCCTGACATAGCTCTGAAATACAATTCACTAAATAGTTAGCTCACTAGTCTAGCACATTGTACCTTTTCATACCCCGTCCTACTAGTCTCTGAACCTATCTTAGTTCAAGTCATCCTGTCGTGATTGATACTATAGCATTGCACAAGTTTGAGATCATGTATTACACGTAATACAATGATTCGCTCAAACTATTTGCTCTGATACCATCCCGTAAGACCCAAGATTTCTCAAAGGTCTTAAGTCTAGGCCCCAGTAGCAATGGAATATCAATCAGGAAACTAAGATAATAATTAACAGTGCAGAATTAAAGTTAATTACAAACAGAGACAAATTTAAGTATAAGGTACAAACTTCTAGACTATTACATCAAATCTCATAATATAAACTAGCCCCGAACCCCAAAGCTCTATCATCAGTCAAGTACCAAGGTGTTGAAACAGGTTCTAAAGCACTTCAAGCTCTTTCAGAGTCCTGAACTATGAACTAGGTCCAGTCAATCCTTTGCTTTGACCTGAAAAATAATGCAACAATGAGGTAAGCTTAATTGCTTAGTGAGAATGTAGAATTTCACATTTAACATGCAATTATGAACGCGGAAAGCTCATGCACTGCACTCGGCTCATGCACAGCTCAGCTCTATTGCTCATGCACTGCACTAGGCTCATGCACAACTCAAATCTCGAATGGACATTGGCCAATTAAATGCTCTTTGATGCGCGTCTTTGCTCAGTTCCCAGTTATAAAACTGTTGTTCGTCTTGAGACTTATAGACAAATTCATAAGGAATGCTCAGATAATGATTAACACCATACACACGCATCATTAGTGGGGATCAGCCACGTACTGGGCTAGCTACCAGTAATTGCTGTATGGGTATCATCAGAATGCTCAGCTCTAGCTACCCTCTGTGCTTTCATCATGTAAATCAGCACATCATAAGCCTAACATTAACCCAACATCGAGCAATAGTGTTGGTGTTAAGCTTAACAAACAAATGACTCGTCAATGAATAGAAGCTAGAAGAAGAAATGCTCAGCTCAACAAATCATAGTAAACATACTATGATAATATATCTATATGCTCAGGATCAGAATGTCAATAATATTAGAATAAAGCAAAAAAAAGGCTCAATTCACATAATTTGTAGTTAAAGTAAAATCTACAACTCACAGTTACTGGTTATTTTGCACTTTCACTTTCTAGCTCTGGCTCTGTTGCTCACAATCTGTAGTGGATTAGAACCAATATCTGACTTATATCAGACTTACATATGCTTGCCACTTTGCTATAGCCTTCACTGATGCTCTTTAATGTCTTTTAGCTTTGCTTGTTACTCAATCTATTAATCATATCATTTCTGATATTTATTAGCCTTTGAATCATTTGAGTAAGAAATTCAGTGTTCGTTCGTTGGTCTTTAATCTCAAAGTCTCATATCTTGATTATATTGAGATGAATATGGCCATCAATCTTATTAGAATTCTTTCATTCAAGGTTCAATGATTATAATTACCATATATGAATTAAAAACATGATTTAAATGATTTATAAGCATTTTCATCCTTTTTCATGGACATGTGTGATTTATGTTTACAAAACAAAAGCTGCACATATATATTTCCAGTAAAAAAAAGAATTGGGCTGCTGGAACTTTCATATATACATCATGGTGTTGTTTTCACTTTACACACACATCACACATACACATACTATTTTCATGCAAATCAAACAGGAAATAGAAAGGCTGCTACATGATAATATATATATATATATATATATATATATATATATATATATATATATATATATATATATATATACAAAACTGTACACACACACATATTTTGGGAGCTGTTGTTCTCCATTTCTGCACACACTATGCACCGCACACACACACACACTAACTTTATTTAAAAAGAAAGAGCAAATGGCTTCTGTTTCTGATTAATAAATATTATATATATATATATATATATATATATATATATATATATATATATATATATATATATATATATATCGATACACACATACAGCACATATACACAAATACATATCCGAGAACAAAAGCAATGAAACAAGGTTCCAGTATGCTTCGTGAGTTTGGGTATTAACGAAACCTCTAAAGGTTTCGGTAGTCTTCAATGGGTTTCGATATTACTCGGTAGTTCTCTGTATCTTTCACGTGGGTCTCGGTTCCGAGAGGGTTTCGGTAGTCTCTCTGGTTTCGGTACCCCTTCTGTGGGTTTCAGTATTTTGATTTTGTTTCGGTAGATAGCAAATCACCGAAATCTTTCAAGGTTTCGGTAGTTTCTGGACATCTCTGTATTAATTACTCAATATAGTTTCGGTAAGTGTCGTGTGGTCTCGATTATTACCGAATGGTTTCATATTACCGAAACCATGAAGGTTTTGGTGTCACTAGGTAGTTCTTGATAGCCTTTGGACATGGTTTCAATATTATAGATGGTCTCGGTACTGTGCAAGTATTACAGAAACCTCTTGAGGTTTCGGTAGGTTGGGGTGTTTCTTGGTAACCTCAAGCAAACACACATACACTGCACACACGTTTTCCTTTTCTGAATTTCTTTGTTTTTCAGCAACAAAACAAAAGAATTAAAGGAGTATTGATACTTTAAATGAACAAGACACATAATTACATACACTGCACGCACACACATTTGACTTCAATTAAATTTTCAGAAATGCATACATACCTTTTTAATTACTAGAAAATCTCATGCATGTCTTTTATTTGGCAATTAATACATCATTTGTTCTTTAATTTTCTTGATTATGCATCATAAACTTAGGGTTCATCTCTTGGACTTTTATCCTGTTACCGTAACAGCATCCATACATAAAATGAGGTTTCAATTCAATGGAAATTACCTTTAAACCTTCATTATATTGATGCTTGGTGTCTTGAATCTTGAATATTACTTGCAAGAATTATGATTCTTGATGATGATGAAGGAGCGAGACTTGCGAGAAATAGAGCTGAAAATTGATGTCTCAATTTGGTGATAAAATACTTAAATGAAAGAATTGAGTTATTTATATTTTTGAGTTTGATAAATACTTAATTTAACCCTCAGACTTAAATTTTTCCCACTTTAACCACATAAGTTAGTTTTCTTTTATTTCTTACAAACTTATAATTTAACTAACTTAACTTTTATTAACTAATTAACATTTTTATTACTTGCTTTGTAATTTATATTTTAAATCTCTTAAAACAATATCATTTAGCTTAAAGTTAATGTTAAGCTTATTAATTGTCATGGATTTAAAGTTTAGGTCGTTACACCAAAATATCAGATACACATACTGATTACATTATCCCAAAATCAACTTCCACATGCAGTTCTAACGTTATACAATAAAAATATCAAGTCTTCAAGTCAACCTCGGATCTATCTCGGCGGCTGCTGCTGCTGAGCTCCTTTCTGATTCCCTGAACATGTTAGACTCGAAGACGTGAGCTATAAAGCCCATGAGCACGCGAGGGTTAGACACTGCACATAAACACATAGCACATAGTATACACAATCCCTGTCCCTGTCCCTGTTGCCCAACACGCAACTCAGGTATAAAGGCACAAGTATGAGATCCGGACCTAGCCCTATCGTGGTACTATTATTTGTGCCGAGTCCATTAGCTTAGGGATTAAGACAAGTATTAATATTGCATACGGTATGCCGAGAGTTATTGGTTAAGACATGTTTGATTAATTTAGTCCCGCAATTGATCATGTCTGTGTGTTCGTTGCATGAAATTATAGTGAGTAATACTTATGCCGTGGTGATCCCGTGAATGGTTATTCGTCTCTTGATTGTTTATCTTCTACGTTAGTTACTTCGTCATTAATTTTAGTTACAAAGCGATAGCAAACCATTACTCTAAACAAATCATTCAAATCCACAAATTCACGATTTAAAGTGCTTTCAATAAAACTCACAAGGCTAACCGTCTAACCCTAATTACAAACGCACTCCCTGTGGATTCGACCCTTACTTCTCTGAGCTAAATAGTAGATATAAGGATTATTTCTATGGGTCACAACGACGGCCCGTCATCGTGCAGCCCTACAAACTCTCGGATCCACATGGGCTACCCGGAAGGCAGCCTCAATCTCACGCTCCCAGGCGATAACCGCCCCCAGCTCGCCGTCTCCCCGGAACAGCGGTGGGGCGCCCGTCCTAAAGTCTTTGAAAGAACCACCCCACTTAGAAGACGAAGATACACCACCTCCTGACTCAGCCCCAGTAGGATGGACAACAGGTCCCAGACCCTGACCCTGCTCTTGCTCTCTCTGCTGTCTATAGAACTCTGTAAGGACCTCTAATAACTCTGATTTCCGAATGTACTCGTCACCCGGCGGGTTACCAGCGCTAGAACCCTCGCCCTAGTCTGCCATACTGATCTGCACAAAACACAACGATTAAATACACGAGATAAATCAGCCAGCGTTATACACTAAGCCAGGTCGTTTAATCCGCTAATAAAAATCGCAAAACGATCCCCCATGGACCGGAACAAGGTTTAAGTCAAGCATCCAATAACGATACTCAAGCTTCAAACCGCAAGCTCTGATAACATGCTGTAACACCCCTCCCGATCCCAGAAATGCCACGTCAACACAATATCATAAGTGGCAATATCCCAGGCAATCCATAATACACGTGTCATAGGATAATACAGATCACAGATAATTTAAAACTTTAAACTTTATACACGAAGTTAAACGCATTTCAGTACATTCGCAATCCCAGATTAAACTAACATAATATCCCAAAAAATCAGATACACATACTGATTACATTATCCCAAAATCAACTACCACATGCAGTTCTAGCGTTATACAAAACAAATATCAAGTCTTCAAGTCAACCCCGGATCTATCTCGGCGGCTGCTGCTGCTGAGCTCCTTTCTGATTCCCTGAACATGTTAAAATCGAAGACGTGAGCTATAAAGCCCGGGAGCATGCGAGGGTTAGACACTGCACATAAACACATAGCACATAGCAGACACAATCCTTGTCCCTGTCCCTGTTGCCCAACACGCATCTCAGGTATAAAGACACAAGTATGAGATCCGGACCCAGCCCTATCCCTGTGGGGACCCTTCCCCGGCTAATACACCGCACACAGCAGTGACTAGAAATAACCCTGTAGCACAGGAGCGACCCAGCTACAGGCCCTGCCGTATACATATGCCCCAAGGACAGTTAGGGACAGTCAACCCGCGCGATCCCTTTCGCGACTCATCGCCCGTATGGAACTCATCACGAACCCTTGGAATCGATCTCATATCTCACACACAACACGTATAAAAGATAGAAATATACCTGAGGTTCACGTCCCTGTCTCATATATATAACACGCACAAATAGTAGCAACACAACTAAAATCCCAAAAGAAGCGCGCGTTTAGAAAGGAGCTCGAGTACTAACCTGACTGGTTCACAGAACTCTGAACTCCCTGATCAAACACGGCTCGCTGTCCGCTCGTCCCTGTAACACACGGAGATCCCAAACGGTTAATCACGGTCCCAACTAGCACATATCACATACTCACAATGACCCGGACCCGAACGACCCCACGGAACCCGAAAACCCAACCAAGACTCGACCCGAAATCCCAACCACAACCCGACTCGAAAATAACCCCAACGAAACCCCAAACTCAGCCCAAACACCCCCACAGAACCCAACTCGACAACCCGAGCAAAACCCGTCACAATACCCACCCAAACCTCCCCATGAGAGCCAAACCGGATTTCGTCGGCAGGTCTCTGGTCGCGCCGCTAGACCCCTGTAGGTCGCGGCGCGACATCGAAGCTGAACTCATCCCTGACCTGCGATTTTCATGGCTGTCCAGGAGTGACCAACTCCACCTAAATCGATTTCAGCTCCAGATAAATACATAAAACTAGTACATAACATCCCTTTATTCAGTCGCAAACACTTTACCCAATTCTGGCTACAAACAACACAATTTAGGAACCAATTCATGAATTTCTTACCTCTTGAGCTCAAGAACTTCAAAAGAGATGAAGATGATGTAATTTAGCTCCAACTTTTAGTAGCTAATCTGAATTGTGGGGAGGTTTCTTGCTGTAGCTTTTCACACAAACACACACATATAACCTTTAGGGTTTCTAATTGGATAAGGAAGAAGGAAGAGGAGCATCTATATGTACGCTTCCTTTTTAACCGATCCTGAACCCATTAACCCGAACCGATATCACTTTTTCAATATTTATACCCATTTAACCCATTTAATCCCGTGATCCCGAAGATATAATTCATCCGCTAAAATTATAACCCGGAGACACGCAAGCCCAATCCCGACACGTATCAATACACGAACGGGATATAATTGGACCAACCCAATATTAATAGAATAATTATCCACTATAATAATTCCACGTACCAGGTCCAAAAGACGGATGTTACAATATTATTTGAAATTTTAATTTTACGTAAAACATAATATTTGTATATATATATATATATATATATATATATATATATATATATATATATTATAATAAATCTATGAAATATGATTTTGTTAATACTGTATTATGTGTACTTTTAAATATTTAATATGTTTTATATGATTTATTTTTATTTTTAATATATATATTAATATGTTTATAAACAAATAATATAGTTTACTAATTAGATATATAGATAAGTATATATAATATATAATTTGGATGTAGACTTAAATCATATCTATTTATTAATATTTAGAGATATAAGAAATAATATTTGTATTTATGTTATATATTTGTTAATCTTTATAGATATCAGAAATATTAAATTATATTTATCTTTTATTTTATTTTAGAAATAATAGTATTTATCTTTTGTATTTAAAACTGTAGGGGTATTATTGATAAACATATATATATATATATATATATATATATATATATATATATATATATATATATATATATATATATATATATATATATATATATATATATATATATATATATATATATATATATATATATATACATACATATATATATATATATATATATACATACATATATATATATATATATATATATATATATATATAGATTTAGGTTCAAAATAGTCCCTTTAAAAATCTAGTGTATCAAAGATACCCTTTTATAACCGTTGATCTAATTGATCAAGGTTTAGATTGATGATGACATTTTTGAAATTAAACTGAAAAAAAGAACGTGGGACGTTTTTTTATTTAAAACTGTAGGGGTATTATTGGTATACTAATTATTTTGGCGCAGTTTCTCTGATACGTGATGATCATCCCCCAAATAACCTGATTCCTGATATTCACAAACAAATCGATTCCCTGTTCTCTCTCTAACTAAGGCGATTTCTGTATCATTAACCTAAACAACATTGAAGAAACTCTATATGTCACAAGAATGTTCTTCTAAGAAGGAAAGGAAGTCCGACCAAGGTATGGTTTTCTAATTTCATCCCATTTAACAATGAGTATCTTGTTGTTTAGGGTTTTTGTTTTATTATTTAGGGTTTTACGGTTTAGGGTTTTTGTATATTTTTATTTTGAGGGTTTTGTTTATATTGATTTTAACTTTGTTTTTTGTTTGCATTCCAGTTTACATACCAACAAGACGGTCTATGAGGTTATCTGGACGACCTCGGAGTACTGGTAAATTAGCTCCTGTGAATATCGATTTAGTTGATGAAGATAACAGTTGTCATATTTAAGAAGGTAAATTATTTTAATGTGTTTAAGCTTTATGTGAATGATGAATTTTTATATTGTGAATAGTCATTCAACTTATGTGAATGGTGAATGTTGTGTTAGGTACTTGAACATTCACATGATATACATACATTAGTTGAAATATATACTAGTATTATTTTTGAAATGACTCATCTGAATGGTCAAATAGTGTATGTGAATGGCCATTCACATTTGTTGAATGATCATTCACATTAGTTGAAATGTGAACCAGGTTATATGTTTTATGAATGACCATTCACATGATATATATGTTTATGTTATGTTTTATGAGTGATATATTTTTATTTGTAAATGTGAACCAGGTTATATGTTATATTGTGTATTCACATAAGTTATGTGAATGATGTATTTGCATTTGTGAATTGTCAAATAATGTATGTGAATGGTTGTTTATCTAATGTGAATGGTCAAATAATGTATGTGAATGCTCATTCTTATTAGTTATTCACATCAGTTGAATGACCATTCACATTAGTTGAATGAGCATTCACATTAGTTGAATGATCATTCACAATTTGATATTTCAGTATTCACATGTTTTATAACTGCTTAGACGATTTATATGAATTTAAATGTATCATGTGAATGGTCAAACAGTGTATTGTAAATGCTCATTCACATTAGTTGAAGGACCATTTACAATAGTTGAATGACCATTCACAATGTGATATTCATTATTCACATGTTTTATAATTGTTTACACGATTTATATGAATTTATATGAAGATGATATTTGTTACAGGGCATTCAGGAGCTTTGAGAGATGATCATAGATCTTCAGAGTTTGTGAATGAGCTTGTTGTTGAGGCAAATGATGATGTTTCTGATGAATCTGAAAGTAAAAAACACATTTAGTTGAATGACCAGATTTATCATTCACATTAGTTGTAATTTTTTATTCATTTTGAATTGTATCAATTATTTCAGGTCATTCTGATATGATGAAAGATGAGTTTGGTTTGTCAGAGTTTGTTAAAGATGTTGTTGTGGAGGCTGATGATGATGCCTTGGCCAAATCTGAAACTTCTATGATGAGTGATCAAAGTTTGGCTGAAGAGCCACTTCATAAGAAAAGGAGGAGGGCCGGTACTGAGATTGAACCTCCATCTATACGTACAAGGACATCTCCTAAACCTTTGTACTTGGCAATTAAATCTCTTGGGGATGTGCTAAAAGATGCAATTAAGGAAATGGGATTTGGAAGTTTACTGCTGCTGAATATTGATGAGATACCATCGGGGGTTGGATATTGGGTTGTGAATAGTCTAGATACAGATGCTTTATGTATTCGTACGTCGAATGGGGAAATCCCAATATCTCGTGAGGTTGTGCATGATATTCTGGGTTTTCCATTGGGTTCCATCCCATTGGTTAACGAGCAAAAGAGGGTTTACAATGATAGTGTGTCAAAACGTTGGAAGCAGCACATGAGTCTCCCTGGTGCATGGTAGTATTCGTCCTAGTAGTGTGTCTAAAAAGATTCAAGAGCTTAAGAAGGATAGTTTTATGTTTAGGCTTGATTTTCTTGTGTTGGTTGTGTCTACATTGGTAGGGGGTACGAAGTATGGTGAACCAGAGGTTTTTGCCATCGAATACAGATGATTGTGTAGTGAAAGATTTGATTGGTGTGGTTTGTTGTCGAGGCTGTTAGGAATTGTAAGAATGATTGGGATCCTCTGAATAAAAATTCATTTTTTATAGGTCCTTTGACTTTTTTGGTGGTATGTGTTAATTCTTAATATTTCTTTAGTATATTTTACAAATCATTTACAGATTGTTTAATATGATTGATATTAGTTTATTTTATGCAGTTATTGTATGTTGATGTTGTTGCATGTGATATTCCAATCATGATTCGTACACGACCGGTCATAACAGCGTGGAGTTCTGATGAGTTACGTTAACGTGAGATTTTTGAATTAAATAATGGTGGTTTTGGGATTCCAGACATGTAACAGCCTTGGTTGTCAACCCAAGAAGTTGATAGGATTGTGATTGAAGAACTTAATCCCGAGCTGACACAAAACCGTCACTCGCAAGACTGTTGTAGCCAGTTCGACCAGCTTACTCACGGGGACGACAGTGGCATTTATTCTTAAACAAGTGATGATCAGAAAATTGAGGTACAACTCTCATACAACATTAACATAACATCAAAAACTAAAAAGTATCATGTGAATGGTCAAAATATTGTATGTGAATGGTCATTCACTTTACAGACCATTTACCATTCACATTATTTATATCCCCATTCACATTACTTGTATGACCATTCACATAACTGTAATAAAGTAGTACCTGACATGTATCCTGTGAATGGTAGTTTATGTGAATGGTGAAATGGCTAATGTGAATGATCATTCTCATTAGTTAAATAATGAAAATAGTAATATTAGATTTCATCATTCACATGTTATAGAAAATTTAATATTCTTATTTTATCACTGGAATGTTTTATTAGTTTTTCATATAATAATTATTATATTTAGTATGTGAATAAACATAGATGTGAATAATGATGTTATAGGAGGAAGTGGAAAACATTTCAAGGTGTCTTGACAAGGTTGAAGATACCAAGTCGATGTTGGAGTTAGGGATTATGAGCATGTGATGTGACTACCCTTTTGATGAGATGGTATTGAATATCAAGAAACGCTGGGATGATTTCTTTTATCCTAAGAAAGATGTTATTTGTACACATTTAATGTTTTATAAAATTATTTAATATGATACCACATTAATTTTGTTTTCTATATCCTTACATTTTATTATTTTTTTAATTTTTTATAGATCAAGAAAAAGATTTGCAAAGTGAAGATTCTGTTATGCATGTTTTATAAAATTATTGAACTTGATTCATGTTTTTCATGTTAAATTATCAAGTTGTATTTGTTTTTAAAATAAGGTGATGATGATGTGAATGATGACAAGTTAATGGAGAAATCGCCGGTTAATGAAGGTATTTTGTTGAATACTTATGTTATATATATATATATATATATATATATATATATATATATATATATATATATATATATATATATATATATATATATATATATATTCATTGTTTGTTATAGCATTTGAATAATATCTATATTTGAAATTTAATGTATTGGTAGGTGACACAACTGCTGCTGTTTGTGATACTCAGAATAAAGAGGACGAATCTGTTCCGGAAACACCCGTTGAGATGATTAGGGTATGTGAAATGGTATATGATTATAAATTATGTCAGTGAGGCAAAGTTCCTTTCAATAACGATAGATAAGTTTGTAAAAGTTTATAAACTTCCTGTCAATGATGAACTAACATATGTTATAATTAGAAAACATTATTTGACTAATGTGAATAGTCATTTAACCAATGTGAATGATCATTCACATTAGTCATTTCACCATTCACATGATACATTTTAAAGTATTAATGGTGAATTATTTGTTATGAATGATCATAGACTGAGTTTTTAGGTGACTTGCAGAAGTTATATAAAACATTCAATTTCTGATAATGTGCATACAATAATGATGTGTTTTTAACATGTTTTAGACAACTGAATCAGATTTTGATAAATATGTGAATGTAAAGGCACAATCATGTGCTTTAGAAGACGTGAATGTTATGGGAACAAGTCTGATTGTTGAAAATATTGAGGCACAACCGGCTGATGTGAAGGGGAAAGGTTTGGCCGTTGAATCGAATTTAACCACCGTGGAGCCGACTATTCATGACGACAATGTTAAAAGGACGAAGAAGGCTTCAGATGTGTTGAAGTCGCCTTTTATGAATCGTCTTGTCGAGATTGATAAGAAGTTGACCTCCTTAGAAGAAGCTCTTGTAGAAAACATATTTTCTTTTACTAGAGATCTTAAGTGAGTTCCTTTAGTTTTTATTTTTGTTTTATTTTTTTATTAATTTAGCAATATCCAGGTTTTATTATTTATTATTTTAGCTTTTATATGTTTATATTGATTGGTCACAACTTATCCATCATCATTCACAAGTGCTTTTTTTTTAGTTTGCAGTGATGTTATGTGGAACAACGACTCATTGTTTGGCATTCGAAGTGTTTTTGAGACGATGATTCCCAAAGAATATGCATCAATTTATGTGTTGGATTGTTGGATATCGATATTAAATTATCAAGAAAAATATAGGAATCCATCGTCACGAAGTCGTTTTTTTGTGCATGCTGGATCTTTGGTTAGTTATATATTACAAGTATGAATTGATTATGTTTTGATATTTTACAATTTGTATTAGTTTTATTACATGTTCATATTAAATTTATATTCTGTTTTGTTGTGGTGTTTTAGGCTTATTCTTATGATCTTTCTCTGATATCTAACCGAGTGGCTCGATATGTACACTTTCGTAGCTGTTTGATGTAGTTTTTTATTGATCAGCCACATGCGAAGGATTTAAAAAATGTTGATCTTGTAAGTCCATGATATAATCTTTCACTACATTTGCGTTGTCATTATTTAATGAATAATTGGCGGTCACCATTGAAATAATTCATGATTTTCTAATTTGTGCATTTGCAAGTTTTTTTTCTCAATCAACATACACTCACACATGTGGTGTATTTGTTTTGATTTGAAGCATCCAGCCATTGAAGTAATTGACAATCAATCAACGGACGTTCCTTTTGAAAGCAAGTATGGTCTTGTTCCTGGTGAAATTGTAAGTATCATCATTAACATAATACATTCAAATATTTTGTGACATACTGGTGTATCTTGTGAATGATCATTTTATAATTGAACTTACTGTTTTCATTATTCAATTAATGTGAATGGTCATTCAACTAATGTGAATGACCATTCACATACACTATTTGACCATTCACATGAGTGTTTTCAAGAACAATATCATTATACATTTAAGGTTATTGTAGACACATGTTGATATTATTGTATAATATGTTGATATTATTGTATAATATGTTGATAGTATACAACTAATGTGAATGACATTATATCATTATACATGTAAGATTATTGTAGACATATGCTGATATTAATTGTAGACATGTGCTGATATTATACAACTAATGTGAATGGTCATTCAATTAATGTGAATGATCATTCACATTAGCCATTTCACCATTCACATGAGTCATTTCAGAAATAATATCATTATACATGTAAGATTATTGTAGATATATGCTGATATTATCAAGAATTTGTTTTTGAAGTGAGCAATGTTTGTTCAATATTTGCGTGAGGTTGGTCATCCTAACGCTGATAGGATTGAAATAATTGAGCCTTTTAGGCTAGAAATGGTTTGGAGGTCGTCATTGAATGTTGTGGATTGTGGCATATTCACAATGCGGCATCTCGAAACGTATATGGTAGACCCTATGTGGCTTTGTGGCTTCGAACGCCAAATGAAGTTACAGAAGCCACAATTAGATCATCTCCGTCACCAGTATCTTGCAAAGATTTTTCTTCATGATATCAATATGCATGCTGAGGAGATGCATAATGAAGCCATTGGATGGCAAAAGAGACCAAAGACTGAGAGGATGAGGTTGCTAAAGTCAGCTGACAAGAACAAGGTTGAACGTACGAACAAATGATTTCATGAATGCTTTTATTGATAAGATAATTGATGCTTGCGCAGAATTTGTTGTTTCTGGTCTTGAACATGTATAAATGGGTAAACTGTCACACGTTTTTAGTTATTATGTTAGCTATTTTTAAATACAATATATACATGTAACAATTGTGAACAACTTGATTAACCATGGTTATTTGTATGGTTTATAGTTATTGGTATGGTTTATAGTTGGATGACTATTCACATTAGTTGAATGACAATTTTCATAAATTCAATGTCTATTTACAATGTAATACTTGATCATTGACATCCATTATTATCTGACCACTTAGTCAAATAGTAACAGTTGCCGAAATGTAAGTGAATGGTCAGTTAATTATGATGTGAATGGTCAAACAATATATGTGAATGATCATTCACATTAGTTAAATCACCATTCACAATAAGACATTTCATCATTCACATGTATAATTGACTGTTTAATCACAGACCATTTATCATTCACATTAGCCATTTCACCATTTACATAAGTTGAATGACCATTCACATAAGTATATGTAGTTAAAATATAAACAAACATGAAATATAAACAATGATTGATGACTTGTTAACCATTCACATTAGCCATTTCACCATTTACATAAGTTGAATGACCATTCACATAAATATATGTAACATAAATTTTACCGTAAAGTAAAACTCAACTTTTTTATACTTAAGCATTGACCATTCACATTAGTTGGATGACCATTCACGTGATGTATTTCGACCATTCACGTGAGCAGATATTAACATTCACATTGAATATGTTTGTTTATATTTTTATCACATATACATTGTGAAATAATGAATATAGGTATGTGTTCATGTATTGTAAAATAACTACGTAAAAAAATAACAAGTCATTTATCATTATTCATTAACTGTATCGTACTATTCACAGTCTATTTATTTACTAAGTTCTTTCACTGTGCATCTTTCTTTAGACAATTCCTTGAATCATGGTTTGATAACTCATTACATGTCTTGCAATTTCGTGGAGCTCTTGCATTTTTTGTTATTGCATTTCTCGATCGCTTGTCAACCTTTTCGAGGTTCCACATCCTTTGTTTCTTATTCCTTGCGGTGGAAGTATTGTAATCTCATTTGGTTGATGGACACCCAACAATTTCTCTACGACATCTTTCTTTTTGCATACCTGTTTATCACGACCCGCATTTAATTCCATTATCAACTCGTGATGTCTCTTTTTTGCATTTTCAATAGCCGCGTCATCACCTAGTAACACTTGTATTCAATATGCAAGATCCTCATACATATCACGAACGTTTGCCTCAAAGTTTGTTGACTTTTTTGATGCTTGTGGTGTTGTATGTTGTAAATTTGCAAGACTAATGGTGAATATATTCTTTGTCCATCGTAGTGGTATGTACTTATCAGGTATGTCATCTACATCATGAATCCTGAACACATAAAATATATGACAGCATAGGATGCTGAACCTTTTGAAATACATGCAGCTACAAGTTATATTTACATCTTTCTGATCGAAAACTACCTGTAGATGATTAATATGGTTGCTAACATCAGTATACAATGAGAATCATTACTATTTTCATTATTCAACTAATGTGAATGGTCATTCAAACTAATATGAATGATCATTCACATACACGATTTGACCATTCACATGATAATTTCAAAAATAATATCATTATACATGTCTCATAAAACATAAAATGAACATATGTATCATCTGAATGGTCAAATACGACACACCATTTACCATCCACATAAGTTGAATGACCCTTCATAGTATAAAATTTTATCATTCACAGAAAGCTTAAACACATTAAAATAATTCAGATTACATTATTTGACCATTCACATTTGAATGATTATCTTGTGTGAAAGATTAAAAATATACAAACACAATCTAAACACATGAATTATCAAATATTACATTCTGAATGTTCATTAAACTAATGTGAATGGTGGTATAGCTAATGTGAATGTTGAATGATCAGTTAATTATTTGACCATTCACATACAGTATTTGAGCATTCACATGATGAGTTTCAGTATTAACATCAGTATACAATGAGAATCATTACTAATTTCATATTAATCTTTGGGTCATGAAGCTTACCTCTACTGCTTTTTTAACTCGTATGTCGTTTCCAACCTCTTTCAGTGTATATTCTTACTATCTTCGTCGTTGGAAAATGAATGTGGCAGCACACTGAATGAACTCTTAATGATTTCTTCTTGTACTATACCAAAGATCTTGAACGTGAACATTTCTTATGCCTTTTTTCCATGTTTAGCCCCATATTCCAATCCAACCTCTTTGTTCTAGATTCGTAATCCAATGTCCTTTGCATGTTTCTTTGGGAGTGCAATGCGCTATCGAAACGAATAAAAAAGTCAACCAAATTGGAGGTGAATTTCAAGTAATGGTTGAAGAAGTTGTTTTGTCCCTCCGATAAAGACGTTGTTCTCATCAATCCCGACATTGGAATGTCTCGAAAAAACGCATGTATCCACTGTTCTCTAATGTCATAAAGATCATTGAACCATTTATGATTCTCAAGCTCAAATTCGATCATTATCCTATTTCATTCAACCTCGAATTCATCTACATCAATATTTTGCTTCCAGACAACGTTCATCAATCGCTTTGAGAAAGGTGAATCTTTCGTGCATAACGTTGGTACCCTTTTTCAAGTAAACATGTTAGCATCATATTAAGTTAATGATCAAGCAGCAAACATGTGAATGTTAATTTTTCTATAAATACCTTAATTGCAAGCTTATCTATTATATGCCACATGCAGAAACAGTGGACAGCCTTGTTCAAAACTAATTTCACTGCCTTTTTCATTGATGGATCTTGGTCTGTTACAACAATATTCGTCTCTCGTCTATGTACGCATATAAATGCATTGAGTAGCCATTTGTATGATTCTATATCCTCCTTACTTAGCAACCCATAGCTTGTGGATGTTTACAGCACCGATATTTGTGTTGGATGCCTTTTGAATCATTATTTGTTGTTCAAAGTTTAGATTCCTTGATGATCACATGAGATATGCATAATAGATGACACGAGACCGTGATTGTGGGGCTCGTTAAATTTGTAAACCTCAAACTTCCCTTCATTTGTTAATGGAATCGTATTTGTGCTTTGCAATCACTCTTAGCTGAAGGTATTAACGCTGTTGTTGCTTCTTTCCTTCTAAGTTGCTGTGTTTTGATTTTTTAGGCAATCCTTCTTTGTTACATACCACTGCCCTCATTCTTTCTTCACCTTTAACTCCTCTTTTTAGAGTTGATAAACGTGTATCGAATCCAACCAAACGTGCATATGTTATATAAAAATTCACCCCTTCATCCAAAGTATTGAAAATCATTTTTTCTCTTGGTTTGACGTCTTCGGGTAAAACTGGAATCCAATACATATGTCCCCCCGGAGTCATTTGAATTAAAAATGCTTATTCTTGTTCTTCGATATGAACTGAAAAGAAAAATGAATTTGAATAATACTAGGATTATTTCTGGAATGACTCATGTGAATGGTCAAATTGTTTATGTGAATGGTCATTCACATTAGTTGAATGATCATTCACATTACTTGAATGATGAAAACAGTATGTTCCATTATAAAACAACCATTCACAAGATACATCAGTATGTCACAAAACATTTGAATCTATTATGTTAATGATGATATTTAAATAGCTAATGATCAAATGTATCAAACAGTAACAACATCAAAAACATTATTCGACTAATGTGAATGATCATTTAACCAATGTGAATGATCATTTACATTACCCATTTCACCATTCACATTAGTTGTATAATATAGTACCTGACATGTATCCTGTGAATGGCCAACTAGTTTATGTGAATGGTCATTCAGCTAATGCGAATGATCATTCACATTGGTTGAATGACCATTCACATTAGTTGAATGATGAAAACAGTAATGTGAGATTTCATCATTTACATATCATCAATGTTAAATGTGTGTTATCGATATTGCATACAAAATTTTTGAAAATCTAATGACAATTACTTATAACAAATCATATATGCCGAATAGAATTGATTTTATAAGTGAACTTACTGTTTTCTTCTTCATTATCATCGACGCCATTAGGGTTTATGTTTTTAGCATCAACAGGTACAGTTTCCTTCTCAATATCAATCGATTCCTCCATGAATGTAAATTTCAAAGGATTGTGTATTAAACGTAATGGATTCTTCCCCGATTGGTTGTATTTAATTGTGAGATTTCAGAGGATTGCGTATGAGGTGAAGAAATCGCGTATGATATACACACAAATCATTCCCTTAATGAAGCTGAAATCGCGTACAATGGAATGTCCATCGTGTCCCTTCCGCTTTATTTTTAATCTGGTGGTTGGTGAATGGTGCGTTGGGTATACTGGATTTCAAGCGATACGCTGGGGAACCAATTAATATATATATATATATATATATATATATATATATATATATATATATATATATATATATATATATATATATGATTCAAGATCAATGGGGTACCGGGGTACCATTCACAGCCAATCATTTTGCATTAAAATTAGTAATTAATACCCAAAATTCTGTTAAATTGAATCCTCATGTCATTTAATGTGAGGGGTAAAATGGGTATGAAAATTTTCAAAAATGAGAATCAAATATTCTCTAAATCCCAATAATTTCTCAGTTGTAGTTATTAAATTTGTTGCCCATTTCAGCGATAACCCTCCATTGAAATCGATTTCAAGCTGTCGTCCGCTTCAATTCCGCAACAATTCACATATGTTCAATATATTGCACATGTTCAACATTGCACATGTTTAATGTGTTTTACCTCTATATATTCTCTTAGTGCACATGTTCAAAGTCTTCAAATATGGTTTTAAAGTCAATCCCCAGTATATTGCACATGTTCGGTACCATTATTGAACATGTTCAATAAGTTCTTTATAGTACTGTTATTATCACATAAAGAAAAGATATACTGCACATGTGCAATATAGGAAAATAGAAAAACCATGTTCACGTAAACACATGGTAACTGTACGTAAGGGATATCAATCCCTACAATTAAGGGATTTCCTAAATCACTAATTATCATCTATTAATTAAAATAAAATTTAATTGACTATAAGGGATATCAAATCCCTACAATTAAGGGATTTCCTAAATCACTAATTATCATCTATTAATTAAAATAAAATTTAATTGACTATATTACCCTTCTGTACTTGTAACCAAACATTGGTGGACTCCGGTTCCCCAGTCTAACATGGTACTCCATTGATCTCGACCCTATATATATATATATATATATATATATATATATATATATATATATATATATATATATATATATATATATATATATATATATATATATATATATATATATATATATATATATATATATATATATAGAATATGGTTCGTGTGAGTACCTAAAAAATGCAGAGTACCGTGAGTACCTGTGAACACACGAGTTTTAGATGTGAACATGCTTCGAAAAAAAAAAAAAAATTTTTTTTAAATTTTTTTCATATTCATTTAGATACAAATAATATAAGCCTATTCGTAAAAGAATTACACACATTCGCGCTTTCTAGCCTCTTAAAAGTCATGTGAACGTGAAAAAATTCATGTGAACATGCTTAGCTGTGAACATACATTCACAACAGTGTAGTTCATGTGAACTTGCACGTTTCACATAGTTATAGTGTGTGTTTAGGTGTGATTTTTTGCAAGTAGTCTTATATTATTAATTTAAACATGATTATGAAAAAAAATGGTTTTAAGCGAGGTACCTCCGGTACTCCGCAAAACTAGTGGTACTCATTTGAACCTAAATCTATATATATATATATATATATATATATATATATATATCCTTAATTCTTAATAATTAATTAAATCCGTTAATTTACAAAAGAATTAATAACTTCATAGCTTGTTTCTGAATTATATATGATTCCAGATTCTAGCTCCATCCCTTTTTCTTCGGGTCAACCAAGCTTGTCTCCAAAGAATGAGGGGTCAAATTAAGTATTGATTATGAAGAAATGGACAAGCTAGCTAGGTGAATGATGGATATGATGTGGGCCGGGTCGGAGTGTCGATCTGGAAACTTCATGCATACTAGAGCTTTATAAATTAAGGATCTCTTGAAGATTTAGCTTCCCCACCATGCCACCTAAATGAATATATATTCAGACATGTTTATATATCCATACATACATTTCAATTCTTCAGTTCTGGACCACTTTCTCACCCCGGCCATTTTTCAGGTTATTAATTTACTGCATGCATGCATTCTTCTTGCTTTGCTACTATACCTTAATTCTTTGAGATCTCGATCTCCATATCTACATTTCTTTAATCATTAATGAATTTCGATCTTGTTTAACTATATATATATACTATATATGTAGCCATAATATATATTTCTTCCAGCTTGATTCGATATTAATTAATTAATTCGTTATTTATTTGATGAATTTTTTTTTCCTGTACTCTAGCTAGCTAGTTCGCATTTCTTGATCAACTTATATTGCTCCCACGTTTTGATTGATTATAATGGGTTGACACTACAACAAACTATACAGCGCCATATATATACACTACAAGAAAATAGGGTTTTAGCGGCGACAAAGGTCGCTGCTAATGCCTATGTTTGTCGCTGCTAATGCCTTTAGCGGCGACATGTCGCTGCTAAAAAGTCGCTGCTATTGCTTTAACACTAAAAGTCGAGTGTCGCTGCTATTTGTGTCGCTGCTAAAGCCTGTCGCCACTATTGCCTATTGTCGCTGCTAATAGCGTCGCTGGTAATACTTATATATTTTTTTAAATATTTTTTAGTAATTAATAATAAACCTGCTATATTTAATATATATATATATATATATATATTTGTAACCTGCTATTTTGTTTAAATATATACAATACGTGCTACAAAATTCATAATAATATATATACACAAACAACGTACGTTACAATAACGTTTGTTACATAATTAGCTAAAACATTAATAATCTAATCATCATCTTCGTTGTCGTCGTTGTCTTCGTCATGCTCGTCGTTATCGTTTTGAGTACTGAACTTTCGATAGAGTTCCATCATCGCATCTTTAAATTGAGGGTTGTTATAGACAGCATCGAAATTTTCCGGCTACAAAATATATACATATATACATTAGCTCTCATCGAAATTGGTGTATAAGAACTAGATATAACTAATATCAGCCCATCATCATCAATTACAAGTATATATGTCTCATACTAACTTATCAAGACTCGTTACAACTGTTTATAGCAAATACCGAGTTATACATACTCATCATGGCGTATAAGAACTAGATATAACTAAAACAACCTATCATCGTCAATTACAAGTATATATGTCTTATACTAACTTATCAAGACTCGTTACAATTATTTATAGCAAATACCGACTTATACATAACCATAATGACGTGTAGCAAGTAGATATAATTAATACCGACCCATCATCATCAATTACAAGTATGTATGTCTCATAATAACTTATCAAGACCCGTTACAACTATTTATAGCAAATACCGACTTATACATAACCATAATGGCAAGTAAGAAGTATATATAACTAATACCAACCTATCACCATCAAATATAAGTATATATGTCTTATACTAACTCATCAAGACCCGTTACAAGTACTTTTAGCAAATACCGAGTTATACATAATCATCATGGCGTGTAAGAACTAGATATAACTAATACCAACCCATCATCATCAATTACAACTATATATGTCTCATACTAACTCATCAAGACCCGTTACAAGTACATTTAATAAATACCGACTTATGCATAACCATAATGGCATGTAAGAAGTATATATAACTAATACCAACCTATCATCATCAATTATAAGTATATATGTCTTATACTAACTCATCAAGACCCGTTACAAGTACTTTTAGCAAATACCGAGTTATACATACTAATCATGGCGTGTAAGAAGTAGATATAACTAATATCAACCCATCATCATCAATTATAAGTATACATGTCTCATACTAACTCATCAAGACCCGTTACAACTATATATGACTCATTACCATTATAAGTTTGTCAGATAATTTACCTGTGATGGACGTGAGGTCTGCCCGGGTAAGTATGCGCTTGATGTCGCCGTTCCGGAAGGTTTATGACCGACTCCTTTTATGTGTCCCCGTCTGGAACCTAATATCTTCTCCAAAAGCGATACCTCATCTATTTGGGTTGGATTGTTCGACGAGGATGATCGTTCGTATTGTTCCGAGAACTCACGTATCAAAGCATGCTGTATTTTACAAAGATAATTAAATAGATTAGTATACTTTTAAGCATTAAGCATCAATATATTTTTAAGTTTAAGCATAATCACTTACATATTGCGCCTCGACCATTGGGTCATCAAATAGCCCATTCTTATTGATATGCGCATCATAAAATGCTTGGATACGACTTATACTCTGTTTAACATTAAAATTTGATTAGATATGTAAATATATATATCTGTGTGTGTGTGTGTGTATCTATATTGTTTGTTATAACTTACTTTTTTATGACAAGCGCTACTATACGATCTTGTCCCTCCATGATTCTTAACCACTTGTTTAGCACGATTTATTTTGTTTTGACTAGAACGCTTCAAATATTTTTCTGTGTGAAAAAAATCAATGCATCTATGCCAATTTTCCATAGTCATACCCTCAGGGGGGTTGGCCCTAGCTCTCTCAACATCCTCATATCCTCCCACTTTTTTAAAATATTTATTTGCTTCAGTTTTACGACCTCTATAACGAGCCGACATCATATATTCATAACCCTCCCTTAACCTGCTTTGAGTAGGATCTTCCATAACCCCTTGCAAGTCAAAATATGGCTAAAAATAATAATAATAATGTTAGACAAGTAAAAAGTAATAAAAGATAAAGATAAGATTTACACTTAAATAAATAATTTACCCGAAGATGCTCATACATAGCATGCTTCTCGGCGAGAGAAACTTTTTTCCACGACTCCCTATCCAAAGGGATATCCCGCCACATGTATCCGGCAGCCTCGCGTATAAATAGGTCATGTATAGTGCCAACCGTCGTAGCTGTAGCATCATCAAACGGTAACGGCAACGGTTGTCTCCCATTGCTTTCCCATGTGGGCATCAGATTCAAATTTTTTGTCCGGCCTCTTCGACGGACTGGCACTACTGCAATTGCAATTAAAAGAATATTAGGCATGATAAATCATAATTAAATGAATATAACAAATAAATAACATTACCATCCATCTCATGAACACCGCGACCTCGACCACCAGGAGGTGGTGGATCCTCACGGCCATCACCGTCATGGCCTCGTCCCATGACATCGGCCATCAAGTATAGCACAATGAACCATATAAATGCCATATCCTGAAAACTTAAAATATACAGAATAGACAAATACTAAACAAAATAAACAGTGCATTTTAATTAGACGAACAAAATATAAATCTTAATATTACAATGAGTCAAATGTTATTACACATAAAGTGTTTCAATCGGAATCATTCTCATCCGGATCATTTTCAATATAATCAGCCTCGTCGTCAGACATTTCACTCTCGTAATCAGAATCACTTTCATTGTAATCAGTCTCGCCATCAGGCACTTCATTCACGGTACCAGTTGGCAGACCAACTTCAATTTCACCTGTTGAGTGTAAGCTTTCAAAGTAGTGGCTAAAGTCGATTACAAGTCTACAATTAGACGAACAATTAGACAATAATTACACAATAAATCTACAAACATATAATTGCATCTTAAAATAAATAACGATAATATAATTATACAAGAAAAACAACAAATATACTAAATTAACAAAATTTTAAATTATTTAAATAAACATACACCTAGTTTAACAAATACATCGTATTTTTTTACCTAAAACAATCACACACACATTAATAAACTAATAGACACTAAAATTATACAAAATAGACACCAAATATACACAATACAAGTACATTGCTTTCTTTTTACCTAAAAAAATACACATATAAACTTTTATCATATAATTTTAGTAAATCTACATTATTTTACCATAAACATATACAAAATACACATAAATACACACACTAATATATAAAACACATATAAATACACACACTAATACACAAAATACATATAAATACACACACAATAATATACTAAATACATATAAAACTTTTATAAATACTTAAAAAAACACAATTATTCCAAAAATATTTTAACAAATTCTTAAAAAACCTAATTTTGATAAATCTAAAACTTTTATCCAAGAAAATAATTTAAACAAACCTACAAATAATTTTTACAATTCAATAAAAATAAAAACCTAATTTTGATCAATCTAAAACTTTTATCCAAAAACAAATAGACACACCAACACACAAATACATACAATAATATACTAAATACACAAAATACAAACAACTACACATACTAATTAACACTAAAAATACATAAAGATAAAAACACTAATTACACAAAATACATACAAATACACACACTAATACCCAGAATACATACAAATAAACACACAACACTATATACAAAAAAAATACATACCTTGCAGAGACTCAGAGCGACGGCGGCGAGAGAGACTACCGGCGGCGAGAGAGATTCCAGCGGCGAGTGTGGGTAACGGCGGGAGAAAGAGAAAGACGAGATCAGAGACACCTAACACACCAATACACACACATTACACATATTTACCTAAAAAATACACAAAATACAAGGATTACCTTAAAAAAATCGCAACCGGTAGCAAGAAGAGAAAAAAATCGCTGGAGGGAGGCGCTGCTAGGTGAAATGTGTGGGAGATGAAAAGTGAAAAAGGGTGAAAAGAGGGCGGCAGTATAGGCGCGTTTTTTTAGGTATTAGCGGCGACAATATGTCGCTGCTAAAGCCTTTAGCGGCGACATGTGTCCGCTTTTTTTAGGTGTCGCTGCTAATGCCCATGTCGCTGCTAAAGGGCGTCGCTGCTATTGACCCTTTTTCTTGTAGTGATATATTTCCATCTTTTTAATTTCTCATGACATTAATAAATGGGTACATTTGTATCATGCTAGTACGTTATATGTGTATATATAGGTGTGCACAGAATTTCCGTACGTATTTCGTTAGTTTTGGGGCTGTTTTTATAAGAAATTTGTTTCTCAAAGAAAATAATAATGTAAAAGTGTAAAACCGGCCTAACTATATATGCCCTTCAATATTTGTCATGTCAAATTCTCCATGCTTGTAAGTCTTATTTATGTACACATTTTTTTATTTGTGAACCTTAGGAAGACCACACTAGATCGTACGTATGATGTGCAGCTGGTGATTACTCTTATTTGTTTAATTATTAGATAATGTATTAATCAAACACTAAGCAGCATTAGTTTAAGTTGTAAACTATTTGAGCAAATCCGGCCTGCTAAGGCTTGCTAGTTTAATTACTCTTGTCTTCTATTTTAATGTTCAAGTAAAGATCGAATCCACGTACAATTGTTAATTAGCGAAGAACTTAATTTTTGTCCATCACCATAAAAAAAGTAAAGATAATTTCCATCTTCCTTCAAAGGAAAGTTGTGTTGATTAATTCTATGTTACCAACAAGCATTCTCTCTCTCTCTCTCTCTTTCTCTCTCTCACACACACACACACACACACAATCTGCCCATGTGTTTTGAGGTAGCTAAATTATATTAACTTCATCTCTAAGCATCCTGCATTACTTTATATACCTCAATAGGGCAACATGCATGGGTTTATCTAAATCAATACAAGTTCCAATTTTGTGATTGGCCGGTAAAATATTTTAAAAGGTTAACTTTCAGCTTTTTGGTTTAATTAATCTTTCGTTTGCTTTTTCTATTAATGGTAAAGATAAATTCATTGAATAACTAGCTAGTATGTATGGCTATACTTCTATATACACTAAAGAGTTAATAATTTGTTATATACATACAAATTTTACCTGTAAATTTATCTTCTCGTAGGAAAAAATGTTGGAACCTCAGTTAGGGCTCCGTCTAGATTAGGTTCAGATGAGGGGAATTGAAGAATTTCTATTTATAAAGATTGCAACTTCTATGGGCAGTCTTGAAGGAGGACGAAGATGAATAAGGGTTCGAAGCACCATCACCATCCATTGTGACGTCCACCATTTTTGTACCGTCGTTAGTCGCGTACACCATCAATGACAATATCATTTTGGGTGCTTTAGCGTTCGGCGGCGGCAACGTTCTAGAAACTCCGGCCGAGAGGGAGAGGGCCGGGGAGAGGCAAGAGACAGAGAGAGGGTAACGGTTGAGAGAAAGAGGGGGAGAGAGGGGGAAAATGAGAGAGATTTATAGAATTTTAATTAATATTGATTTAATTTTCATATTTGTTATTTCCATATAGTTAATTACTATATATTTTGTATTCCTTAAATGCCCTTTGTATTCCTTATATGTATACATATCTATATATCTATATGTATATACGCGTGTGTGTGTATTCCACACTATATGTTGAAACAAAGCATACATTTTAACATCCTCGTTTTTGTATATGAAAACAAAATGTGTAAGATAATGCCGAAATTCTTTTGTAATAGCAGGCCCGGTGATATATATGGGGGGCGAAATGGATCTTTGCCCAGGGCCCCAAAATCTAGAAAGTCACAATTTTTTTAAGGGTATGTTTATCTACAATGTATATGTGAAAATGTGAAGCCAAAACCCAAATGCCCAACAAGTCACAACACGAATCCAACCCTCGCAGACTCGTTTGAACTTGACCACTCCTCCGCCTGGCGCAGTGGCGCCCTCGTCCCCCTCGCTGGAAAATGTAGCGTCGTCGTCGATTAAGTTCTTGTAGTAGTCGTTGTTGAATACGGTAGGAGATTGGACATCAAGTGGTGCCAGATTGTTGTCGCCGGTGGCGCTTGCGCAGTTGCTCCGCCTTAATGCACCGAAAGAAGCATCCAAATTGTTGGTCGCGTTGTAGATTCTTGCTGTGAAACTGGTGCACCTTGCCTGCCCAATCGTGTGAGATCCTATTTATAATTCCAAATAAAGTTAATTAAAAAAGCTTTTTTTTAAAAAAGTCTGCTAGAAACAAAAAAGCTTAAAATGGTCTGGTCGGTCAGGTTAATCTAACGAAAGCTGTCGACATATTTTTATTATTTATTTGTGTTTTATAAACAAGTAATATATTCGATGCATGGCCGACCCAAATTTTTTTTCTCTGATGTCTAAACTAATACTAGTAGTTTACTTGTTTTGCTAATTGTTAATTTTATTGTGATATTTAATTACATGGTTGTTTCCTTTATCATTTAACTGCTATATATACATAGAAGGCCATTTATAAATTTTTGCCCTAGGCCAAAAAAAACTATAGATCGGCCCTATGTAAAAGCAAAACATCCTTAAGTTATAAACCCGAGTCGATACGTAATGGCATACGTACACTTGTTTATTGGCATGGCGCGCACTCGGTCTGTTAATTTTTGAACTTTATGATAAAGGTTTCTTTCATGTTCATCAATCATCAGAATCAGACGTACACTGCGTACTAGCTGAAAAGTTTTCACAAACGATCTTTCTCATTCTACATATATATGATATTAAACCAAATACTGGAGCATGATGCATGGCCTGTACGTTAATTAGTGTTATCCTGCAGGTCGCTGGAATTTGGTCTTAATATATAGTTTAAAATTATTAATCTCGATCTGACTTGGAATTAATTTGCATGTACTCGTACTCTAACATGGTATATACAGTGGGTACGTATATAGCGAATTGTCATGGAGTTAATAGATTAATGATATATATATATATATATATGGTAAAAGCTTCATACCTTAAACTTGGTTTCTCGAGCCTTTAAAAAATAGGCTAGTGGGTGCATAGTTTAAAGTTCTTTTGTCAAAAAAACAACACAGCTTGATAAAAATAACAGCGCATGCAGCTGCAAATTATAAGCAACATAATGAAGCCCAGTACACATAACAGACAATGCTGTGATCCCAAGTAATCATAAAATACATGAGCTAGCACCCCGTCCAGTACCTATTTCAATTCTTTGATGCATATGGATTTAATTACAATATATAATACCCATCGAATAAATTAATCGAGAGTGCTAAGCAAAGGGCGCGCATATAATACTCTATATAAGCTAGGTACAACAAGTGTTAATAAGGTTACACATGTAACGATTTAGGTTTTTATCATGTACATGAATTAATAACGTACAGTTAATAATTTTATGAAAAGAAAAAACGAATTGTTCCATCATTTCCACAGATCTATCTGGCGACTTGAAATGGAATTTGATGCATCTTCTGGCACTACTGTTTGTTCTTCTTCATTTCGGTAGGGCTGGTTATGATTTTCTTTAATCATAACATCGCCTTGGTTAAGTAATTGTGATGCAACAAACTTGTCAAGAACTCGCCAATCTGTCACTTGATTATTAAAGTCTTGGCCTTGATGTTGTTGGATGTTGTTATGGTCTTGTGTGACCAAGGAAGGCTGCAAATTAATGTTTCCTTGGTTCATGTCAATACCGTAAATTGGCATGGAGGTATTGCAGGTTGGCAGTAGTTTTGGACTCTCTAGAAGAGGGAGTTGGAGGCAGTGAGCAGAAGTAATTTGGTAATTTTGCATCTGATCTAGCTCTTTCTTGCATGAACTGTAAGGGTATTGGTGAGGATTGTTACCAAAGTTGGATTGGGTGTTATTCTGTGTTGGTGAGTCGATTTCAGGCATGAACGAAACTTGATGATCATCGTACCAGATTGGTTCATGTTCACTTGCTCTCCTCATGGTGGGTAGTCTTTTCTTGAAAACCCTACATACGACCCACCCTTCTTCCTGTACGTTTTAATATAAAAAATAGATTGTGTGTTACTTAAACCAGGGACTGTTGGGAATCATCCTAGCTAGCTGGTAAATGTCTTGTTATTTTTTCATATATAATTTTGCTTTCAGTGCATTATTTGCTGAAACATCTGTTAACATGCACATATCGCGGTTAATAACATTGTTATGCACGACAGACTATATATTACAAAACTAAGAAGAAAAATTAGAATGTATATATAACTTAATATACTACTTGCCTGTGTTGTGGTTGCATTTTCATCTGTTTCAAGCCGGTACTCATGCATTATCCAATCTGATTTTAGTCCATTAGGTGCACGACCTTTATAAAAGACCAAGGTCTTTCTCATCCCAACCAAGTCGTGCTTTGAGTAAATGGCTTTATCCCTTCCGGTTGCCTTCCAAAATCCAGCCGCAGTAGCTCTATTCGTGCGAGAACCTGTTGGGTATTTCTTGTCTTTATGACTAAAGAAATACCAATCATTTTGCTCTTCTGTACCTAGCCTGCATAGCTCTATCCAACTTCACTAATTACCATCTTTCAAGCAAAATTGATTGTTTATATATTTGAAGTACGTTGTGCGCGAGTAATTACGTATATGATTCCATAACTATCGATAAAACTTGGAATCGTTAAAATGTATATGCCATGGTATATACCAAACCCTAAAACACAAATGATTTTCAATTAAGAAAGTTTCAGTTTTCATAGCATACTCAATCCTCTTGTTAGAGTGCGGGCCGAAAAGGCTATACTAAGTAATTGCACTCAACCCTCCCCTTTCAGTTTATATAGTATACATAAAAGGGTTTATTATGAAAAAAACCGACATGTTTTTATGTTTTTGCGTTTTCGTCCCTCCATGTTATTTTTTTCCATAAAAACCTCAAGTTATTCTTTTTGTATTGGTTTAGTGAAATTTT
>JAANYP010005433.1:0-12105 GCA_020465985.1 Centrapalus pauciflorus | reverse complement strand
GGTCCGAATTTGGCTATGTCCGAAATTGTGGGGGTCCGAATTTGGAAGCATCTGAAATTAGGATGGGGATCCGAATTGGGGAAGGATCCGAAATTAGGATGGAACCGAAATGGGGAGTGTCCGAAATGAGTATGATCCGAAATGGTTTGAACAGGACCCGAATTCGGATGGTCCGAATTCGGTCCACACGGATCCGAGTTCATACTTAGTAATTTCCAACATTTTTCCAGAAATAATATTTGGGTCATTTTTGCATGTTTTGAGTCTAATATTGCAGCTATAAGCTTATATGTACTAAATCAACTTATAATATAACAGTAATGTACCAAAACAACCCATTTTTCTTCATGTCTTCGAAGAACACACACTAAACACACACATAATTTCAGAAATCACATTTAGACTTTGAATCTGATTCTGAAATTTTGTATACTACAACATATATGCTCGATTTACACATTTCAACAATCATCTCCAACATGCATCAACGTTTGCAACCTAAATCCTTTGATTCGGTTTTCACCCAAACCGAACCAAAAACTCTAAAATTCGTATATATAAAAAGATGTTTACCTCAGATCGATGATTGTAGTAGTTATAGTCCTAATTTCCAACTTGATTCCAGCTTTTTGCACTTCAAATTGTTGATTCTTCTGTGTTCTCGGATTAGAACCGTGAGTTTAGAGAGAGAGAGAGAGTGAGAGACGGTTGGGAGTAGAGAGAGAAGGAGATTTGTCAAAATGAAGGCTTTTCCTTCTTTTATTTGTATTTTTGACCCATTTGCATAACACACCCCTCAACTTCGTAATTTTCTTATTTAACTAATATTATGATCAAAGTAACTTAAATTGACATAATAATTCATTAACACAACCATTAAGTCCAAATAATTGTAAATTACACATAATTGAAAATTGGGATGTTACAGCATGGGCTCCACCACGCCTATACTTCGTCCGCGAAGTCATGCTGCGCTAAACAAACTTGGGTACTTAGTCTTCATGTCTTCTTCCGATTCCCAAGTGTGATTAGCTCCCCGATGATGCTTCCACTTGACCAGCACCATCCTGATCTCTTTGTTCCGTAGCTTTTTGACTTTTGTCTCCAAAATGCACTCCGGTTCATCAACGAACGTTAGCTGTTCGTCAATCTTAATGTCCGAATGATCAGTCCATGGTTCCCTTTCGGGCACCAGACTCTTCCTTAAGTACCCAACGTGAAATACCAGGTGAACACCTGATAATTCTTCTGGCAAGTCCAAATGATAGGACTGATTCCCAACTCTTTCTAGTATTTTGAAGGGTCCTATGAATCGAGGCGATAACTTTCCTCGCTTAACGAATCTTGTAACACCTTTCATTGGGGATACCTTCAAGTATACCCATTCATCTTTCTGAAATTCTATCGCTTTGTGCCGGCGATCGTGATAATTCTTTTGCCGATCTTGTGCCGTTTTCATGTACTGCCGTATGAGTTGGATCTTTTCATTTGTTTCTTGTAGCAAAGCAGGACCGACTATTGGAGTTTCTCCTGTTTCCCTCCAGCAGGTTGGAGTCCTACATTTTCTTCCGTATAGAGACTCGAACGGTGCCATCTTGATAGTGGAATGGTAACTATTGTTGTAGGAGAATTCAACCAGTGGGAGGTGATCGACCCAGTTACCACCCAAATCCATGACACAGGCTCTAAGCATGTCTTCGAGAGTTAGGATTGTTCTTTCACTTTGACCATCAGATTGGGGTCTATAGGCAGTACTCATTGCGATACGAGTACCAAGACCGTTTTGTAAAGCAGCCCAGAAATTGGAAGTGAATCTACTATCTCGGTCGGAGACAATAGACTTAGGCACACCATGCCTAATGACAATTTCGTTAACATAGATTTGGGCAAGGCGATCCAGTGAATAGGTTTCTCGGATTGGAATGAAGTGAGCAGATTTTGTCAATCGATCAACAATGACCCAAATGGCATCATGTTGACGACGTGTCTTGGGTAGTTTTGTTACGAAATCCATAGTAATATGGTCCCACTTCCATTCTGGGATAGGAAGAGGTTGCATACTACCATAGGGTTGCTTGTGTTCTGCTTTGACTAAACGACAAGTTCTGCACTTCTCTACATATTGACCAACGTCCCTTTTCAACCCTGGCCACCAGAAGTCGGCTTTCAAGTCATTGTACATTTTCGTGCTACCAGGATGAATCGAGAACTTAGATTGATGAGCTTCTGCAAGTATCACTTCTCGCATGTTCCCGAACTTAGGAACCCAAACTCTGCCGTACACACCTTTGAGTCCGGTTCCATCATCTTGCATTAATGGCAACTGAACTCTGATATTTTCATCCTTTACATTCTCCTCCTTTAAGGCCTGCAACTGAGCAGCTCTTACATCGTCTATGATCGTTGAAGTCAGTATCGTGGAAGTCAAGGCATAGTAGTATGCCTTGCAATACACTTTTCTGCTTAAGGCATCGGCCACTACGTTGGCCTTCCCCGGGTGATAGAGAATCTCACAGTCATAGTCTTTAATCAGCTCCATTGACCTTCTTTGCCTCATATTCAAGTCCTTCTGACTGAATATGTACTTCAAACTCTTGTGGTCGGTGAAGAGCTGACACTTGGTTCCATACAAGTAGTGTCTCCATAACTTGAGAGCGAAAGTCACAGCAGTTAGCTCCAGATCATGGGTAGAGTAGTCTTTCTCATGTGGTTTGAGTTGTCTAGAAGCATAAGCTATGACGTTTCCTCTTTGCATTAGAACAGCACCTAAACCCGTGCCTGATGCATCTGTATAGACAACAAAGTCTTCGTTCCCTTCAGGCAGGGCTAACAACGGTGCTTCACTTAGCAAATTTTTTTCAATTCGTCAAAGGCTACTTGCTGTTCTTCTTTCCAAAAGAAAGTAGCATTCTTGCGAGTAAGCTTTGTTAGCGGAACGGCGATCTTTGAGAAGTCTTTGATGAATCGGCGGTAGTAACCAGCCAATCCTAGAAAACTCCGAATCTCTGAGGCGTTGCGGGGTGATTCCCAGTTCTGGATAGCTTCATTCTTTGCAGGATCAACAGCAATCCCAGCACCAGATATCACGTGCCCCAAGAATTGGATCTGAATTAATTGTTTAAGAGGTACAAGTTAATAAAATAATTTATGATTGAGTATAAGGATCATGAAATTGTTTCAAACGTTGAGACGTACCTGCCTCAACCAGAATTCACACTTAGAGAATTTGGCATAAAGTCGCTCTTTGCGTAGCAACTCTAGCAATTCTCTCAGATGTGCAGCATGATCCTCTTCGGTCTTTGAATATATGAGAATGTCATCGATGAACACGATGACCGATTTGTCGAGCATTGGCCGGCAGACTCGATTCATGAGATCCATGAAAGCGGCCGGCGCATTAGTAAGACCGAACGACATTACCAGAAACTCGTAGTGTCCGTAACGAGTTCTGAAAGCCGTCTTTGGAATGTCATCAGAATGTACTTTGAGTTGGTGATAACCCGAACGAAGATCAATCTTCGAGAAGTAGCTTGCGCCTTGTAACTGGTCGAAGAGATCATCAATCCGGGGCAATGGATACTTGTTCTTGATTGTGACTTTGTTGAGTTCTCGATAGTCGATGCACATTCGCAATGTGCCATCTTTCTTTTTGACGAACAGAACAGGAGCGCCCCAAGGAGATGAACTTGGGCGGATAAAACCTTTGTCAAGTAGCTCCTGTAACTGCTTCATCATTTCCTGCATTTCAGCAGGGGCTAGACGGTAAGGAGCCTTTGCTATTGGAGCAGCTCCGGGAATGAGGTCAATGCGGAATTCCACTTGACGATCAGGTGGCAATCCCGAGATATCTTCTGGAAAGACATCAGGAAATTCGGAAACGACGGAAACGGTAGAAGGAGATTGAACTTCAGCCTTTGCATCGACAGCGTAGGCTAAGTAAGCTGAACAACCCTTGGCAACGTGCTTTCGGGCTTTTGCAATTGAAATAAGGCATAAGTCGCCTTTGTGTCTATCACCATAAATGCATATGTCTCGGCCCTCGGGAGTGGTAATCTTGATCATTCTTTTCTTGCAAACGATTTGGACCTCGTTATGAACTAACCAGTCCATGCCTACTATGACATCGAATTCCCCGAACTCCATAGGGATCAGATCTATATTGAATACTACGTCTTCTACCAATAATGTACAATTCCTATATACTTTGTCTGCTTTTACTAGCATATTGCTAGCAGTCTCTATGTCAAGTACAAATTGCAGTTTGGAAGTTGGCATGTTAAAATTGACGAGCAAATGTAGCGGAGACAAACGAACGATTTGCTCTAGAGTCAAACAGTATACGTGCAGGAATTGAGTTAACATAGAACGTACCAGTGACCACCTCCGGGTCATCCTTTGCTTCTTCAGCTGTGTTTTGGAACGCCCTTGTTGGAGCCCTTTGAGATTGATCCCTGCGAGCCGTGGAAGCTACAGAAGATCTTGCTGTTGATTGTGGAGCATTCTGATCTCGTGGGGGTTTCGGGCAGTCCCTTGAGAAATGGCCAAGTCTGTGGCAGTTGTAGCATGCATCATCTTTTCGTGGACAATGCTCCCAGTGATGGCCTTTCTGCCCACAGCAGAAACAATACATGTCCCGAGTCTTGCACTCCCCAGAGTGCGCTTTTCTGCATCGTCTGCAGTCTCTCATTTCTGAACTGGCCGAAAAGGCTCTTCCCTTCTTGGGTGATGATGACTGTTGATGGGATTGAGGAGAGAATCGGGAGGATCCAGACTCCCGCTGCCTTTTTGGCGGCGACGGTTGAGTCGGCGGTGCGGCGGCTGACCCGATTACGTATCCAGATAATAAGACAATCTGCTCCACATTCCGAGCAGCCTCGAGTACTCCAGCAAACGTTGTATACCGAACCACACTCATGGTTCGGCGTATCTCATAGTCTAGTCCGGCCTCAAACCGGGCTATCTTCCTCTCTTCTGTGTCTACTTGATGGGGTGCGAACAGACTCAATCGAGTGAACTCAACGGCATATTGTGTAACCGTTTTCGTTCCTTGAGTCAGATTCAGGAACTTTGCCTCGAGACGTCGCTTCTCGTCGGCTGGACAGTACTGTTGAGAAAACACTTCCTTAAACTCGCTCCATGACATGTGTGACACTACCTCCATCGTCAACACATGTGTCATTGCGTCCCACCACATAACAGCGTCCCTTGCAAACATAGCGGTTGCAAAGCGGACCATGTCTTTATCAGCGCAGTCGCTGATCCTGAAAGTTCGTTCCGTGGCGGTGATCCATTCCAATGCTGTAACAGCATCTCCGGTTCCATCCAAAGTAACAGCTCCGTTACTTTTGAAGTCCTTAAACCTGCAACCCCTTGATCTGTTAGAAGACCCAGTGTCTTGTGTTTCCTCTTGATCGTCTTGTTGTTGCTCCTTGTTCTTTCGTTTGTCAGCCTTTCGTTTTGCCTCGGCCTCATCTCTGGCCCTTAACTGATCAGCAAATGACTGAGCTTGCTCAGCCATTCGTTTGGATTGTAGCTCATTGTTTTGTTCCATGAGAGCTTGCATCATCTGGAACATTTGCTGATGAGTCATATCGTCTCCTGACATGTTCTAAAATATAACAACTTATATTTTGAACATTTATTTGTAAGTCCTAAGTGTACAGTTACCCTTTGTGTTTCCCCGTGTGCATGTCAATCCTATCTTAGTTCAGATCATTACTTAGAAGTTCATTCTAATATCATAACCTAAGTTTGAGTCCAAGTCCTCGCGGACACTTGAAACCTCAAACTAATGCTCTGATACCAAACTGTGACGTCCTTGTTAATTAATGATATAATTGTAATCTCCAGGATCGACTAACAACCCAATGAGTATCATAATAATTGAAATTGAATACTTAAATTAGAATTAAGCACATCCACACTAAAGCAATAGAATACATGTCTACAGTGATAAAAGTCTAACTATTACATCAACATAATTGTTTTAGAAGTAATGAATCCCAGCCCAAAGCTATTACATTCAAGTACCAATAGCTTCTATAGTCTCCGGGATATTGATTTGATATGCTTAAGTGGAAGGTCCAGCTACACTTTTGCCTTTGCCTGAAAACATGGTGAGTCAACAGTAAGCTAAATGCTTAGTGAGATAACAGATTATACATACAACAAATATTTCTTTACATGCAATGCTTAACAATGGGCAGTGTAAGCCCCATGTATGTGAAAACGGCAGTGAAAGCCTCAATGTGTGAGTAAACCATGCAGTGCTAGCATGGGTGGCAGTTCAATATGCTGATCGGGGATGTGCCGAACCTGATGGGATACGAGTGGGATGATCAGTCCCCGACAGTGGCCTGCTGTCAGCCCCAGTCCAGGTCGCATCAGATTATGAAGTAATGATCATGCAGTGCAAGCATGATGTAAATAGATGCACTTTCAAATGAACGCAAGCTACATGTGTGTTACATGTCAAGTACGAGAGTGCATCATAACAACAAATCATTTCATGAGTGCCAAATGAAGTATATGAACAATGTGAACATGCCATTGAATGTATAAACATGAATGCAAAAACAATAAATGTTCGAATGACAATCTGCTACTCACAGTGATTGGTTTTGTGACTTGATCCTGAATCAATGTGTGTTTTGATAACACCACAATGATCTGTAAAGTAGGTGTAATAGTGATGTAATGTCAGTAATTGCTTAAAAATTGTATTCTGTAATTTTAAATGTATTGGGTTCTGAATTCGGACCACATCCGAATTCGGATGGTCCGAATTGTAATTGGTCCGAATTTGGGGTGATGGTCCGAAGTTGGTTGGATCCGAATTGGGGTCCGAAACAGGTATTGTCCGAAATTGGTCCTTGGTCCGAATTTGGCTATGTCCGAAATTGTGGGGGTCCGAATTTGGAAGCATCTGAAATTAGGATGGGGATCCGAATTGGGGAAGGATCCGAAATTGGGATGGAACCGAAATGGGGAGTGTCCGAAATGAGTATGATCCGAAATGGTTTGAACAGGACCCGAATTCGGATGGTCCGAATTCGGTCCACACGGATCCGAGTTCATACTTAGTAATTTCCAACATTTTTCCAGAAATAATATTTGGGTCATTTTTGCATGTTTTGAGTCTAATATTGCAGCTATCAGCTTATATGTACTAAATCAACTTATATTATAACAGTAATGTACCAAAACAACCCATTTTTCGTCCATTTTTCTTCATGTCTTCGAAGAACACACACTAAACACACACATAATTTCAGAAATCACATTTAGACTTTGAATCTGATTCTGAAATTTTGTATACTACAACATATGCTCGATTACACATTTCAACAATCATCTCCAACATGCATCAACGTTTGCAACCTAAATCCTTTGATTCGGTTTTCACCCAAACCGAACCAAAAACTCTAAAATTCGTATATATAAAAAGATGTTTACCTCAGATCGATGATTGTAGTAGTTATAGTCCTAATTTCCAACTTGATTCCAGCTTTTTGCACTTCAAATTGTTGATTCTTGTGTGTTCTCGGATTAGAACCGTGAGTTTAGAGAGAGAGAGAGTGAGAGACGGTTGGGAGTAGAGAGAGAAGGAGATTTGTCAAAATGAAGGCTTTTCCTTCTTTTATTTGTATTTTTGACCCATTTGCATAACACACCCCTCAACTTCGTAATTTTCTTATTTAACTAATATTATGATCAAAGTAACTTAAATTGCATGACATTCTACGTAGATTGTATGTCATTCTATGTAGATTGAATGTAATTCTACGTAGATTGCATGACATTCTACGTAGATTGTAGATAAAATATGTTCGTCGATACTCTACGTAGATTGCATGCCATTCTACGTAGATTGCATGTCATTCAACGTAGATTGAATGTCATTCTACGTAGATTGCATGTTATTCTATGTAGATTAACAGTTTTATTCTATGTATTTTTGGTATATTTTATATCAGTTGCGTACCAAGTGTTTGATAAAATGTCTAAATGAAATCTTCTTTAATCTGTTTCAATGTGTTTTTGCTATATTTCATCATGTAATCTAGGTAGAATATATGATATTTGATATTTTACACGACATTCTACATAGATTGCATGACATTCTACGTAGATTGAATGCCATTCTGCGTAGATTGAATGTCATTCTACGTAGATTGCATGCCATTCTACTTAGATTGCATGACATTCTACGTATATTGTACATAAAATATGTTCGTCGATACTCTACATAGAATATGACAAATTCATTTTCAATGTTTTATAATGAAGATTATTTGTAAAATATTAGATATATATGAATGTAATAGTTATTAGATGTTTTACATGATAATCTACGTAGATTACATGATAATCTACATAGAATATATGATACAAGACTACTTGTAAAAAATCACACATAATCTATGTAGAATGTTATGTTTATTATATATTTCATATATTTTTTTGTTTCTTATACATTTCTATATCTTTTTATGTAAATGTACATTAACATTCAATGTGTTTTTGGTATATTTTATCATATAATTTATGTATGTTAGGCACAAAAAGGTTTCAGTCAAACCTCTTCTATATCTGAGGGGGAGATTTTATAATCAAACCTGTTGATACATTTGAAGGTTGAATTTAAGGCCTGTTATATGCCTTATTGAAACCTGAAAATGATTTGCAATATCAGTCTAAAGCTGTTCTATATGTTGCATGTGTTGCAACCAAGACAGTTTGTCCAAGCTGCTCAGTCTGCTGATCAGGCTGGACAGAAACTGTCTACGCTGCTCTACACTGTTGAGCAGCTTGGGCATTTTTAAAGTGTTCTGTTCTTTGTGAACAGAACCTGTTCTTAGTGAACAGGCTATACACTTTATGGAATTTGTTTCCAAGTCATCATGTATTGTTTTTTACTACAAGATCAGTTTACATGTCGAAGACAAAGTGGAAAGCAGAACCGCTCAGCCTGCCCAAGCTATTCTGTCACATGAAGACAAAAGGTTATTTGAAAAAGGGTGACAGACCTTTTTCTTATATCAAAATAGGCCTTTACAAGGAAGAAAGACGCAAAGTTGACATTCCTAAATTAGTTAAAGGCAATGCAACAGTAGACAAAGTAAAAAGACAAAAGTTCTGCACGTCTGCTTTTCAGAAAAGTGCAGAAAAGTTATATTGTCTTTTCAAACAAGACTTCTCCTTTTTCATTCCGTCCAATGAAGATGTTTCTCTTAGATCCTCTAAGTGAGTATAAAAGGAAGCTTCCAAGGTCAGAAAGATGTGTGAAGAAAGCTAAGTGCTTAAACCAAGAGTGAACGTGCAAGTGTGATTTTCATGCATGCAAGTCTTCTGTAAACCAGCATCTGTGTGTCTAAGCTGATTTACCTAAGCTGTTCCTTGAGTCTTGTAAAACACAGTGAGTGCATCTTAGTGAGTGTGTTCATTGTAATCTAGTTTGAGTCTGTCTTAGACTAGTAAGCATACTGTTGTATTCTGTCATCTCAGCTTGAACTATTCCGCATTCAAGCTTGTTTGTAATTAACAATTGTTGATAATACATACAAACATTGAGAAAAAGAGAGTGTAGTTTTTAAAGTGCTGTATTCACCCCCCCCTCTACAGCTTATAACTATATACTTTGGGAACCTTTCGGGACCTACAACTGGTATCAGAGCATTTTAGAGTGTGTGTCATTCTAGATCTCTCATTCTCCCAAGTTTCCATGGACAACAGTGCTGCAAATTCTTCTTACTATGACAATGGCTCTATGGGCAAACCTCCCAAATTTAATCATCAAAACTTCTCTGGTTGGAAGTGCAGAATGATGCTCTACTTAGAGAATCTGGATGTACAACTGCCAGAGATAGTGATGGAGGGTCCCTACGTGCCAACCTCTGTCACTACTATAACTCCAGCGGTTGAAGGAGCTGCTCCTGAAATCAGGACCTTTGAGAAAGCCAAAGCTCAATGGTCTGATGAAGACAAGAGACTGGTGGCTCTGGATGCAAAGGCCAGAAATAACCTGGTCATTTCTCTCCCTGATGATGTGTTCAAGCAGGTTGAGAAAATGAAGACTGCAAAGGAGATGTGGGATACTCTGTGTACCGTCTATGATGGACCCACAATCACACTGGACAACAGGATTAACAATCTTGTTAGATAGTATGAACTCTTCTTTGCCAAACCAAAGGAGTCTCTCACTGAAACCTACACCAGGTTCACTGCTCTGGTGAATGATCTCAAAGCTGTTGGGATCACCAAGGACAGTCTTACTTTGGTGAACAAGTTTCTGGACATTTTACCTGAAGAGTGGAACTATTTCTCAACCATCCTAACGAACTCAGGTACTATCAGAAGTATGGATCTGGTCAATCTGTATGGATCCTTACTGAATGATGAACAATCAAGGCAACAAAAGAGGAATGCCTTGGAAATGTCCAGAAAAGGTACAGCCTTTGTGGCTAATGTGAGACAGTCTGTTAATCAGGTGAGTGATGTGTTCATTCAACCTGATCAACAGAATGATGAAAAGGAGGAGGTGTCAGACGAAGAAGATGTTGCAGATCTTGCTGAACAAGATGATGAGCAAATGATAGCCATGCTTGTCAAAAGGTTCAACAAGAAAAGGTTTGGAAGAAACATGCTGCAAGGAGGTTCAAGTGCTGGCAAAAAGAAGGCATTCGACAAATCCAAAGCTGAGTGCTTCAAGTGTGGCAAAACTGGCCATATAGCTGCTGACTGTTTGTCAAAAGCTGTTGGTCAGTCATCCAAACCTAACAAGACTAACAAGGATGATGGCTATAGGGTTAAGTACCTTATGGCCATAGCTAAGCTGAGGAAATTGGAAAACTCTGTGTCTTCCAATCGCCAAAAGGGACTCATGGCAGAGACATGTGACTGGGAGGAATCTGATTCATCATCTGATGAGGAAGATAATCAGTGTCTGATGGCCAACTCTGATGTCCCATCAACAAGCAGTTTCAAACAGGACATGGCGGAAGCTGAAGCCTTCAGCAGCTTGGAGAACTGGAATCCTACAATGATGTATAAGGTACAAAATTTTATGGCTTACAGTTCTGAAGAAAAAGTTAAAATGTTTGAATATATGCTTGTTGATCTCAAAGCTGCTGTTGAGAAGCATGATGCTTTACTATCTGAAATCTCTAAGCTTAAAGCTGATCTTAAAACTAAATCCAGTAAACTGGACAGTTTCCATAAGTTGGAAACTGAGCTTGATGAGTTAAAACACATCAACTCTATTTTACTGGAAGAAAGGAGAGAAACAGATATAAAGCATGCTAAGCTTCAAAAGATAGTTGACTCTTGGTGCCAATCTGCACAAAAAGTCAGCCATTGTATAAGTCAACAGATTCCTGCACAAATCCAAGCCTATCTTGGAGGGGATCTTGACACAGCAGCTTCCATTGTTGAGATAAGTAATTTAAAAGAAGATTTATCCACTCTTGGTGAGCTTCCAAATACATTCATTCAAAATGTGAAGGGTAAGCTAATCTCAACAAACAGGTTTGTCAGGCCTCAAAATACTGACAGCTTATGTGAACCAAGCTCAAAAGCTGATGTTGGAGTTTGTTCTCCAAAACAGCCTGCTAAGTGCTCTGCTAGCTCACATAAGCAAAAGAAAGGAAAACATGCTCAAACTGAAGCTGTGGATGCTAAACCTGTTGACAAAACAGGTTCTGAGTCCAAAGCTGTTGGTAAAAAGCATGTTAACCCTTTTGATGCTAAACATTTTGAGAATAAGTTTTCAAAAAGTAAGCAGCCTGTTTTCAACAAGGGTAAGTCTCAGGTTGAAAACAAAACTGCTGTGATTTCAAATAAGTTTTCAAATCAGAGTGGTAAATTGGTTTTAAATGAAAATAAGTTTTTCAAAACCAAACACAGTGAGTATGCTGATAGGTAGCATAAATCACAACTCAGTAGGGGCAAAGGCAAAGCCATTGCTCAAACTGAGACAACTGGGAATAAGTTTCCCAAACCTGTGGAAGCTCAAAGGCCAATCAAGCTTCCTGTCTTTGACATCTGTCCTCCCAAAAAGAGGAAAGATGTGAAGATGTTAGGAAAGGAATAGACGGGGGGGGAAAC
>JAANYP010005432.1:0-71189 GCA_020465985.1 Centrapalus pauciflorus | reverse complement strand
CTCCCTCCGCGTGATACCAAAGTCCCAGCTTCGGTTTCGACTTGAGGTATCGAAGAATCCGCTTCACAGCTTTCATATGCATCTCCTTCGGATTCGCTTGAAACCTAGCACAAATACACACAGCAAACATAATGTCAGGTCTTGAAGCAGTTAAATACATAAGTGATCCAATCATGGCCCGATATAATGTCGGATCCACATCGGTATCACTTTCAGTACCCGGCCCGAGATTATGATTCACTTGAATCGGCGTGCTGAAATGGGCAGTCAACTTTGTTCCTTCCATCCCGAAACGTTCCAATATGTCATAGACATACTTAGTCTGATGGATAAACATCCCTTCCTTCTTCTGGTCAACTTGTAACCCTAAAAAGAAATTTAGCTCTCCCATAGCACTCATCTCGAACTTAGACTTCATCACCTTCTCGAAATCTTTGCACATCTGTTCGTCTGATGATCCAAAGATGATATCATCGACGTACACTTGTACCAAGATAAAGTGTTCTCCTTTCCTCTTAACAAATAGAGTACTAATGATCCTACCCCTTTCAAAACCGTTCTCTAACAGATGGTTGGATAGAGTCTCATACCACGCCCTTGGTGCCTGATGCAATCCGTATAGAGCCTTATCTAAGCGATATACTCTATCAGGATATTTTAGATCTGTAAATCCGGGCGGTTGTTCTACATACACCAACTCCTTCACTTTCCCATACAGGAAAGCACTCTTAACATCTAACTGATATACCTTAAACCCCTTGAAGGAGGCAAAAGCTAGAAACAACCTAATGGCTTCCAGCCTTGCTACTGGTGCAAAAACCTCGTTGTAATCGATTCCCTCCTCTTGGTTGAAACCCTTTACAACTAACCTAGCCTTGTTGCGCGTGACTATACCCCGATCGTCTCTCTTGCACTTAAAAACCCATTTGATTCCTATGGCAATTTTCCCTCGAGGTAATGGAACTAACTCCCACACTTCTAGTTTCCTAAATTGCGAAAGTTCTTCCTGCATCGCTTCAACCCAGGAGTTATCCTTAAGTGCCATTTGCACATTCTTAGGCTCTACTTGCGATATGAAACATGAATAGAGACATGTGTGATAAGCTTCGGAGTCGTTTATCATCGACAACAACACTGTGTTGTTATTTACACTACTCCGAATCCTCACACCCTCGTTAGGATTTCCTATGATGCTTTCTAATGGATGGTTCTTGTTAATCCTAGAGGTCTCTATCTCATCAACCCTTAGATTATCTCCTAAGTTAGATCCTATTTCACCTAATGGGGGAACAGGCTCAGCTTCTACATTTTCCTCCTCATGGACGTTTTCCTCAGAGTTGGAACTTGATGCTTGAGTCTGATTCTCAGTGGTAGGTGCTTCTTGATCAGCAACTTCTGGAGATCTATCTACAGTCGCAGTAGGCTCGGATGTGGATTCAAACGTAGTCCTCGGAAAGATATGGCCATCGTCATTCAGGTGCAACGTCGCCATGTCTTTTTCGATTGTACCTGCATTATCATCCAAAGGAATGTTAAATGACTCAAATAACTTATCATAGTCAAATATCCATTCCGGACCAGTTTGGGGTTCATGTGTATAACTTGTGACTTCAATATTATACACAATCTCCACAGTACCATTTGTTTTGTTAAAAACCCGTTTGTTTGGTGAGTTCGGCACATAACCTAGGAAGTACCCTTCGTCAGCCTTTTCACCAAACTTCGGTTGATGTTTTGTACGCAATAAAGTGCATGGTACCCCAAACGGTTTGAATCCAGTTAAATTAGGTGGCCGTTTATTCAAAATTTCATAGCATGTTTTGTTCAAAGATTTGACTGTAAGGACTCGGTTTAAAATATGGCACGCGGTATTCACTGCCTCCCCCCAAAACATGGTAGGAAGCTTTCAATCCGAAAGCATAGTCCTTGCAGCCTCAATCAAAGTTCTATTTTTACGTTCGGCCACCCCATTTTGTTGAGGTTCATATGGTGCACTGAATTGATGCACTATGCCCTTTGATAGGCAATATACACCAATTACAGTGTTTTTGAATTCAGTCCCGTTATCACTACGTATTCTTTTAACCCTTGTTCCGTAGGAGTTTTCCACTTGGTCTAAGAACCCGATGAGCTTGGAAGCCGTCTCGTCCTTTGTACCTAAAAAGAAAACCCAAGAAAACTGTGAGTAATCGTCAGTGATAACCAAACAAAACCAACTACCTCCTATACTCCTTTTGTTGATTGGGCCGAAAAGGTCCATATGCAACAAATCGAATGTTGAGGTTATGGAGTTCTGCTTCTTGGACTTGTGTGTCTTCTTATGTTGCTTGCCCTTCATGCACGGTAGACACTTGTCCTCGAACTGAAAGCTCTTCATTGGCACACCCTGCACCAGTCCATTCTTCGTTATGTAGTTCATCTTTCTTAGGTGCAGGTGAGCCATGCGTCTGTGCCACAGTACCGATTCCGTCTCCGAAGCTTTGGATAATAGACAGATTGGCCCCATCGAAGTCTCCGGCTTGTTCATATCCAGCATGTACAAGTCATTCTTCCTTGGCGCCCGCATCAATACCCATTCTTCAGGAATCTTGAATCCCGGCTTTAGCACTAACGCCTCAGTGTCAGTAAATAACACTGAGTTCTTCTTATCACAGATTTGAGATACACTAATGAGATTGTGAACCAGTTTATCAACGTGATAAACTTGGTCCAACTTGATTGTCCCATTAGTGACCACTCCGGTACCCGTGATATTTCCACCCTTGTTACCCGCAAATGATACGAATCCCCGATTCCCACCCTTTAAGTCTGTAAGTAGACCTCTTTCCCCTGTCATGTGCCTGGAGCATCCACTGTCGACGAACCACTTGTTGTTTGGACCTGTGGTAATCTCCTTTGAGTTATCAGATTCCACGTTGGCCATCTTAGCAGCAAACTTCAGAACTGTCTGATCATTCGCCTTCTCTACCCACATCGGACTGCTGTCCCTTGTGGTCTGCTCTTCCCCATCACACCCAGTTTCCGTGACTTCTGCCATAAAAGCCCGAGCATTCGATTCTGGATGTGAGCTCCAGTCATACGTACCATCTAGTTGTATGTCTGAAGTGACATTGGATAGTAGACCCGCTAGGTTGGCTTGACCAGATGATGAACTTGGAAGGTATCGTTGTTGGGACTGATTTTGGAACTGTCCCTGATGCTGACTCTGCCCTTGGTATGTCTCCACCTTCGGTCTCTGACACTCCCTGGCGAAGTGTTCCAGTCCTTGACAGTTGTAGCATTTTACTTTGGACTTATCAAATCCTATCCCCTTGTTGTTCATCGTCAAATTCCTCCCAGTTCTTTTAATGAATCTCTTAACCCTTTGGGTTACCATGGCCAGTTGCCATTTAAGATCCATTTCCTCAAGATCATCAGGGTCGACCTGATCGTAGTCTTCATCCCAGAGAGCAGGATCATTAATCTTCCCCTGAACACAATTCCCGTACGCGGCCACAAAAGAAGCAAGCAGATTCAAATGTTATTCCGCTGATTTTGCGCTCATGGGGATCTTCGAATAGCTCTGAGATGTCGATGCCTGTTGTACTTGAGGCTGCGGTTCTTCCGATCGTCCTAATCCTAAGAACGCGCGATTCAATGTGTCATCAGTCTCTGCTGGTGACGACGTTTCTCCGGTGAAAAACGTTGTAGCAGTCTTCGGTTCGGCTGTCGCTGAAGGTTTTGATGTCTTTCCAAAATACATTGCTGGATTCTGGACTTGTTCGTAATCAGTTTCGGCCTTCAGTAGCTCGAAGTGATATGCCCGTAACATTCCCACAATATCATCCAGAGATTGAGTATAATACTTGTCCTCGTTCAGCTTAATCATTGCCACATACATAGCCCATTTGGCTGGTAAGGCATCAAGAAGCTTGTTGTTCTTGTCGGTGTCAGTAAACTCAATCCCGTGACTTTCAAGTTCCGTCAACAGGTGATAAAACCGGGTGATGATATCATCCAGTTGTTCATCCTTCAACGCCTTGAAAATTGCAAACTGTTGTTTTAACAGCTCTGTACGCTTTCTACGAACCCTAGGATTACCCTCACACCTTTTCTCTAGAGACTCCCAAAGTTCTTTTGACGTCTTTTGAGTCCTAAATGTGTGCAGTATATCCTGAGGCAAAGCCATTCGGATCAGCGAGAAAGCTTTGTTTTCGGCTTCATACAATTTCTTATCATCCTCCTTCATCATTTGGTATGATAAGACTTTCTGACGGCCTTCAACTTCTGACACTGGTGGAATATATCCTTCGTCGATACAAACCCACATGCGCATGTCATTAAAACGCACGAAATCGGTAAACCGATCTTTCCTCCAAGTAATAATCTTCGACTTTCATCAGCTTAGGCGGAGCGTTTGCCTTCCCGACCTCGTGGTCCATTTCTAGGAATTTTTGAAGATTTGACATCTTTTCGAAAGTAATTGAATTGACCTTAATTAATTTAATTCGAAACTAATGTGAATTAATTCCTTCGAATCTAGGTAGATTCGAATGTAATCAGATTCCAATTTATTTGGGATTAAATTCGATTAAGTGTTATAATTCAATTAAACTCGAAATTATGTCAGATTCGAAAAGTCCTCAGATTCGAAGGTCAGACAAACTCGAAACTACAGCAGATTCGAAACAGTATTCGAAACTAAACTAAACTCGAACTAAACTCGAAACTAGGTAGACTCGAGATCCTAGAATGTAGCACAAACTCGAAATAGATTCGAAACCCTCTGTATTAAACTCAAAGGAGCGGATTTTGGTTAGACTCGAGACTAAGTGTAACCCTAATTACCCCTATTAGATTCGAGTGTCGCAAACTCGAAAAACGGCTAACACTTTGATTTTTTAACGTTTTGCAGATTAAATCAGTATTTTTCCAAGGAAAAATAATGATTTCGATCAAAAACGTGAAAAACCACAAAGTATTTTCCGAATAAGAATTTGCTAAACTTGAAAACACGATTTTGAGAGAAAAACCGTCCAACTAGCGTCAAGAAACCTAGAATGTATCTAGATGAACACAAAGAACACCAAGAACACTCCGTAGGCTCTGATACCACTTGTAAGGTCTACCACTACGAGATCTATCTAGACGCGGAGCCGTCAACGAGTGCGGAATCCTCGTTAACGGGTAGACGGAAACAACTCTCAACTACGAAACACGGAGACTATCAGAGGCTGAACGAACGACACACGAACGATCCTACGAACTGATTCTCTCCGAAACGGCACTAACGCTGATGATAAACTCGAGATCGCTTAATGCTTAATCCCTCACGAATTCTGCAAAAAGTCTGATAATATCTCGAGTCTATCCCTAATTATAGACCCTGATTCGAGTCTGTTATGGGCCAAACTCGAATCTGGCCCAAGGCGCATTCGAGTTTGTCCATAATGACATTCTCGAATCTGCTCTCATTCGAATCTAGGGCTACATTCGAATCTATCACAGATTCGAATGCCAAGCCTTAAATAATTCGAATCTAGCCTTTCACATAAACAACTAAGTGTTGAAACTTATGTTATTAACTTATGCTTGAATTAATCTTTGAACTTTATGTTTGAACTTCTTGTAATATGTTACATCAAGTTCAAACACACATTCAATAACTGACAAACATACATAAACATATATATCAAACACTAGTTAACTTCCAATACCTTGAATATTACTTAAACCAAAATGTTAGATCGCTTAGACTGCTATCGTCACACAGGGTGTACCAACATCGTTGTGTGATCAAATGGTTGCAATCAGCCACACACACATAAAAATATAGTGGTCATTGCATGGACAATAGACAAACAAAATACAAGTTTACCACTCTTAAAAGAGCATAGGATCACACTTTTTAACACCTATGGCCACATTTGGCATAATTTTATGTAACCAAAGCCCCCAAAACAAGACACTCCTTGTGTGACCGAATGGTTGCAATCAGCCACACACACATAAAAATAAAGTGGCCGTTGCATTGACAATAGTTACACAAAATACAAGTTTACCTCACGTAAAAGAGCATACGGTCACACTTTTAAACACCAACGGCCAGATTTGGCATAATTTTATGTGACCAAATCCCACAACAAGACACTCGTTGTGTGACCAAATGGTTGCAATCAACCACACACAAATTAAAATAAAGTGGCCATTGTATGGACAATAGTCACACAAAATACAAGTTTACCTCACTTAAATGAGCATATGGTCACACTATTTAACATCTACGGCCACATTTAGAATAATTTTATGTGACCAAAGCCCACAACAACACACTCGTTGTCTGACCAAACGGTTGCAATCAGCCACACACAAATAAAAATAAAGAGGCCATTGCATGGACAATAGTCACACAAAATACAAGTTTACCACTCTTAAAAGAGCATATGATCACACTTTTTAACACCTACGGCCGCATTTGGTGTAATTTTATTTGACCAAAGCCCACAACAACACACTCGTTGTCTGACCAAATGGTTGCAATCAGCCACGCACAAATAAAAATAAAGAGGCCATTGCATGGACAATAGTCACACAAAATACAAGTTTACTCACTTAAAAGAGCATATGATCACACTTTTGAACACCTACGGCCACATTTGGCATATTTTTATGTGACCAAAACCCAGAAATAGACACTCGTTGTGTGACCAATTGGTTGCAATCAGCCACACACACATAAAAATAAAGTGGCCATTGCTTGGACAATAGGTACACAAAATACAAGTTTACCTCACGTAAAAGAGAATACGGTCATACTTTAAAACATCTACGGCCACATTTGGCATAATTATATGTGACCAAATCCCACAAAAAGACACCCGTTGTGTGACCAAATGGTTGCAATCAACCACACACAAATTGAAATAAAGAGGCCATTGTATGGACAATAGTCACACAAAATACAAGTTTACCTCACTTAAAAGAGCATATGGTCACACTTTTTAACATCTACGACAACATTTAGAATAATTTTATGTGACCAGAGCCCACAACAACACACTCGTTGTCTGACCAAATGGTTGCAATCAGCCACACACACATTAAAATAAAGTGGACATTGCATGGACCATAGTCACACAAAATACAAGTTTACCTCACTTAAAAGAGCATATGATCACACTTTTTAACACCTACGGCCACAATTGGCGTAATTTTATGTGACCAAAGCCCACAACAACACACTAGTTGTGTGATCAAATGGTTGCAATCAACCACACACACATAAAAATAAAGTGGCCATTGCATGGACAATAGTTATACAAAATACAAGTTTACCTCACGTAAAAGTGCATACGGTCACATTTTTAAACACCAACGGGCACATTTGGCATAATTTTATGTGACCAAATCCCATAAGAAGACACTCGTTGTGTGACCAAATGGTTGCAATCAACCACACATAAATTAATATAAAGTGGCCATTGTATGGACAATAGTCACACAAAATACAAGTTTACCTCACTTAAAAGAGCATATGGTCACACTTTTTAACATCTACGGCCACATTTAGAATAATTTTATGTGACCAAAGCCCACAACAACACACTCGTTGTCTGACCAAATGGTTGCAATCAGCCACACACAAATAAAAATAAAGAGGCCATTGCATGGACAATAGTCACACAAAATACAAGTTTACTCACTTAAAAGAGCATATGATCACACTTTTTAACACCTACGGCCACATTTGGCACATTTTTATGTGCCCAAAGCCCAGAAATAGACACTCGTTGTGTGACCAAATGGTTACAATCAGCCACACACACACATAAAAATAAAGTGGCCATTGCTTGGACAATAGGTACACCAAATACAAGTTTACCTCACGTAAAAGAGAATACGGTCACACTTTTAAACACCTAGGGCCACATTTGGCATAATTTTATGTGACCGAATCCCACAACAAGACACTCGTTGTCTGACCAAATGGTTGCAATCAGCCACACACACATAAAAATAAAGTGGACACTGCATGGACCATAGTCACACAAAATACAAGTTTAGCTCACTTAAAAGAGCATATGATCACACTTTTTAACACCTACGGCCACATTTGGCATAATTTTATGTGACCAAAGTCCACAACAAGACACTCGTCGTGTGACCAAATGGTTGCAATCAGCCACACACAAAAAAATAAAGCGGCCATTGCATGGACAATAGTCACACAAAATACAAGTTTACCACTCTTAAAAGAGCATATGATCACAATTTTTAACACCTACGGCCACATTTGGCGTAATTTTATGTGACCAAAGCCCACAACAACACACTCGTTGTGTGATCAAATGGTTGCAATCAGCCACACACACATAAAAATAAAGTGGTCATTGCATGGACAATAGCCACAAAAAATACAAGTTTACCACTCTTAAAAGAGCATATGATCACACTTTTTAACACCTACGTCCATAATTGGAATAATTTTATGTAACTAAAGCCCACAACAAGACACTCGTTGTGTGACCGAATGGTTGCAATCAGCCACACACATATAAAAATAAAGTGGCCATTGCATGGACAATAGTTACACAAAATACAAGTTTACCTCACGTAAAAGTGCATACGGTCACACTTTTAAACACCAACGGCCACATTTGGCATAATTTTATGTGACCAAATCCCACAACAAGACACTCGTTGTGTGATCAAATGGTTGCAATCAACCACACACAAATTAAAATAAAGTGGCCATTGTATGGACAATAGTCACACAAAATACAAGTTTACCTCACTTAAAAGAGCATATGGTCACACTTTTTAACATCTACGGCCACATTTAGAATAATTTTATGTGACCAAAGCCCACAACAACACACTCGTTGTCTGACCAAATGGTTGCAATCAGCCACACACACATAAAAATAAAGTGGCCATTGCATGGACAATAGTCACACAAAATACAAGTTTACCTCACTAAAAAGAGCATATGATCACACTTTTTAACACCTACGGCCACATTTGGCATATTTTTATGTGACCAAAGCCCAAAAATAGACACCCGTTGTGTGACCAAATGGTTGCAACCAGCCACACACACATAAAAATAAAGTGGCCATTGCTTGGACAATAGGTACACAAAATACAAGTTTACCTCACGTAAAAGAGAATACGGTCACACTTTTAAACACCTACGGCCACATTTGGCATAATTTTATGTGAACAAATCCCACAACAAGACACTCGTTGTGTGACCAAATGGTTGCAATCAACCACACACAAATTGAAATAAAGAGGCCATTGTATGGACAATAGTCACACAAAATACTAGTTTACCTCACTTAAAAGAGCATATGGTCACACATTTTAACATCTACGGCCACATTTAAAATAATTTTATGTGACCAAAGCCCACAACAACACACTCGTTGTCTGACCAAATGGTTGCGATCAGCCACACACACATAAAAATAAAGTGGCCATTGCATGGACAATAGTCACACAAAATACAAGTTTACCTCACTTAAAAGAGCATATGATCACACTTTTTAACACCTACGGCCACATTTGGCATATTTTTATGTGACCAAAGCTCACAAATCGTTGTGTGACCAAATGGTTGCAATCAGCCACACACACATAAAAATAAAGTGGCCATTGCAACGACAATAGGTACACAAAATAAAAGTTTACCTCACGTAAAAGAGAATACGGTCACACTTTTAAACACCTACGGCCACATTTGGCATAATTTTATGAGACCAAATCCCACAACAAGACACTCGTTGTGTGACCAAATAGTTGCAATCAACCACACACAAATTAAAATAAAGAGGCCATTGTATGGACAATAGTCACATAAAATACAAGTTTACCTCACTTAAAAGAGCATATGGTCACACTTTTTAACACCTACGGCCACATTTGACATAATTTTATGTGACCAAAGCCCACAACAACACACTCATTGTCTGACCAAATGGTTGCAATCAGCCACACACACATAAAAATAAAGTGGCCATTACATGGAAAATAGTCACACAAAATACAAGTTTACCACTTTTAAAAGAGCATATGATCACACTTTTTAACACCTACGACCATATTTGGCATAATTTTATGTGACCAAAGCCCACAACAACACACTCGTTGTGTGACCAAATGGTTTGAATTAACCACACACAAATTAAAATAAAGAGGCCATTGTATGGACAATAGTCACACAAAATACAAGTTTACCTCACTTAAAAGAGCATATGGTCACACTTTTTAACATCTACGGCCACATTTAGAATAATTTTATTTGACCAAAGCCCACAACAACACACTCGTTATCTGACCAAATGGATGCAATCAGCCACACACAAATAAAAATAAAGTGGCCATTGCATGGACAATAATCATACAAAATACAAGTTTACCTCACTTAAAAGAGCATATGATCACACATTTTAACACCTACGGCCACATTTGGCATATTTTTATGTGACCAAAGCCCAGAAATGGACACTCGTTGTGTGACCAAATGGTTGCAATCAGCCACACACACATAAAACTAAAGTGGCCATTGCATGGACAATACGTACACAAAATACAAGTTTACCTCACGTAAAAGAGAATACAGTCACACTTTTAAACAACTACGACCACATTTGGCATAATTTTATGTGACCAAATCCCACAACAAGACACTCGTTGTGTGACCAAATAGTTGCAATCAACCACACACAAATTAAAATAAAGAGGCCATTGTATGGACAATAGCCACATAAAATGCAAGTTTACCTCACTTAAAAGAGCATATGGTCACACTTTTTAACACCTACGGCCACATTTGACATAATTTTATGTGACCAAAGCCCACAACAACACACTCGTTGTCTGACCAAATGGTTGCAATCAGCCACACACACATAAAAACAAAGTGGCCATTGCATGCACAATTGTCACACAAAATACAAGTTTACCTCACTTAAAAGACCATATGATCACACTTTTTAACACCAACGGCCACATTTGGCATATTTTTATGTGACCAAAGCCCAGAAATGGACACTCGTTGTGTGACCAAATGGTTGCAATCAGCCACACACACATAAAACTAAAGTGGCCATTGCATGGACAATAAGTACACAAAATACAAGTTTACCTCACGTAAAAGAGAATACGGTCACACTTTTAAACACCTACGACCACATTTGGCATAATTTTATGTGACCAAATCCCACAACAAGACACTCGTTGTGTGACCAAATAGTTGCAATCAACCACACACAAATTAAAATTAAGAGGCCATTGTATGGACAATAGTCACATAAAATACAAGTTTACCTTACTTGAAAGAGCATATGGTCACACTTTTTAACATCTACGGCCACATTTGACATAATTTTATGTGACCAAAGCCCAGAACAACACACTCGTTGTCTGACCAAATGGTTGCAATCAGCCACACACACATAAAAATAAAGTGGCCATTGCATGGACAATTGTCACACAAAATACAAGTTTACCTCACTTAAAAGAGCATATGATCACACTTTTTAACACCTACGGCCACATTTGGCATATTTTTGTGTGACCAAAGCCCACAAATAGACACTCGTTGTGTGACCAAATGGTTGCAATCAGCCACACACACATAAAAATAAAGTGGCCATTGCAACGACAATAGGTACACAAAATAAAAGTTTACCTCACGTAAAAGAGAATACGGTCACACTTTTAAACACCTACGGCCACATTTGGCATAATTTTATGTGACAAAATCCCACAACAAGACACTCGTTGTGTGACCAAATAGTTGCAATCAACCACACACAAATTAAAATAAAGAGGCCATTGTATGGACAATAGTCACATAAAATACAAGTTTACCTCACTTAAAAGAGCATATGGTCACACTTTTAAACACCTACGGCCACATTTGACATAATTTTATGTGACCAAAGCCCACAACAACACACTCGTTGTCTGACCAAATGGTGGCAATCAGCCACACACACATAAAAATAATGTGGCCATTACAAGGGAAATAGTCACACAAAATACTAGTTTACCACTCTTAAAAGAGCATATGATCACACTTTTTAACACCTACGGCCACATTTGGCATAATTTTATGTGACCAAAGCCCACAACAACACACTCGTTGTGTGATCAAATGGTTGCAATCAGCCACACACACATAAAAATAAAGTGGTCATTGCATGGACAATAGACACACAAAATACAAGTTTACCACTCTTAAAAGAGCATATGATCACACTTTTTAACACCTACGGCCACAATTGGCATAATTTTATGTAACTAAAGCCCACAACAAGACACTCGTTGTGTCACCGAATGGTTGCAATCAGCCACACACACATAAAAATAAAGTGGTCACTGCATGGACAATAGTTACACAAAATACAAGTTTACCTCACGTAAAAGTGCATACGGTCACACTTTTAAACACCAAGGGCCACATTTGGCATAATTTTATGTGACCGAATCCCACAACAACACACTCGTTGTGTGATCAAATGGTTGCAATCAGCCACACACACATAAAAATAAAGTCGTCATTGCATGGACAATAGACACACAAAATACAAGTTTACCTCACTTAAAAGAGCATATAATCACACTTTTTAACACCTACGGCCACATTTGGCATATTTTTATGTGACCAAAGCCCACAAATAGACACTCGTTGTGTGACCAAATGGTTGCAATCAGCCACACACATAAAAATAAAGTGGCCATTGCATGGACAATAGGTACACAAAATACAAGTTTACCTCACATAAAAGAGAATAGGGTCATACTTTTAAACACCTACGGCCACATTTGGCATAATTTTATGTGACCAAATCCCACAAGAAACTCGTTGTGTGACCAAATGGTTGCAATCAACCACACACAAATTAAAATAAAGTGGCCATTGTATGGACAACTGTCACACAAAATTCAAGTTTACCTCACTTAAAAGAGTATATGGTCACACTTTTTAACATCTACGACCACATTTAGAATAATTTTATGTGACCAAAGGCCACAACAACACACTCGTTATATGACCAAATGTTTGCAATCAGCCACACACACATAAATATAAAGTGGCCATTGCATGGACAATAGTCACACAAAATACAAGTTTACCTCACTTAAAAGAGCTTATGATCACACTTTTTAACACCTACGACCACATTTGCATATTTTTAAGTGACCAAAGCCCAAAAATAGACACTCGTTGTGTGACCAAATGTTGCAATCAGCCACACACACATAAAAATAAAGTGGCCATTTCATGGACAATAGGTACACAAAATACAAGTTTACCTCACGTAAAAGAGAATACAGTCACACTTTTAAACAGCTACGACCACATTTGGCATAATTTTATGTGACCAAAGGCCACAACAACAAACCCGTTGTCTGACCAAATGTTTGCAATCAGCCACACACACATAAAAATAAAGTGGCCATTGTATGGACAATAGTCACATAAAATACAAGTTTACCTTACTTGAAAGAGCATATGGTCACACTTTTTAACATCTACGGCCACATTTGACATAATTTTATGTGACCAAAGCCCAGAACAACACACTCGTTGTCTGACCAAATGGTTGCAATCAGCCACACACACAAAATACAAGTTTACCTCACATAAAAGAGAATACGGTCATACTTTTAAACACCCACGGCCACATTTGGCATAATTTTATGTGACCAAATCCCACAAGAAACTCGTTGTGTGACAAAATGGTTGCAATCAGCCACACACACATAAAAATAAAGTGGCCATTGCATGGACAATAGTCACACAAAATACAAGTTTACCTCACTTAAAAGAGCATATGATCACACTTTTTAACACCTACGGCCACATTTGGCATATTTTTATGTGACCAAAGCCCACAAATAGACACTCGTTGTGTGACCAAATGGTTGCAATCAGCCACACACATAAAAATAAAGTGGCCATTGCATGGACAATAGGTACACAAAATACAAGTTTACCTCACATAAAAGAGAATACGGTCATACTTTTAAACACCTACGGCCACATTTGGCATAATTTTATGTGACCAAATCCCACAAGAAACTCGTTGTGTGACCAAATGGTTGCAATCAACCACACACAAATTAAAATAAAGTGGCCATTGTATGGACAACAGTCACACAAAATTCAAGTTTACCTCACTTAAAAGAGTATATGGTCGCACTTTTTAACATCTACGGCCACATTTAGAATAATTTTATGTGACCAAAGGCCACAACAACACACTCGTTATATGACCAAATGTTTGCAATCAGCCACACACACATAAAAATAAAGTGGCCATTGCATGGACAATAGTCACACAAAATACAAGTTTACCTCACTTAAAAGAGCATATGATCACACTTTTTAGCACCTACAGCCACATTTGGCATATTTTTATGTGACCAAAGCCCAAAAATAGACACTCGTTGTGTGACCAAATGGTTGCAATCAGCCACACACACATAAAAATAAAGTGGCCATTGCATGGACAATAGGTACACAAAATACAAGTTTACCTCACATAAAAGAGAATACGGTCATACTTTTAAACACCCACGGCCACATTTGGCATAATTTTATGTGACCAAATCCCACAAGAAACTCGTTGTGTGACAAAATGGTTGCAATCAGCCACACACACATAAAAATAAAGTGGCCATTGCATGGACAATAGTCACACAAAATACAAGTTTACCTCACTTAAAAGAGCATATGATCACACTTTTTAACACCTACGGCCACATTTGGCATATTTTTATGTGACCAAAGCCCACAAATAGACACTCGTTGTGTGACCAAATGGTTGCAATCAGCCACACACATAAAAATAAAGTGGCCATTGCATGGACAATAGGTACACAAAATACAAGTTTACCTCACATAAAAGAGAATACGGTCATACTTTTAAACACCTACGGCCACATTTGGCATAATTTTATGTGACCAAATCCCACAAGAAACTCGTTGTGTGACCAAATGGTTGCAATCAACCACACACAAATTAAAATAAAGTGGCCATTGTATGGACAACAGTCACACAAAATTCAAGTTTACCTCACTTAAAAGAGTATATGGTCGCACTTTTTAACATCTACGGCCACATTTAGAATAATTTTATGTGACCAAAGGCCACAACAACACACTCGTTATATGACCAAATGTTTGCAATCAGCCACACACACATAAAAATAAAGTGGCCTTTGCATGGACAATAGTCACACAAAATACAAGTTTACCTCACTTAAAAGAGCATATGATCACACTTTTTAACACCTACGGCCACATTTGGCATATTTTTATGTGACCAAAGCCCACAAATAGACACTCGTTGTGTGACCAAATGGTTGCAATCAGCCACACACATAAAAATAAAGTGGCCATTGCATGGACAATAGGTACACAAAATACAAGTTTACCTCACATAAAAGAGAATACGGTCATACTTTTAAACACCTACGGCCACATTTGGCATAATTTTATGTGACCAAATCCCACAAGAAACTCGTTGTGTGACCAAATGGTTGCAATCAACCACACACAAATTAAAATAAAGTGGCCATTGTATGGACAACAGTCACACAAAATTCAAGTTTACCTCACTTAAAAGAGTATATGGTCACACTTTTTAACATCTACGGCCACATTTAGAATAATTTTATGTGACCAAAGGCCACAACAACACACTCGTTATATGACCAAATGTTTGCAATCAGCCACACACACATAAAAATAAAGTGGCCATTGCATGGACAATAGTCACACAAAATACAAGTTTACCTCACTTAAAAGAGCATATGATCACACTTTTTAACACCTACAGCCACATTTGGCATATTTTTAAGTGACCAAAGCCCAAAAATAGACACTCGTTGTGTGACCAAATAGTTGCAATCAGCCACACACACATAAAAATAAAGTGGCCGTTTCATGGACAATAGGTACACAAAATACAAGTTTACCTCACGTAAAAGAGAATACGTTCACACTTTCAAACTCCTACGGCCACATTTGGCATAATTTTATGTGACCAAAGGCCACAACAACAAACCCGTTGTCTGACCAAATGTTTGCAATCAGCCTCACACACATAAAAATAAAGTGGCCATTGCATGGACAATAGTCACACAAAATACAAGTTTACCTCACCTAAAAGAGCATATGATAACACTTTTTAACACCTACGGCCACATTTGGCATATTTTTAAGTGACCAAAGCCCAGAAATAGACACTCGTTGTGTGACCAAATGGTTGCAATCAGCCACACACACATAAAAATAAAGTGGCCATTTCATGGACAATAGGTACACAAAGTACAAAATTACCTCACTTAAAAGAGAATACGGTCACACTTTTTAACACCTACGGCCACATTTGACATAATTTTATGTGACCAAAGCCCACAACAACACACTCGTTGTCTGACCAAATGGTTACAATCAGCCACACACACATAAAAATAAAGTGGCCATTGCATGGACAATAGTCACACAAAATACAAGTTTACCTTACTTAAAAGAGCATATGATCACACTTTTTAACACCTAAGGCCACATTTGGCATATTTTTATGTGACCAAAGCCCACAAATAGACACTCGTTGTGTGACCAAATGGTTGCAATCAGCCACACACATAAAAATAAAGTGGCCATTGCATGGACAATAGGTACACAAAATACAAGTTTACCTCACATAAAAGAGAATACGGTCATACTTTTAAACACCTACGGCCACATTCGGCATAATTTTATGTGACCAAATCCCACAAGAAACTCGTTGTGTGACAAAATGGTTGCAATCAGCCACATACACATAAAAATAAAGTGGCCATTGCATGGACAATAGTCACAAAAAATACAAGTTTACCTCACTTAAAAGAGCATATGATCACACTTTTTAACACCTACGACCACATTTGGCATATTTTTATGTGACCGAAGCCCACAAATAGACACTCGTTGTGTGACCAAATGGTTGCAATCAGCCACACACATAAAAATAAAGTGGCCATTGCATGGACAATAGGTACACAAAATACAAGTTTACCTCACATAAAAGAGAATACGGTCATACTTTTAAACACCTACGGCCACATTCGGCATAATTTTATGTGACCAAATCCCACAAGAAACTCGTTGTGTGACAAAATGGTTGCAATCAGCCACATACACATAAAAATAAAGTGGCCATTGCATGGACAATAGTCACAAAAAATACAAGTTTACCTCACTTAAAAGAGCATATGATCACACTTTTTAACACCTACGACCACATTTAGAATAATTTTATGTGACCAAAGGCCACAACAACACACTCGTTATATGACCAAATGTTTGCAATCAGCCACACACACATAAAAATAAAGTGGCCATTGCATGGACAATAGTCAAACAAAATACAAGTTTACCTCACTTAAAAGAGCATATGATCACACTTTTTAGCACCTACAGCCACATTTGGCATATTTTTATGTGACCAAAGCCCAAAAATAGACACTCGTTGTGTGACCAAATGGTTGCAATCAGCCACACACACATAAAAATAAAGTGGCCATTTCATGGACAATAGGTACACAAAATACAAGTTTTACCTCACATAAGAGGAATACGGTCATTTACTTTTTAAAACACCCACGGCCACATGGCATTAATTTATGTGGACCAAATTCCCACAAGAAATCGTTGTGTGACAAAATGTTGCCAATCAGCCACCAACACACATAAAAATTAAAGTGGCCATCATGGACAATAGTCACACAAAATACAAGTTTACCTCACTTAAAAGAAGCATATGATCACCACTTTTTTAACACCTACGGCCACATTGGCAAATTATTTATTGTGACCAAAGCCCACAATAGACACTCGTTGTGTGACCAAATGGTTGCCCAATCAGCCAGCAACACATTTAAAATTAAAAGTGGCCATTGCATGGGACATAGTACACAAAATACAAGTTTACCTCACATTAAAAGAGAAATACGGTCGATACTTTTAAACACCTACGGCCACATTTGGCATAATTTTTATGTGGACCAAATTCCCACAAGAAACTCGTTTGTGTGACCAAATGGGTTGGCAATCAACCCCACACACAAATTAAAATAAAGTGGCCATGTATGGAAACAGATCAACAAAAATTCAAGGTTTACTCACCTTAAAGAGTATGGGTCGCACTTTTTTAACATCTACGGACCACCATTTAGAATAATTTTATGTGACCATAAGGCCACAACAACACACTCTTAATATGACAAATGTTTTGCAATCAGCCACACCACACATAAAAAATAAAGGCCATTGATGGACAATAGTTCACACCAAAATAACAAGTTTACCTCACTTAAAAGAGCATATGATCACACTTTTTAGCACCTACAGGCCACATTTGGATATTTTATGTGACCAAAGCCCAAAAATAACACTCGTTGTGTGACCAAATGGTTGCAATCAGCCACACACACATAAAAATAAAGTGGCCATTTCATGGACAATAGGTACACAAAATACAAGTTTACCTCACGTAAAAGAGAATACGGTCACACTTTCAAACACCTACGGCCACATTTGGCATAATTTTATGTGACCAAAGGCCACAACAACAAACCCGTTGTCTGATCAAATGTTTGCAACCAGCCTCACACTCATAAAAATAAAGTGGCCATTGCATGGACAATAGTCACACAAAATACAAGTTTACCTCACTTAAAAGAGCATATGATAACACTTTTTAACACCTACGGCCACATTTGGCATATTTTTAAGTGACCAAAGCCCAGAAATAGACACTCGTTGTGTGACCAAATGGTTGCAATCAGCCACACACACATAAAAATAAAGTGGCCATTTCATGGACAATAGGTACACAAAGTACAAAATTACCTCACGTAAAAGAGAATACGGTCACACTTTTTAACACCTACGGCCACATTTGACATAATTTTATGTGACCAAAGCCCACAACAACACACTCGTTGTCTGACCAAATGGTTACAATCAGCCACACACACATAAAAATAAAGTGGCCATTGCATGGACAATAGTCACACAAAATACAAGTTTACCTCACTTAAAAGAGCATATGATCACACTTTTTAACACCTACGGCCACATTTGGCATATTTTTATGTGACCAAAGCCCACAAATAGACACTCGTTGTGTGACCAAATGGTTGCAATCAGCCACACACATAAAAATAAAGTGGCCATTGCATGGACAATAGGTACACAAAATACAAGTTTACCTCACATAAAAGAGAATACGGTCATACTTTTAAACACCTACGGCCACATTTGGCATAATTTTATGTGACCAAATCCCACAAGAAACTCGTTGTGTGACCAAATGGTTGCAATCAACCACACACAAATTAAAATAAAGTGGCCATTGTATGGACAACAGTCACACAAAATTCAAGTTTACCTCACTTAAAAGAGTATATGGTCACACTTTTTAACATCTACGGCCACATATAGAATAATTTTATGTGACCAAAGGCCACAACAACACACTCGTTATATGACCAAATGTTTGCAATCAGCCACACACACATAAAAATAAAGTGGCCATTGCATGGACAATAGTCACACAAAATACAAGTTTACCTCACTTAAAAGAGCATATGATCACACTTTTTAGCACCTACAGCCACATTTGGCATATTTTTATGTGACCAAAGCCCAAAAATAGACACTCGTTGTGTGACCAAATGGTTGCAATCAGCCACACACACATAAAAATAAAGTGGCCATTTCATGGACAATAGGTACACAAAATACAAGTTTACCTCACGTAAAAGAGAATACGGTCACACTTTTAAACACCTACGGCCACATTTGGCATAATTTTATGTGACCAAAGGCCACAACAACAAACCCGTTGTCTGACCAAATGTTTGCAATCAGCCACACACACATAAAAATAAAGTGGCCATTGCATGGACAATTGTCACACAAAATACAAGTTTACCTCACTTAAAAGAGCATATGATCACACTTTTTAACACCTACGTCCACATTTGGCATATTTTTAAGTGACCAAAGCCCAGAAATAGACACTCGTTGTGTGACCAACTGGTTGCAATCAGCCACACACACATAAAAATAAAGTGGCCATTTCATGGACAACAGATACACAAAATACAAGTTTACCTCACGTAAAAGAGAATACGGTCACACTTTTAAACACCGACGGCCACATTTGGCATAATTTTATTTGACCAAAGGCCACAACAACAAACCCGTTGTCTGACCAAATGTTTGCAATCAGCCACACACACATAAAAATAAAGTGGCCATTGCATGGACAATAGTCACACAAAATACATGTTTACCTCACTTAAAAGAGCATATGATCACACTTTTTAACACCTACGGCCACATTTGGCATATTTTTATGTGACCAAAGCCCACAAATAGACACTCGTTGTGTGACCAAATGGTTGCAATCAGCCACACACATAAAAATAAAGTAGACATTGCATGGACAATAGGTACACAAAATACAAGTTTACCTCACATAAAAGAGAATACGGTCATACTTTTAAACACCTACGGCCACATTTGGCATAATTTTATGTGACCAAATCCCACAAGAAACTCTGTGTGACCAAATGGTTGCAATCAACCACACACAAATTAAAATAAAGTGGCCATTGTATGGACAACAGTCACACAAAATTCAAGTTTACCTCACTTAAAAGAGTATATGGTCACACTTTTTAACATCTACGGCCACATTTAGAATAATTTTATGTGACCAAAGGCCACAACAACACACTCGTTATATGACCAAATGTTTGCAATCAGCCACACACACATAAAAATAAAGTGGCCATTGCATGGACAATAGTCACACAAAATACAAGTTTACCTCACTTAAAAGAGCATATGATCACACTTTTTAACACCTACAGCCACATTTGGCATATTTTTAAGTGACCAAAGCCCAAAAATAGACACTCGTTGTGTGACCAAATGGTTGCAATCAGCCACACACACATAAAAATAAAGTGGCCGTTTCATGGACAATAGGTACACAAAATACAAGTTTACCTCACGTAAAAGAGAATACGGTCACACTTTCAAACTCCTACGGCCACATTTGGCATAATTTTATGTGACCAAAGGCCACAACAACAAACCCGTTGTCTGACCAAATGTTTGCAATCAGCCTCACACACATAAAAATAAAGTGGCCATTGCATGGACAATAGTCACACAAAATACAAGTTTACCCCACCTAAAAGAGCATATGATAACACTTTTTAACACCTACGGCCACATTTGGCATATTTTTAATTGACCAAAGCCCAGAAATAGACACTCGTTGTGTGACCAAATGGTTGCAATCAGCCACACACACATAAAAATAAAGTGGCCATTTCATGGACAATAGGTACACAAAGTACAAAATTACCTCACGTAAAAGAGAATACGGTCACACTTTTTAACACCTACGGCCACATTTGACATAATTTTATGTGACCAAAGCCCACAACAACACACTCGTTGTCTGACCAAATGGTTACAATCAGCCACACACACATAAAAATAAAGTGGCCATTGCATGGACAATAGTCACACAAAATACAAGTTTACCTCACTTAAAAGAGCATATGATCACACTTTTTAACACCTACGGCCACATTTGGCATATTTTTATGTGACCAAAGCCCACAAATAGACACTCGTTGTGTGACCAAATGGTTGCAATCAGCCACGCACATAAAAATAAAGTGGCCATTGCATGGACAATAGGTACACAAAATACAAGTTTACCTCACATAAAAGAGAATACGGTCATACTTTTAAACACCTACGGCCACATTTGGCATAATTTTATGTGACCAAATCCCACAAGAAACTCGTTGTGTGACGAAATGGTTGCAATCAACCACACACAAATTAAAATAAAGTGTCCATTGTATGGACAACAGTCACACAAAATTCAAGTTTACCTCACTTAAAAGAGTATATGGTCACACTTTTTAACATCTACGGCCACATTTAGAATAATTTTATGTGACCAAAGGCCACAACAACACACTCGTTATACGACCAAATGTTTGCAATCAGCCACACACACATAAAAATAAAGTGGCCATTGCATGGACAATAGTCACACAAAATACAAGTGTACCTCACTTAAAAGAGCATATGATCACACTTTTTAACACCTACGGCCACATTTGGCATATTTTTTAGTGACCAGAGCCCAAAAATAGACACTCGTTGTGTGACCAAATGGTTGCAATCAGCCACACACACATAAAAATAAAGTGGCCATTTCGTAAAAGAGAATACGGTCACACTTTTAAACACCTACGGCCACATTTGGCATAATTTTATGTGAGCAAAGGCCACAACAACAAACCCGTTGTCTGACCAAATGTTTGCAATCAGCCACACACACATAAAAATAAAGTGGCCATTGCATGGACAATAGTCACACAAAATACAAGTTTACCTCACTTAAAAGAGCATATGATCACACTTTTTAACACCTACGGCCACATTTGGCATATTTTTAAGTGACCAATGCCCAAAAATAGACACTCGTTGTGGGACCAAATGGTTGCAATCAGCCACACACACATAAAAATAAAGTGGCCATTTCATGGACAATAGGTACACAAAATACAAGTTTACCTCACGTAAAAGAGAATACGGTCACACTTTTAAACACCGACGGCCACATTTGGCATAATTTTATTTGACCAAAGGCCACAACAACAAACCCGTTGTCTGACCAAATGTTTGCAATCAGCCACACACACATAAAAAAAAGTGGCCATTGCATGGACAATAGTCACACAAAATACCAGTTTACCTCACTTAAAAGAGCATATGATCACACTTTTTAACACCTACGGCCACATTTGGCATATTTTTAAGTGACCAAAGCCGAGAAATAGACACTCGTTGTGTGACCAAATGGTTGCAATCAGCCACACACACATAAAAATAAAGTGGCCATTTGATGGACAATAGGTACACAAAGTACAAAATTACCTCACGTAAAAGAGAATACGGTCACACTTTTTAACACCTACGGCCACATTTGACATAATTTTATGTGACCAAAGCCCACAACAACACACTCGTTGTCTGACCAAATGGTTACAATCAGCCACACACACATAAAAATAAAGTGGCCATTGCATTGACAATAGTCACACAAAATACAAGTTTACCTCACTTAAAAGAGCATATGATCACACTTTTTAACACCTACGGCCACATTTGGCATATTTTTATGTGACCAAAGCCCACAAATAGACACTCGTTGTGTGACCAAATGGTTGCGATCAGCCACACACATAAAAATAAAGTGGCCATTGCATGGACAATAGGTACACAAAATACAAGTTTACCTCACATAAAAGAGAATACGGTCATACTTTTAAACACCTACGGCCACATTTGGCATAATTTTATGTGACCAAATCCCACAAGAAACTCGTTGTGTGACCAAATGGTTGCAATCAACCACACACAAATTAAAATAAAGTGGCCATTGTATGGACAACAGTCACACAATATACAAGTTTACCTCACTTAAAAGAGCATATGGTCACACTTTTTAACACCTACGACCACATTTGACATAATTTTATGTGACCAAAGCCCACAACAACACACTCGTTGTCTGACCAAATGGTTGCAATCAGCCACACACACATAAAAATAAAGTGGCCATTACATGGAAAATAGTCACAAAAAATACAAGTTTACCACTCTTATAAGAGCATATGATCACACTTTTTAACACCTACGGCCACATTTGGCATAATTTTATGTGACCAAAGCCCACTACAACACACTCGTTGTGTGACCAAATGGATGCAATCAGCCACACACAAATAAAAATAAAGTGGCCATTGCATGGACAATAATCATACAAAATAAAAGTTTACCTCACTTAAAAGAGCATATGATCACAGTTTTTAACACCTACGGCCACATTTGGCATATTTTTATGTGACCAAAGCCCAGAAATGGACACTCGTTGTGTGACCAAATGGTTGCAATCAGCCACACACACATAAAACTAAAGTGGCCATTGCATGGACAATAGGTACACAATATACAAGTTTACCTCACGTAAAAGAGAATACGGTCACACTTTTAAACAACTACGACCACATTTGGCATAATTTTATGTGACCAAATCCCACAACAAGACACTCGTTGTGTGACCAAATAGTTGCAATCAACTACACACAAATTAAAATAAAGAGGCCATTGTATGGACAATAGTCACATAAAATACAAGTTTACCTCACTTAAAAGAGCATATGGTCACACTTTTTATCATCTACGGCCACATTTGACATAATTTTATGTGACCAAAGCCCACAACAACACACTCGTTGTCTGACCAAATGGTTGCAATCAGCCACACACACATAAAAATAAAGTGGCCATTGCATGGACAATTGTCACACAAAATACAAGTTTACCTCACTTAAAAGAGCATATGATCACACTTTTTAACACCTACGGTTGGCATATTTTTATGTGACCAGAGCCCACAAATAGACATTCGTTGTGTGACCAAATGGTTGCAATCAGCCACACACACATAAAAATAAAGTGGCCATTGCATGGACAATAGGTACACAAAATACAAGTTTACCTCACGTAAAAGAGAATACGGTCACACTTTTAAACACCTACGGCCACATTAGGCATAATTTTTTGTGACCAAATCCCACAAGAAACTCGTTGTGTGACCAAATGGTTGCAAACAACCACACACAAATTAAAATAAAGAGGCCATTGTATGGACAATAGTCACACAAAATACAAGTTTACCTCACTTAAAAGAGCATATCGTCACACTTTTTAACACCTACGGCCACATTTGGCATAAATTTATGTGACCAAATCCCACAACAACACACTCGTTGTCTGACCAAATGGTTGCAATCAGCCACACACACATAAAAATAAAGTGGTCATTGCATGGACAATAGTCACACAAAATACAAGTTATCTCACTTAAAAGAGCATATGATCACACTTTTTAACACCTACGACCACATTTGGCATATTTTTATGTGACCAAAGCCCAGAAATAGACACTCGTTGTGTGACCAAATGGTTGCAATCAGCCACACATAAAAAAAAAAAGTGGCCATTGCATGGACAATAGTCACACAAAATACAAGTTTACCACTCTTAAAAGAGCATATGATCACACTTTTTAACACCTACGACCACATTTGGCATAATTTTATGTGACCAAAGCCCACAACAACACACTCGTTGTGTGATCAAATGGTTGCAATCAGCCACACACACATAAAAATAAAGTGGTCATTGCATGGACAATAGACACACAAAATACAAGTTTACCACTCTTAAAAGAGCATATGATCACACTTTTTAACACCTACGGCCACAAATTGGCGTAATGTTATGTAACTAAAGCCCATAACAAGACACTCGTTGTGTGACCGAATGGTTGCAATCAGCCACACACACATAAAAATAAAGTGGTCATTGCATGGACAATAGTTACACAAAATACAAGTTTACCTCACGTAAAAGTGCATACGGTCACACTTTTAAACACCAAGGGCCACATTTGGCATAATTTTATGTGACCAAATCCCACAACAAGACACTCATTGTGTGACCAAATGGTTGTAATCAACCACACACAAATTATAATAAAGTGGCCATTGTATGGACAACAGTCACACAAAATACAAGTTTACCTCACTTAAAAGAGCATATGATCACACTTTTTAACACCTACGGCCACATTTGGCATATTTTTATGTGACCAAAGCCCAGAAATAGACACTCGTTGTGTAACCAAATGGTTGCAATCAGCCACACATAAAAAAATAAAGTGGCCATTGCATGGACAATAGTCACACAAAATACAAGTTTACCACTCTTAAAAGAGCATATGATCACACTTTTTAACACCTACGGCCACATTTGGCATAATTTTATGTGACCAAAGCCCACAACAACACACTCGTTGTGTGATCAAATGGTTGCAATCAGCCACACACACATAAAAATAAAGTGGTCATTCCATGGACAATAGACACACAAAATACAAGTTTACCACTCTTAAAAGAGCATATGATCACACTTTTTAACACCTACGGCCACAATTGGCATAATTTTATGTAACTAAAGCCCACAACAAGACACTCGTTGTGTGACCGAATGGTTGCAATCAGCCACACACACATAAAAATAAAGTGGTCATTGTATGGACAATAGTTACACAAAATAAAAGTTTACCTCACGTAAAAGTGCATACGGTCACACTTTTAAACACCAAGGGCCACATTTGGCATAATTTTATGTGACCAAATCCCACAACAAGACACTCGTTGTGTGACCAAATGGTTGCAATCAACCACACACAAATTAAAATAAAATGGCCATTGTATGGACAACAGTCACACAAAATTCAAGTTTACCTCACTTAAAAGAGTATATGGTCACACTTTTTAACATCTACGGCCACATTTAGAATAATTTTATGTTACCAAAGGCCACAACAACACACTCGTTATATGACCAAATGTTTGCAATCAGCCACACACACATAAACATAAAGTGGCCATTGCATGGACAATAGTCACACAAAATACAAGATTACCTCACTTAAAAGAGCATATGATCACACTTTTTAACACCTACGACCACATTTGGCATATTTTTAAGTGACCAATGCCCAAAAATAGACACTCGTTGTGTGACCAAATGGTTGCAATCAGCCACACACACATAAAAATAAAGTGGCCATTTCATGGACAATAGGTACACAAAATACAAGTTTACCTCACGTAAAAGAGAATACGGTCACACTTTTAAACACCGACGGCCACATTTGGCATAATTTTATTTGACCAAAGGCCACAACAACAAACCCGTTGTCTGACCAAATGTTTGCAATCAGCCACACACACATAAAAATAAAGTGGCCATTGCATGGACAATAGTCACACAAAATACAAGTTTACCTCACTTAAAAGAGCATATGATCACACTTTTTAACACCTAGGCCACATTTGGCATATTTTTATGTGACCAAAGCCCACAACAACACACTCGTTGTGTGACCAAATGGTTGCAATCAGCCACACACACATAAAAATAAAGTGGCCATTGCATGGACAATAGGTACACAAAATACAAGTTTACCTCACGTAAAAGAGAATACGATCACACTTTTTAACACCTACGGCCACATTTAACATAATTTTATGTGACCAAATCCCACAAGAAACTCGTTGTGTGACCAAATGGTTGCAATCAACCACACACAAATTAAAATAAAGTGGCCATTGTATGGACAACAGTCACACAAAATTCAAGTTTACCTCACTTAAAAGAGTATATGGTCACACTTTTTAACATCTACGGCCACATTTAGAATAATTTTATGTGACCAAAGGCCACAACAACACACTCGTTATATGACCAAATGTTTGCAATCAGCCACACACACATAAAAATAAAGTGGCCATTGCATGGACAATTGTCACACAAAATACATGTTTACCTCACTTAAAAGAGCATATGATCACACTTTTTAACACCTACGGCCACATTTGGCATATTTTTAAGTGACCAGAGCCCAAAAATAGACACTCGTTGTGTGACCAAATGGTTGCAATCAGTCACACACACATAAAAATAAAGTGGCCATTTCATGGACAATAGGTACACAAAATACAAGTTTACCTCACGTAAAAGAGAATACGGTCACACTTTTAAACACCTACGGCCACATTTGGCATAATTTTATGTGACCAAAGGCCACAACAACAAACCCGTTGTCTGACCAAATGTTTGCAATCAGCCACACACACATAAAAATAAAGTGGCCATTGCAAGGACAATAGTCACACAAAATACAAGTTTACCTCACTTAAAAGAGCATATGATCACACTTTTTAACACCTACGGCCACATTTGGCATATTTTTAAGTGACCAATGCCCAAAAATAGACACTCGTTGTGTGACCAAATGGTTGCAATCAGCCACACACACATAAAAATAAAGTAGCCATTTCATGGACAATAGGTACACAAAATACAAGTTTACCTCACGTAAAAGAGAATACGGTCACACTTTTAAACACCGACGGCCACATTTGGCATAATTTTATTTGACCAAAGGCCACAACAACAAACCCGTTGTCTGACCAAATGTTTGCAATCAGCCACACACACATAAAAATAAAGTGGCCATTGCATGGACAATAGTCACACAAAATACATGTTTACCTCACTTAAAAGAGCATATGATCACACTTTTTAACACCTACGGCCACATTTGGCATATTTTTATGTGACCAAAGCCCACAAATAGACACTCGTTGTGTGACCAAATGGTTGCAATCAGCCACACACATAAAAATAAAGTAGACATTGCATGGACAATAGGTACACAAAATACAAGTTTACCTCACATAAAAGAGAATACGGTCATACTTTTAAACACCTACGGCCACATTTGGCATAATTTTATGTGACCAAAGCCACAACAACACACTCGTTATATGACCAAATGTTTGCAATCAGCCACACACACATAAAAATAAAGTGGCCATTGCATGGACAATTGTCACACAAAATACATGTTTACCTCACTTAAAAGAGCATATGATCACACTTTTTAACACCTACGGCCACATTTGGCATATTTTTAAGTGACCAGAGCCCAAAAATAGACACTCGTTGTGTGACCAAATGGTTGCAATCAGTCACACACACATAAAAATAAAGTGGCCATTTCATGGACAATAGGTACACAAAATACAAGTTTACCTCACGTAAAAGAGAATACGGTCACACTTTTAAACACCTACGGCCACATTTGGCATAATTTTATGTGACCAAAGGCCACAACAACAAACCCGTTGTCTGACCAAATGTTTGCAATCAGCCACACACACATAAAAATAAAGTGGCCATTGCAAGGACAATAGTCACACAAAATACAAGTTTACCTCACTTAAAAGAGCATATGATCACACTTTTTAACACCTACGGCCACATTTGGCATATTTTTAAGTGACCAATGCCCAAAAATAGACACTCGTTGTGTGACCAAATGGTTGCAATCAGCCACACACACATAAAAATAAAGTAGCCATTTCATGGACAATAGGTACACAAAATACAAGTTTACCTCACGTAAAAGAGAATACGGTCACACTTTTAAACACCGACGGCCACATTTGGCATAATTTTATTTGACCAAAGGCCACAACAACAAACCCGTTGTCTGACCAAATGTTTGCAATCAGCCACACACACATAAAAATAAAGTGGCCATTGCATGGACAATAGTCACACAAAATACATGTTTACCTCACTTAAAAGAGCATATGATCACACTTTTTAACACCTACGGCCACATTTGGCATATTTTTATGTGACCAAAGCCCACAAATAGACACTCGTTGTGTGACCAAATGGTTGCAATCAGCCACACACATAAAAATAAAGTAGACATTGCATGGACAATAGGTACACAAAATACAAGTTTACCTCACATAAAAGTGCATACGGTCACACTTTTAAACACCAAGGGCCACATTTGGCATAATTTTATGTGACCAAATCCCACAACAAGACACTCGTTGTGTGACCAAATGGTTGCAATCAACCACACACAAATTAAAATAAAATGGCCATTGTATGGACAACAGTCACACAAAATTCAAGTTTACCTCACTTAAAAGAGTATATGGTCACACTTTTTAACATCTACGGCCACATTTAGAATAATTTTATGTTACCAAAGGCCACAACAACACACTCGTTATATGACCAAATGTTTGCAATCAGCCACACACACATAAACATAAAGTGGCCATTGCATGGACAATAGTCACACAAAATACAAGATTACCTCACTTAAAAGAGCATATGATCACACTTTTTAACACCTACGACCACATTTGGCATATTTTTAAGTGACCAATGCCCAAAAATAGACACTCGTTGTGTGACCAAATGGTTGCAATCACCCACACACACATAAAAATAAAGTGGCCATTTCATGGACAATAGGTACACAAAATACAAGTTTACCTCACGTAAAAGAGAATACGGTCACACTTTTAAACACCGACGGCCACATTTGGCATAATTTTATTTGACCAAAGGGCACAACAACAAACCCGTTGTCTGACCAAATGTTTGCAATCAGCCACACACACATAAAAATAAAGTGGCCATTGCATGGACAATAGTCACACAAAATACAAGTTTACCTCACTTAAAAGAGCATATGATCACACTTTTTAACACCTACGGCCACATTTGGCATATTTTTATGTGACCAAAGCCCACAAATAGACACTCGTTGTGTGACCAAATGGTTGCAATCAGCCACACACATAAAAATAAAGTGGCCATTGCATGGACAATAGGTACACAAAATACAAGTTTACCTCACATAAAAGAGAATACGGTCATACTTTTTAAACACCTACGGCCACATTTGGCATAATTTTATGTGACCAAATCCCACAAGAAACTCGTTGTGTGACCAAATGGTTGCAATCAACCACACACAAATTAAAATAAAGTGGCCATTGTATGGACAACAGTCACACAAAAAGTTTACCTCACTTAAAAGAGTATATGGTCGCACTTTTTAACATCTACGGCCACATTTAGAATAATTTTATGTGACCAAAGGCCACAACAACACACTCGTTATATGACCAAATGTTTGCAATCAGCCACACACACATAAAAATAAAGTGGCCATTGCATGGACAATAGTCACACAAAATACAAGTTTACCTCACTTAAAAGAGCATATGATCACACTTTTTAACACCTATGGCCACATTTGGCATATTTTTATGTGACCAAAGCCCACAAATAGACACTCGTTGTGTGACCAAATGGTTGCAATCAGCCACACACATAAAAATAAAGTGGCCATTGCATGGACAATAGGTACACAAAATACAAGTTTACCTCACATAAAAGAGAATACGGTCATACTTTTAAACACCTACGGCCACATTTGGCATAATTTTATGTTACCAAATCCCACAAGAAACTTGTTTTGTGACCAAATGGTTGCAATCAACCTCACACAAATTAAAATAAAGAGGCCATTGTATGGACAATAGTCACACAAAATACAAGTTTACCTCATTTAAAAGAGCATATCGTCACACTTTTTAACACCTACGGCCACATTTGGCATAATTTTATGTGACCAAATCCCACAACAACACACTCGTTGTCTGACCAAATGGTTGCAATCAGCCACACACACATAAAGATAAAGTGGTCATTGCATGGACAATAGTCACACAAAATACAAGTTTACCTCACTTAAAAGAGCATATGATCACACTTTTTAACACCTACGGCCACATTTGGCATAATTTTATGTGACCAAAGCCAACAACAAGACACTCGTTGTGTGACCAAATGGTTGCAATCAGCCACACATAAAAAAATAAAGTGGCCATTGCATGGACAATAGTCACACAATATACAAGTTTACCACTCTTAAAAGAACATATGTTCACACTTTTTAACACCTACACCACATTTGGCATATTTTTATGTGACCAAAGCCCACAACAACACACTCGTTGTGTGATCAAATGGTTGCAATCAGCCACACACACATAAAAATAAAGTGGTCATTGCATGGACAATAGACACACAAAATACAAGTTTACCACTCTTATAAGAGCATATGATCACACTTTTTAACACCTACGGCCACAATTGGCATAATTTTATGTTACTAAAGCCCACAACAAGACACTCGTTGTGTGACCGAGTGGTTGCAATCAGCCACACACACATAAAAATAAAGTGGTCATTGCATGGACAATAGTTACACAAAATACAAGTTTACCTCACGTAAAAGTGCATACGGTCACACTTTTAAACACCAACGGCCACATTTGGCATAATTTTATGTGACCAAATCCCACAACAAGACACTCGTTGTGTGACCAAATGGTTGCAATCAACCACACACAAATTAAAATAAACTGGCCATTGTATGGACAACAGTCACCCAAAATACAAGTTTACCTCACTTAAAAGAGCATATGGCCACACTTTTTAACATCTACGGCCACATTTAGAATAATTTTATGTGACCAAAGGCCACAACAACACACTCGTTATATGATCAAATGTTTGCAATCAGCCACACACACATAAAAATAAAGTGGCCATTGCATGGACAATAGTCACACAAAATACATGTTTACCTCACTTAAAAGAGCATATGATCACACTTTTTAACACCTACGGCCACATTTGGCATATTTTTAAGTGACCAAAGCCCAGAAATAGACACTCGTTGTGTGACCAAATGGTTGCAATCAGCCACACACACATAAAAATAAAGTGGCCATTTCATGGACAATAGGTACACAAAATACAAGTTTACCTCACGTAAAAGAGAATACGGTCACACTTTTAAACACCTACGGCCACATTTGGCATAATTTTATGTGACCAAAGGCCACAACAACAAACCCGTTGTCTGACCAAATGTTTGCAATCAGCCACACACACATAAAAATAAATTGGCCATTGCATGGACAATTGTCACAAAAAATACAAGTTTACCTCACTTAAAAAAGCATTTGATCACACTTTTTTACACCTACGGCCACATTTGGCATATTTTTAAGTGACCAAAGCCCAGAAATAGACACTCGTTGTGTGACCAAATGGTTGCAATCAGCCACACACACATAAAAATAAAGTGGCCATTTCATGGACAATAGGTACACAAAATACAAGTTTACCTCACGTAAAAGAGAATACGGTCACACTTTTAAACACCTACGGCCACATTTGGCATAATTTTATGTGACCAAAGGCAACAACAACAAACCCGTTGTCTGACCAAATGTTTGCAATCAGCCACACACACATAAAAATAAAGTTGCCATTGCATGGACAATAGTCACACAAAATACAAGTTTACCTCACTTAAAAGAGCATATGATCACACTTTTTAACACCTACGGCCACATTTGGCATATTTTTAAGTGACCAGAGCCCAAAAATAGACATTCGTTGTGTGACCAAATGGTTGCAATCAGCCACACACACATAAAAATAAAGTGGCCATTTCATGGACAATAGGTACACAAAATACAAGTTTACCTCACGTAAAAGAGAATACGGTCACACTTTTAAACACCTACGGCCACATTTGGCATAATTTTATGTGAGCAAAGGCCACAACAACAAACCCGTTGTCTGACCAAATGTTTGCAATCAGCCACACACACATAAAAATAAAGTGGCCATTGCATGGACAATAGTCACACAAAATACAAGTTTACCTCACTTAAAAGAGCATATGATCACACTTTTTAACACCTATGGCCACATTTGGCATATTTTTATGTGATCAAAGCCCACAAATAGACACTCGTTGTGTGACCAAATGGTTGCAATCAGCCACACACATAAAAATAAAGTGGCCATTGCATGGACATTAGGTACACAAAATACAAGTTTACCTCACATAAAAGAGAATACGGTCATACTTTTAAACACCTACGACCATATTTGGCATAATTTTATGTGACCAAATCCCACAAGAAACTCGTTTTGTGACCAAATGGTTGCAATCAACCACACACAAATTAAAATAAACTGGCCATTGTATGGACAACAATCACACAAAATACAAGTTTACCTCACTTAAAAGAGCATATGGCCACACTTTTTAACATCTACGGCCACATTTAGAATAATTTTATGTGACCAAAGCCCACAACAACACACTCGTTGTCTGACCAAATGGTTGCAATCAGCCACACACACATAAAAATAAAGTGGTCATTGCATGGACAAAAGTCACACAAAATACAAGTTTACCTCACTTAAAAGAGCATATGATCACACTTTTTAACACCTACGGCCACATCTGGCATAATTTTATGTGACCAAAGCCAACAACAAGACACTCGTTGTGTGACCAAATGGTTGCAATCAGCCACACATAAAAAAATAAAGTGGCCATTGCATGAACAATAGTCACACAAAATACAAGTTTACCACTCTTAAAAGAACATATGATCACACTTTTTAACACCTACGACCACATTTGGCATAATTTTATGTGACCAAAGCCCACAACAACACACTCGTTGTGTGATCAAATGGTTGCAATCAGCCACACACACATAAAAATAAAGTGGTCATTGCATGGACAATAGACACACAAAATACAAGTTTACCACTCTTAAAAGAGCATATGATCACACTTTTTAACACCTACGGCCACAATTGGCATAATTTTATGTAACTAAAGCCCACAACAAGACACTCGTTGTGTGACCGAGTGGTTGCAATCAGCCACACACACATAAAAATAAAGTGGTCATTGCATGGACAATAGTTACACAAAATACAAGTTTACCTCACGTAAAAGTGCATACGGTCACACTTTTAAACACCAACGGCCACATTTGGCATAATTTTATGTGACCAAATCCCACAACAAGACACTCGTTGTGTGACCAAATGGTTGCAATCAACCACACACAAATTAAAATAAACTGGCCATTGTATGGACAACAGTCACACAAAATACAAGTTTACCTCACTTAAAAGAGCATATGGCCACACTTTTTAACATCTACGGCCACATTTAGAATAATTTTATGTGACCAAAGCCCACAACAACACACTCGTTGTCTGACCAAATGGTTGCAATCAGCCACAAACACATAAAAATAAAGTGGCCATTGCATGGACAATAGTCACACAAAATACAAGTTTACCTCACTTAAAAGAGCATATGATCACACTTTTTAACACCTACGGCCACATTTGGCATATTTTTAAGTGACCAGAGCCCAAAAATAGACACTCGTTGTGTGACCAAATGGTTGCAATCAGCCACACACACATAAAAATAAAGTGGCCATTTCATGGACAATAGGTACACAAAATACAAGTTTACCTCACGTAAAAGAGAATACGGTCACAATTTTAAACACCTACGGCCACATTTGGCATAATTTTATGTGACCAAAGGCCACAACAACAAACCCGTTGTCTGACCAAATGTTTGCAATCAGCCACACACACATAAAAATAAAGTGGCCATTGCATGGAGAATAGTCACACAAAATACAAGTTTACCTCACTTAAAAGGGCATATGATCACACTTTTTAAAACCTACGGCCACATTTGGCATATTTTTAAGTGACCAAAGCCTAGAAATAGACACTCGTTGTGTGACCAAATGGTTGCAATCAGCCACACACACATAAAAATAAAGTGGCCATTTCATGGACAATAGGTACACAAAATACAAGTTTACCTCACGTAAAAGAGAATACGATCACACTTTTTAACACCTACGGCCACATTTAACATAATTTTATGTGACCAAAGCCCACAACAACACACTCGTTGTCTGACCAAATGGGATCGCAATCAGCCACACACACATAAAAATAAAGTGGCCATTGCATGGACAATAGTCACACAAAATACAAGTTTACCTCACTTAAAAGAGCATTATGATGCACACTTTTTAACACCTACGGCCACATTTGGCAATATTTTTATGTGAACAAAGCCCACAAGTAGACACTCGTTTGGTGTGACCAAATGGTTGCCAATCAGGCCACACAACATAAAAATTAAATAGCCATTGCATGGACAATAGGTACACAAAATACAAGTTTACCTCACGTAAAAGAGAATACGGTCACACTTTTAAACACCTACGGCCACATTTGGCATAATTTTATGTGACCAAATCCCACAAGAAACTCGTTGTGTGACCAAATGGTTGCAATCAACCACACACAAATTAAAATAAAGAGGCCATTGTATGGACAATAGTCACACAAAATACAACTTTACCTCACGTAAAAGTGCATACGGTCACACTTTTAAACACCAACGGCCACATTTGGCATAATTTTATGTGACCAAATCCCACAACAACACACTCGTTGTCTGACCAAATGGTTGCAATCAGCCACACACACATAAAAATAAAGTGGCCATTTCATGGACAATAGGTACACAAAATACAAGTTTACCTCACGTAAAAGAGAATACGGTCACACTTTTAAACACCTACGGCCACATTTGGCATAATTTTATATGACCAAAGGCCACAACAACAAACCCGTTGTCTGACCAAATGTTTGCAATCAGCCACACACACATAAAAATAAAGTGGCCATTGCATGGACAATAGTCACACAAAATACAAGTTTACCTCACTTAAAAGAGCATATGATCACACTTTTTAACACCTACGGCCACATTTGGCATATTTCTAAGTGACCAAAGCCCAGAAATAGACACTCGTTGTGTAACCAAATGGTTGCAATCAGCCACACACACATAAAAATAAAGTGGCCATTTCATGGACAATAGGTACACAAAATACAAGTTTACCTCACGTAAAAGAGAATACGGTCACACTTTTTAACACTTACGGCCACATTTGACATAATTTTATGTGACCAAAGCCCACAATAACACACTCGTTGTCTGACCAAATGGTTGCAATCAGCCACACACACATAAAAATAAAGTGGCCATTGCATGGACAATAGTCACACAAAATACAAGTTTACCTCACTTAAAAGAGCATATGATCAAACTTTTTAACACCTACGACCACATTTGGCATATTTTTATGTGACCAAAGCCCACAAATAGACACTCGTTGTGTGACCAAATGGTTGCAATCAGCCACACACATAAAAATAAAGTGGCCATTGCATGGACAATAGGTACACAAAATACAAGTTTACCTCACATATAAGAGAATATGGTCATACTTTTAAACACCTACGGCCACATTTGGCATAATTTTATGTGACCAAATCCCACAAGAAACTCGTTGTGTGACCAAATGGTTGCAATCAACCACACACAAATTAAAATAAAGAGGCCATTGTATGGACAATAGTCACACAAAATACAAGTTTACCTCACTTAAAAGAGCATATCGTCACACTTTTTAACACCTACGGCCACATTTGGCATAAATTTATGTGACCAAATCCCACAACAACACACTCGTTGTCTGACCAAATGGTTGCAATCAGCCACACACACATAAAAATAAAGTGGTCATTGCATGGACAATAGTCACACAAAATACAAGTTTACCTTACTTAAAAGAGCATATGATCACACTTTTTAACACCTACGGCCACATTTGGCATATTTTTATGTGACCAAAGTCCAGAAATAGACACTCGTTGTGTGGCCAAATGGTCGCAATCAGCCACACATAAAAAAATAAAGTGGCCATTGCATGGACAATAGTCACACAAAATACAAGTTTACCACTCTTAAAAGAACATATGATCACACTTTTTAACACCTACGACCACATTTGGCATAATTTTATGTGACCAAAGCCCACAACAACACACTCGTTGTGTGATCAAATGGTTGCAATCAGCCACACACACATAAAAATAAAGTGGTCATTGCATGGACAATAGACACACAAAATACAAGTTTACCACTCTTAAAAGAGCATATGATCACACTTTTTAACACCTACGGCCACAATTGGCATAATTTTATGTAACTAAAGCCCACAACAAGACACTCGTTGTGTGACCGAGTGGTTGTAATCAGCCACACACACATAAAAATAAAGTGGTCATTGCATGGACAATAGTTACACAAAGTACAAGTTTACCTCACGTAAAAGTGCATACGGTCACACTTTTAAACACCTACGGCCACATTTGGCATATTTTTATGTGACCAAAGGCCACAACAACACACCCGTTGTCTGACCAAATGTTTGCAATCAGCCACACACACATAAAAATAAAGTGGCCATTGCATGGACAATAGTCACACAAAATACAAGTTTACCTCACTTAAAAGAGCATATGATCACACATTTTAACACCTACGACCACATTTGGCATATTTTTAAGTGACCAAAGCCCAGAAATAGACACTCGTTGTGTGACCAAACGGTTGCAATCAGCCACACACACATAAAAATAAAGTGGCCATTTCATGGACAATAGGTACACAAAATACAAGTTTACCTCACGTAAAAGAAAATACGGTCACACTTTTAAACACCTACGGCCACATTTGGCATAATTTTATGTGACCAAATCCCACAACAAGACACTCGTTGTGTGACCAAATAGTTGCAATTAATCACACACAAATTAAAATAAAGAGGCCAATGTATGGACAATAGTCACATAAAATACAAGTTTACCTCACTTAAAACAGCATACGATCACACTTTTTAACACCTACGGCCACATTTGGCGTAATTTTATGTGACCAATGCCAACAACAAGACACTCGTTGTGTGACCAAATGGTTGCCATCAGCCACACACAAAAAAATAAAGTGGGCATTTCGTGGACAAAAGTCACACAAAATACAAGTTTACCACTCTTAAAAGTGCATACGATCACACTTTTTAACACCTACGGCCACATTTGACATAATTTTATGTGACCAAAGCCCACAACAACACACTCGTTGTGTGATCAAATGGTTGCAATCAGCCACACACACATAAAAATAAAGTGGTCATTGCATGGACAATAGACACACAAAATACATTTTTACCACTCTTAAAAGAACATATGATCACACTTTTTAACACCTACGGCCACAATTGGCATAATTTTATGTAACTAAAGCCCACAACAAGACACTCGTTGTGTGACCTAATGGTTGCAATCAGCCACACACACATAAAAATAAAGTGGTCATTGCATGGACAATAGTTACACAAAATATAAATTTACCTCACGTAAAAGTGCATACGGTCACACTTTTAAACACCAACGGCCACATTTTGCATAATTTTATGTGACCAAATCCCACAACAAGACACTCGTTGTGTGACCAAATGGTTGCAATCAACCACACACAAATTAAAATAAAGTGGCCATTGTATGGACAACAGTCACACAAAATACAAGTTTACCTCACTTAAAAGAGCATATGGTCACACTTTTTAACATCTACGGCCACATTTAGAATAATTTTATGTGACCAAAGGCCACAACAACACACTCGTTGTATGACCAAATGTTTGCAATCAGCCACACACACATAAAAATAAAGTGGTCATTGCATGGACAATAGTCACACAAAATACAAGTTTACCTCACGTAAAAGAGAATACGGTCACACTTTTAAACACCTACGACCACATTTGGCATAATTTTATGTGACCAAATCCCACAACAAGACACTCGTTGTGTGACCAAATAGTTGCAATCAACCACACACAAATTAAAATAAAGAGGCCATTGTATGGACAATAGTCACATAAAATACAAGTTTACCTCACTTAAAACAGCATACGATCACACTTTTTAACACCTACGGCCACATTTGGCGTAATTTTATGTGACCAAAGCCCAAAACAACACACTCGTTGTGTGATCAAATAGTTGCAATCAGCCACACACACATAAAAATAAAGTGGTCATTGCATGGACAATAGACACACAAAATACAAGTTTACCACTCTTAAAAGAGCATATGATCACACTTTTAACACCTACGGCCACATTTGACAAAATTTTATGTCACCAAAGCCAACAACAAGACACTCGTTGTGTGACCGAATGGTTGCAATCAGCCACACACACATAAAAATATAGTGGACATTGCATGGATAATAGTTACACAAAATACAAGTTTACCTCACGTAAAAGTGCATACGGTCACACTTTTAAACACGAACGGCCACATTTGGAATAATTTTTATGTGACCAAATCCCACAACAAGACACGCGTTGTGTGACCAAATGGTTTCAATCAACCACACACAAATTAAAATAAAGTGGCCATTGTATGGACAATAGTCACACAAAATACAAGTTTACCTCACTTAAAAGAGGATATGGTCACACTTTTTAACTTCTACGGCCACATTTAGAATAATTTTATGTGACCAAAAGCCACAACAACACACTCGTTGTATGACCAAATGTTTGCAATCAGCCACACACACATAAAAATAAAGTCGCCATTGCATGGACAATAGTCACAAAAAATACAAGTTTACCTCACTTAAAAGAGCATATGATCACACTTTTTAACACCTACGGCCACATTTGGCATATTTTTAAGTGACCAAAGCCCAGAAATAGACACTCGTTGTGTGACCAAATGGTTGCAATCAGCCACACACAAATAAAAATAAAGTGGCCATTTCATGGACAATAGGTACACAAAATACAAGTTTACCTCACGTAAAAGAGAATACGGTCACACTTTTAAACACCTACGGCCACATTTGGCACAATTTTAAGTGACCAAAGGCCACAACAACACACCCGTTGTCTGACCAAATGTTCGCAATCAGCCACACACACATAAAAATAAAGTGGCCATTGCATGGACAATAGTCACACAAAATACAAGTTTACCTCACTTAAAAGAGCATATGATCACACTTTTTAACACCTACGACCACATTTGGCATATTTTTAAGTGACCAAAGCCCAGAAATAGACACTCGTTGTGTGACCAAATGGTTGCAATCAGCCACACACACATAAAAATAAAGTGGCCATTTCATGGACAATAGGTACACAAAATACAAGTTTACCTCACGTAAAAGATAATAAAATCACACTTTTAAACACCTACGGCCACATTTGGCATAATTTTATGTGACCAAATCCCACAACAAGACACTCGTTGTGTGACCAAATAGTTGCAATCAACCACACACAAATTAAAATAAAGAGGCCATTGTATGGACAATAGTCACATAAAATACAAGTTTACCTCACTTAAAACAGCATACGATCACACTTTTTTACACCTACGGCCACATTTGGCGTAATTTTATGTGACCAAAGCCCACAACAACACACTCGTTGTGTGATCAAATAGTTGCAATCAGCCACACACACATAAAATTAATGTGGTCATTGCATGGACAATCACACTTTTTAACACCTACAACCACAATTGGCATAATCTTATGTAACTAAAGCCCACAACAAGACACTCGTTGTGTGACCGAATGGTTGCAATCAGCCACACACACATAAAAATAAAGTGGCCATTGCATGGACAATAGTTACACAAAATACAAGTTTACCACACGTAAAAGTGCATACGGTCACACTTTTAAACACCAACGACCACATTTGGCATAATATTATGTGACCAAATCCCACAACAAGACACTCGTTGTGTGACCAAATGGTTGCAATCAGCCACACACAAATTAAAATTTAGTGGCCATTGTATGGACAATAGTCACATAAAATACAAGTTTACCTCACTTAAAAGAGCATATGGTCACACTTTTTAACATCTACGGCCACGTTTAGAATAATTTTATGTGACCAAAGCCCACAACAACACACTCGTTGTCTGACCAAATGGTTGTAATCAGCCACACACACATACAAATAAAGTGGCCATTTCATGGACAATAGGTACACAAAATACAAGTTTACCTCACGTAAAAGAGAATACGGTCACACTTTTAAACACCTATGGCCACATTTGGCATAATTTTATGTGTCCAAAGGCCACAACAACACACCCGTTGTCTGACCAAATGTTTGCAATCAGCCACACACACATAAAAATAAAGTGGCCATTGCATGGACAATAGTCACACAAAATACAAGTTTACCTCATTTAAAAGAGCATATGATCACTCTTTTTAACACCTACGGCCACATTTGGCATATTTTTAAGTGACCAAAGCTCAGAAATAGACGCTCGTTGTGTGACCAAATGGTTACAATCAGCCACACACACGTAAAAATAAAGTGGCCATTTCATGGACAATGGGTACACAAAATACAAGTTTACCTCACGTAAAAGAGAATACGGTCACACTTTTAAACACCAGCGGCCACATTTGGCATAATTTTATGTGACCAAATCCCACAACAAGACACTCGTTGTGTGACCAAATGGTTGCAATCAGCCACACACAAATTGAAATAAAGTGGCCATTATATGGACAATAGTAACACAAAATACAAGTTTACCTCACTTAAAAGAGCATATGGTCACACTTTTTAACATCTACGGCCACATTTAGAATAATTTTATGTGACCAAAGCCCACAACAAGACACTCGTTGCGTGACCGAATGGTTGCAATCAGCCACACACATATAAAAATAAAGTGGCCATTGCATGGACAATAGTTACACAAAACACAAGTTTACCTCACGTAAAAGTGCATACGGTCACAGTACTTTTAAACATCAACGGCCACATTTGGCATAATTTTATGTGACCAAATCCCACAACAAGACATTCGTTGTGTGACCAAATGGTTGCAATCAACCACACACAAATTAAAATAAAGTGGCCATTGTATGGACAACAGTCACACAAAATACAAGTTTACCTCACTTAAAAGAGCATATGGTCACACTTTTTAACATCTACGGCCACATTTAGAATAATTTTATGTGACCAAAGGCCACAACAACACACTCGTTGTATGACCAAATGTTTGCAATCTGCCACACACACATAAAAATAAAGTGGCCATTGCATGGACAATTGTCACACAAAATACAAGTTTACCTCACTTAAAAGAGCATATGATCACACTTTTTAACACCTACGGCCACATTTGGCATATTTTTAAGTGACCAAAGCCCAGAAATAGACACTCGTTGTGTGACCAAATGGTTGCAATCAACCACACACACATAAAAATAAAGTGGCCATTTCATGGACAATAGGAACACAAAATACAAGTTTACCTCATGTAAAAGAGAATATGGTCACACTTTTAAACAACTACGGCCACATTTGGCATAATTTTATGTGACCAAAGGCCACAACAACACACCCGTTGTCTGACCAAATGTTTGCAATCAGCCACACACACATAAAAATAAAGTGGCCATTGCATGGACAATAGTCACACAAAATACAAGTTTACCTCATTTGAAAGAGCATATGATCACTCTTTTTAACACCTACGGCCACATTTGGCATATTTTTAAGTGACCAAAGCTCAGAAATAGACGCTCGTTGTGTGACCAAATGGTTACAATCAGCCACACACACATAAAAATAAAGTGGCCATTTCATGGACAATGGGTACACAAAATACAAGTTTACCTCACGTAAAAGAGAATACGGTCACACTTTTAAACACCAGCGGCCACATTTGGCATAATTTTATGTGACCAAATCCCACAACAAGACACTCGTTGTGTGACCAAATGGTTGCAATCAGCCACACACAAATTGAAATAAAGTAGCCATTATATGGACAATAGTCACACAAAATACAAGTTTACCTCACTTAAAAGAGCATATGGTCACACTTTTTAACATCTACGGCCACATTTAGAATAATTTTATGTGACCAAAGCCCACAACAAGACACTCGTTGTGTGACCGAATGGTTGCAATCAGCCACACACATATAAAAATAAAGTGGCCATTGCATGGACAATAGTTACACAAAACACAAGTTTACCTCACGTAAAAGTGCATACGGTCACAGTACTTTTAAACATCAACGGCCACATTTGGCATAATTTTATGTGACCAAATCCCACAACAAGACATTCGTTGTGTGACCAAATGGTTGCAATCAACCACACACAAATTAAAATAAAGTGGCCATTGTATGGACAACAGTCACACAAAATACAAGTTTACCTCACTTAAAAGAGCATATGGTCACACTTTTTAACATCTACGGCCACATTTAGAATAATTTTATGTGACCAAAGGCCACAACAACACACTCGTTGTATGACCAAATGTTTGCAATCTGCCACACACAAATAAAAATAAAGTGGCCATTGCATGGACAATTGTCACACAAAATACAAGTTTACCTCACTTAAAAGAGCATATGATCACACTTTTTAACACCTACGGCCACATTTGGCATATTTTTAAGTGACCAAAGCCCAGAAATAGACACTCGTTGTGTGACCAAATGGTTGCAATCAACCACACACACATAAAAATAAAGTGGCCATTTCATGGACAATAGGTACACAAAATACAAGTTTACCTCATGTAAAAGAGAATATGGTCACACTTTTAAACAACTACGGCCACATTTGGCATAACTTTATGTGACCAAAGGCCACAACAACACACCCGTTGTCTGACCAAATGTTTGCAATCAGCCACACACACATAAAAATAAAGTGGTCATTGCATGGACAATAGTCTCACAAAATACAAGTTTACCTCACTTAAAAGAGCATATGATCACACTTTTTAACACCTACGGCCACATTTGGCATATTTTTAAGTGACCAAAGCCTAGAAATAGACACTCGTTGTGTGATCAAATGGTTGCAATCAGCCACACACTCATAAAAATAAAGTGGCCATTTCATGGACAATGGGTACACAAAATACAAGTTTACATCACGTAAAAGAGAATACAGTCACACTTTTAAAACCAGCGGCCACATTTCGCATAATTTTATGTGACCAAATCCCAAAACAAGACACTCGTTGTGTGACCAAATGGTTGCAATCAGCCACACACAAATTAAAATAAAGTGGCCATTGTATGGACAATAGTCACACAAAATACAAGTTTACCTCACTTAAAAGAGCATATGGTCACATTTTTTAACATCTACGGCCACATTTAGAATAATTTTATGTGACCAAAGGCCACAACAACACACTCGTTGTATGACCAAATGTTTGCAATCTGCCACACACACATAAAAATAAAGTGGCCATGGCATGGACAATAGTCACACAAAATACAAGTTTACCTCACTTAAAAGAGCATATGATCACACTTTTTAACACCTACGGCCACATTTGGCATATTTTTAAGTGACCAAAGCCAAGAAATAGACACTCGTTGTGTGACCAAATGGTTGCAATCAACCACACACACATAAAAATAAAGTGGCCATTTCATTGACAATAGGTACACAAAATACAAGTTTACCTCATGTAAAAGAGAATATGGTCACACTTTTAAACACCTACGGCCACATTTGGCATAATTTTATGTGACCAAAGGCCACAACAACACACCCGTTGTCTTACCAAATGTTTGCAATCAGCCACACACACATAAAAATAAAGTGGTCATTGCATGGACAATAGTCTCACAAAATACAATTTTACCTCACTTAAAAGAGCATATGATCACACTTTTTAACACCTACGGCCACATTTGGCATATTTTTAAGTGACCAAAGCCTAGAAATAGACACTCGTTGTGTGATCAAATGGTTGCAATCAGCCACACACACATAAAAATAAAGTGGCAATTTCATGGACAATAGGTACACAAAATACAAGTTTACCTCACGTAAAAGAGAATACGGTCACACTTTTAAACACCTACGACCACATTTGGCATAATTTTATGTGACCAAATCCCACAACAAGACACTCGTTGTGTGACCAAATCGTTGCAATCAACCACACACAAATTAAAATAAAGAGGCCATTGTATGGACAATAGTCACATAAAATACAAGTTTACCTCACTTAAAACAGCATACGATATGTAACACCCTCTAACTAATCCACAATGCCACATAATTACCACGTCAGCAATGATATAATATAATAATCCCTATACTATTCCCAATACATACATGCAGAAACCCGATAGTTTTAAAACTTTAATCACATAAATAAGTCACGGAAGTCCCTGAATATATTACCCACTATCCGAAGTACGCATAAACATTCCCAAAATATGACTACCTTTAGCACAGGCAGCTAGTTCCTTGAAAAATGTCACAGTAACCCTACTTGGGTCCAGCAGGCCTACTAAATCTCTGATCACCTGAGACACACACACACACAACAACACACACTGGGTCAGCTAACGCTGGTGAGAATGCAAGGGTTAGTGTACGATTATAAAATTCAATAAATAAATATCTCGATAATAAAACGTTCAGCGTTCTCTACTGAACAAGTATATGAGATCCCACAAGATAGCTCAATAGGTACTCAACTCGTGTGGATAAATCCACGTACCCAAATCCCTAGACCGCACAAAGCAGCCGTCAGGAACCCAAAAGGGAATTGGGAGCGACCCAACCCCTGCCCAGCCGTACGGTTTAATAATCTCGAAAGCTCAAGTGTCTCAAATCTCATATCACAAAACACGGTTCTCAATTAAAACACAGTAATACATGCATGATAATATCTCAATAAAAACTCGTAAGAAAACTCATGATATCTCGTAAAAACTCAGTAAAAGATCATGCAAGTATTAATAAATAATCGTACAATTATCTCAATAAAAACATGCAAACTCACCTGCCCTGGAGTCTCACTACTCGGTCTCAGTTCCCTGCCCTTTCCCTACCCTGTCAACTCGAGACCCTGGAATCACAACACAATGATTCTATATCACAATCACAACTCAATGACTCAATCACAACCCGACAGCTCTATACACGATTTCTCAATAACTCAACAACTCTAACACAATACTCAGATAACTCGCTCAAACCCAGATACCCAACTACCAAACTACACAACCCGAATACTCGAACACAAGATCCCAACCAACTCACACAATCCCAGATACCCAAAAGACGCATTCTCAATATCACAATCTCAACCCAACAGCTTTATATACAATTCTCAATAACTCACGAGACCCTAAAGACCCAAACATATGATCCACAGAACCCGAAAACCTGACTCGAAACCCTAGCCGCATCGCGGCCGAACTCAACCAATCGCGGCCGCACTGACCCTATCGCGGTCGCGGCCGCGCTGACCTCAAACTCGGCCGAGCTCACATCGCGGTCCGAGCTCGGGCTCAAACCGCCTGCGATCATCTCAAGAACATCGCGGCCCGCGATCAAGGGATCGCGGTCGCGCTCACGGACGAACAGTAGCAGATATGCTCTGTTTCTGCACAGCCAGGGGAATTCTCCCCAACTTAATTTTCAGCTCGATTTTAAGCAGTTAATTCATCTCCAATTCACCCAGAAACATAAATAAACACAATTCCTTCAATTATATGCTACTAACAACAATTAAATCACGAATTCAATCCCAAATCTTACCTAAACTCAAAGGTGGAGAAGATGACAAAATCAGAGGCTTTAATCACGAATTTGTAGCTTAAATCTCTTGTTTGCAGAAGCTGGAATTCAATCACATACATATACACTCTCAAGGTTAGCTCTGGCTTTTTGAAATGAATTGAAGAACCAAAGGAACAAGCTATATATACGTTTTGGGTTTAACTCGGTCCGATAACCAAAAATCCGATCCCGATACTCAAAATACAAATTTATATCCCCGGGTCTCAATTTAACTAATAATTCCCAAAATTATAATCTTTTATTAAAACTTAATCCCGACACCCGGTTAACCCAAAATCTCATCACGTGACACTTCCACGTAAAACTCAATAATTGGCTCAACTCATTTATAATATTATAATCAACCCAATCACATAATTCCACGTCCCCGTCCCAAAAGTGGGATGTTACAAGTCTCCCCTGCTTATAAAGATTCTGTCCTCAGAATCTAGCTCAACACTAATAACCGAAAACACATTACTTATCTCTAAGCCAAACCTACAATCTGACACTGCCTCAAACACAAGCAACCACTTTACCTCTTTACATCAGCACGCCTTCCCAACCCTACAACAAGACTCACATTACAACACAAAGAAATCCTCTGAACTTCTATCAACGTTCACATCAAAACTCTATTTAACTAATCCTTTAACCCTATGAGGCACTCCCCTATTCCTCAACCTATACAACCAACACAGACTAACACGTCGACATCGTCACGGATCTCACAATGCGCGAGAATGTCTCTGTGAATCATCTCTAACTCCTCAACTAAGCCCAAGAAACACTAAACTCAAAAACGGACGTAACCAACTCCAATTCCCAATAACCTCAATTCTCACTGGACCCCTTCTCATCCCTTCTTTACTCGTCATCGCTCACTCTAAAATTGTCTCTTTCATGGCCAAATATTCATACCTCAAGAACTCCACACATAACCTCTCTCACCAAAAGGTACTCAAAACCTCCCTCAAACACTGGTTATAGTTCTCACTGCTCTTCGAATAGCTCGAATGGCCTCGGAAAGTACCATCACAAGACGATCAACATCAATCTATACCGCTACACATCAACCCTCAACCAGGGATAACGGTTCCTCGCCATTACTCTATTAATCTCCCTATAGCCTCCACATTTCTACATCAAAACTACTAATCCTCATAAGCATCAGATTTACTGAAACTTAACGACCACAAATCTCTATTGCACCATCACTCTAAACTCTATTCACTGATGCGGCTCTACTATCTACTCACTTGACAGTCACAAAGCAGATAACTCAGATGAAAACACAGAGTTAATCACAGAAACACATCAACACTTATTCTGATCCACTAATATAGAAGATATTCCCATCCACTCATAACATCATAAAGAACCTCCATCAAGTCACTAAACGCAAAATCACAGATGTGGACAAACACACACTATGGAACAATTCACGGGAGTCTCACTATAAAGCCCATGGTGATATCATACCACTTTCACTCTGGAACCTCTAATGGCTGAAGTCTACCATGTAGCTTCTATTGCTCATTCTTAACTCTCAAACACGTTATACACGCCTCTATCCACTTTCCCACATCCCTCTTCATCCCCGGCCACCAACGAAGAACTCGCAGATCTAGGTACATCTTCGTGCTACCTGAATGGATCGACAATATAGACTTATGGGAATCATCTAGAATTAGCTATCTCAATTTCCCTACCCGAGGGACCCATACTTGACCACGAAGGGTCATCAATCCTTGATCATCCCTATTCAATAACTCTGACTGACCAACTAACCTCTCTCTTTACACATTTTCGCCTTTCAGCCCCTCCTCCTGAGCTAACCGCAGATCATCAATCACGGTCGACATGACCTCTAATCGAGAAGTACTCCATTATCAGAAGGATCAATCCACTAACATATCACAAACACATTCACAATGATTACCTATATAGGTTGAAAGCCCAATAACTCAGCTTGCCACAATATATATATATATTCTTCACTTTCACACATATACTAAAACATCACAGTCCCATACATAACAACTCTGCCCCCATATCATTAAATCCCATAGTCACAGACATAAAGAAGTAGTCACACGCCATAGAACACATACACTTATCACAGACATAGCTCAACAGCTCACTACACAACTGACACATATTCAAAGCAAGCTTAAAAGGAACACCCAAAATCACATCAACAACATCCCGCGTTTCCTCTACAATCACTTAAAAGACCTGACCCCGTACTCAAATATCATAATAATCGGGTAACGATAGCTCCACTCTGACTCTACTAGAATTCTCGCCCTACATCACTAATCTCGACTCTGGACAGATTCGCACCCTATTCCCCGGCCTCCCACAACAAAGCACAACAGCTCATGAATAATACACATGGCGGCAGTATATTCTCACTGACCGCACCAATAACATCTGCACACACACATGGCCCACTATGACAACGGTGACATCTCCAAATTGAAGGAACATAGCCTCAATAAACGTACTAGATGCAACATTATGTGGCTCCCCCTCCTCTTCAGCTATAGCCTGAAACAAAAACTCTACCTCTGACCCTAGGTACTCCATCTCCTCCACGAGGCGTAATTGACAACTCTGACGCCCCGACCTCACTCGAACTCGCCCCCGGAAATCCCATCCCTAGACTCGGACAATCTCATGATATATGTTCCAGCTTCCTACATCGGTAGCACAATGACTCCTATGATGAACATGCAACAGCAGTGTGACCAAACAGGCCACAACGAAAACATCTCAGGTGCTCCGGGGCACACGGCCCGGCATGGCAGTGATGACACCGCTGACAATCTCTTACTCCAAACACCAAGCTCTAAACTCTGCTACCCGAATCCCTAGATCCTCTATTAACACTTCCCTGACCCTGGCCCCGACTCTGACTCAATCTCTGGCTTTGCCCCAATTGTTTCCGACCCTGATCCCGACCTCGACTCCAACTCTGACTAATCTCAGACCTCCTCCCATCTCTACCCTGATCTCATTGATTCCCTAGACTCTGGCCTCTCTGCTCAAAGCATCCATTCTGTCGACTTTCTCGGCATCCCCTTGGTAACCCTGCACTTTACCCCGGGTCCAATGACTCAATCCGCTGTCTCTGGGAAACCGGCTGTTCTCTCTGCCTCTCCACCTCCCTCTCTCTACATCCCGCACACTCCACAACCGATGCAAAAGTGGGGTCGCGCAACATCCCCACAATTTCCCTAATATCATATCTCAAACTCTCAATAAACATACTAACCGTCCGCTCAATAGCCACCTGATGTGGCACAACCCGATTAAACACATTAATATACTTCTAGACTAACATGGATTCTTATTACAAGAAGATAAACTCATACTCCAATTCTTACCTCGCACCCTAGGGGCAACACTATAGTTCAAACTCCACTCGGAACTCCTCCCATGTCATCAAGTACGCATCATCAATTCCTCAAGCACTCTCCACAGAATCTCACCATCGCAACGCTCTGCCCTTAAGCAATTAAGACGCATCACTTACTCTATCAACTCGATCTACATACACTATCCAAAAAGCAACTCTAACCTCTCACGACCAATCCAGTGCCTTCAAGGCACCGGTACCTCCAAAGAACTCAAAAATATGACCCGACATAAAGTCCTTAAGGACCCCCACGATAGCTGGCTAGAAGAAGCACCAGCCCCTGATCTCTGGCCTCCCTCAGGCGGAGGCACCACTCCCCAATCCCAACCCGATCACTGCACCGGAAAACGCTCATCCAATATCGGACTCAATACCGAACACAACTCAAACTTACACACAAACTCATCACCCCTAAAATCATAACCCTGAGGCCTGCTGCCCTCACAATCCATAACTAACCCGCTCATTAAGAACAACAACACATATTAACTCTATACCCTACTCGTTTATCACTTAGTACTCTACTTCGGATTACAATCCAAGGATCTAGACTCTGTGGTTTAAGCTTAAGCATCCACTAGATACTTAATCTCTTAAACCTAGGCTCTGATACCAAGCTTGTAACACCCTCTAACTAATCCACAATGCCACATAAATACCACGTCAGCAATGATATAATATAATAATCCCTATACTATTCCCAATACATACATGCGGAAACCCGATAGTTTTAAAACTTTAATCACATAAATAAGTCACGGGAGTCCCTGAATATATTACCCACTATCCGAAGTACGCATAAACATTCCCAAAATATGACTACTTTTAGCACAGGCAGCTAGCTCCTTGATAAATGTCACAGTAACCCTACTTGGGTCCAGCAGGCCTACTAAATCTCTGATCACCTGAGACACACACACACACAACAACACACACTGGGTCAGCTAACGCTGGTGAGAATGCAAGGGTTAGTGTACGATTATAAAATTCAATAAATAAATATCTCGATAATAAAACGTTCAGCGTTCTCTACTGAACAAGTATATGAGATCCCACAAGATAGCTCAATAGGTACTCAACTCGTGTGGATAAATCCACGTACCCAAATCCCTAGACCGCACAAAGCAGCCGTCAGGAACCCAAAAGGGAATTGGGAGCGACCCAACCCCTGCCCAGCCGTACGGTTTAATAATCTCGAAAGCTCAAGTGTCTCAAATCTCATATCACAAAACACGGTTCTCAATTAAAACACAGTAATACATGCATGATAATATCTCAATAAAAACTCGTAAGAAAACTCATGATATCTCGTAAAAACTCAGTAAAAGATCATGCAAGTATTAATAAATAATCGTACAATTATCTCAATAAAAACATGCAAACTCACCTGCCCTGGAGTCTCACTACTCGGTCTCAGTTCCCTGCCCTTTCCCTACCCTGTCAACTCGAGACCCTGGAATCACAACACAATGATTCTATATCACAATCACAACTCAATGACTCAATCACAACCCGACAGCTCTATACACGATTTCTCAATAACTCAACAACTCTAACACAATACTCAGATAACTCGCTCAAACCCAGATACCCAACTACCAAACTACACAACCCGAATACTCGAACACAAGATCCCAACCAACTCACACAATCCCAGATACCCAAAAGACGCATTCTCAATATCACAATCTCAACCCAACAGCTTTATATACAATTCTAAATAACTCACGAGACCCTAAAGACCCATACATATGATCCACAGAACCCGAAAACCTGACCCGAAACCCTAGCCGCATCGCGGCCGAACTCAACCAATCGCGGCCGCACTGACCCTATCGCGGTCGCGGCCGCGCTGACCTCAAACTCGGCCGAGCTCACATCGCGGTCCGAGCTCGGGCTCAAACCGCCTGCGATCATCTCAAGAACATCGCGGCCCGCGATCAAGGGATCGCGGTCGCGCTCACGGACGAACAGTAGCAGATATGCTCTGTTTCTGCACAGCCAGGGGAATTCTCCCCAACTTAATTCTCAGCTCGATTTTAAGCAGTTATTCATCTCCAATTCACCCAGAAACATAAATAAACACAATTCCTTCAATTATATGCTACTAACAACAATTAAATCACGAATTCAATCCCAAATCTTACCTAAACTCAAAGGTGGAGAAGATGACAAAATCAGAGGCTTTAATCACGAATTTGTAGCTTAAATCTCTTGTTTGCAGAAGCTGGAATTCAATCACATACATATACACTCTCAAGGTTAGCTCTGGCTTTTTGAAATGAATTGAAGAACCAAAGGAACAAGCTATATATACGTTTTGGGTTTAACTCGGTCCGATACCCAAAAATCCGATCCCGATACTCAATATACAAATTTATATCCCCGGGTCTCAATTTAACTAATAATTCCCAAAATTATAATCTTTTATTAAAACTTAATCCCGACACCCGGTTAACCCAAAATCTCATCACGTGACACTTCCACGTAAAACTCAATAATTGGCTCAACTCATTTATAATATTATAATCAACCCAATCACATAATTCCACGTCCCCGTCCCAAAAGTGGGATGTAACACGATCACACTTTTTAACACCTACGGCCACATTTGGCGTAATTTTATTTGACCAAAGCCCACAACAACACCTCGTTGTGTGATCAAATAGTTGCAATCAGCAACACACACATAAAAATAAAGTGGTCATTGCATGGACAATAGACACACAAAATACAAGTTTACCACTCTTAAAAGAGCATATGATCACACTTTTTAACACCTACGGCCACATTTGACAAAATTTTATGCCACCAAAGCCAACTACAAGACACTCGTTGTGTGACCGAATGGTTGCAATCAGCCACACACACATAAAAATAAAGTGGAGATTGCATGGACAATAGTTACACAAAATACATATTTATCTCACGTAAAAGTGCATACGGTCACACTTTTAAACACCAACGGCCACATTTGGCATAATTTTTATGTGACCAAATCCAACAACAAGACACTCGTTGTGTGACCAAATGGTTGCAATCAGCCACACACACATAAAAATAAAGTGGCCATTTCATGGACAATGGGTACACAAAGTACAAGTTTACCTCACGTAAAAGAGAATACAGTCACACTTTTAAACACCAGCGGCCACATTTGGCATAATTTTATGTGACCAAATCCCACAACAAGACACTCGTTGTGTGACCAAATGGTTGCAATCAGCCACACACAAATTAAAATAAAGTGGCCATTGTATGGACAATAGTCACACAAAATACAAGTTTACCTCACTTAAAAGAGCATATGGTCACACTTTTTAACATCTACGGCCACATTTAGAATAATTTTATGTGACCAAAGGCCACAACAACACACTCGTTGTATGACCAAATGCTTGCAATCTGCCACACACACATAAAAATAAAGTGGCCATGGCATGGACAATAGTCACACAAAATACAAGTTTACCTCACTTAAAAGAGCATATGATCACACTTTTTAACACCTACGGCCACATTTGGCATATTTTTAAGTGACCAAAGCCCAGAAATAGACACTCGTTGTGTGACCAAATGGTTGCAATCAACCACACACACATAAAAATAAAGTGGCCATTTCATGGACAATAGGTACACAAAATACAAGTTTACCTCATGTAAAAGAGAATATGGTCACACTTTTAAACACCTACGGCCACATTTGGCATAATTTTATGAGACCAAAGGCCACAACAACACACCCGTTGTCTGACCAAATGTTTGCAATCAGCCACACACATATAAAAATAAAGTGGTCATTGCATGGACAATAGTCTCACAAAATACAAGTTTACCTCACTTAAAAGAGCATATGATCACACTTTTTAACACCTACGGCCACATTTGGCATATTTTTAAGTGACCAAAGCCTAGAAATAGACACTCGTTGTGTGATCAAATGGTTGCAATCAGCCACAAACACATAAAAATAAAGTGGCCATTTCATGGACAATAGGTACACGAAATACAAGTTTACCTCACGTAAAAGAGAATACGGTCACACTTTTAAACACCTACGACCACATTTGGCATAATTTTATGTGACCAAATCCCACAACAAGACACTCGTTGTGTGACCAAATAGTTGCAATCAACCACACACAAATTAAAATAAAGAGGCCATGGTATGGACAATAGTCACATAAAATACAAGTTTACCTCACTTAAAACAGCATACGATCACACTTTTTAACACCTACGGCCACATTTGGCGTAATTTTATGTGACCAAAGCCCACAACAACACCTCGTTGTGTGATCAAAAAGTTGCAATCAGCCACACACACATAAATATAAAGTGGTCATTGCATGGACAATAGACACACAAAATACAAGTTTACCACTCTTAAAAGAGCATATGATCACACTTTTTAACACCTACGGCCACATTTGACAAAATTTTATGTCACCAAAGCCAACTACAAGACACTCGTTGTGTGACCGAATGGTTGCAATCAGCCACACACACATAAAAATAAAGTGGAGATTGCATGGACAATAGTTACACAATATACAAGTTTACCTCACGTAAAAGTGCATACGGTCACACTTTTAAACACCAACTGCCACATTTGGCATAATTTTTATGTGACCAAATCCCACAACAAGACACCCGTTGTGTGACCAAATGGTTGCAATCAACCACACACAAATTAAAATAAAGTGGCCATTGTATGGACAATAGTCACACAAAATACAAGTTTACCTCACTTAAAAGAGCATATGGTCACACTTTTTAACATCTACGGCCACATTTAGAATAATTTTATGTGACCAAAGGCCACAACAACACACTCGTTGTATGACCAAATGTTTGCAATCAGCCACACACACATAAAAATAAAGTGGCCATTGCATGGACAATAGTCACACAAAATACAAGTTTACCTCACTTAAAAGAGCATATGATCACACTTTTTAACACCTATGGCCACATTTGGCATATTTTTAAGTGACCAAAGCCCAGAAATAGAGACTCGTTGTGTGACCAAATGGTTGCAATGAGCCACACACACATAAAAATAAAGTGGCCATTTCATGGACAATAGGTACACAAAATACAAGTTTACCTCACGTAAAAGAGAATACGGTCACACTTTTAAACACCTACGGCCACATTTGGCATAATTTTATGTGACCAAAGGCCACAACAACACACCCGTTGTCTGACCAAATGTTTGCAATCAGCCACACACAAATAAAAATAAAGTGGCCATTGCATGGACAATAGTCACACAAAATACAAGTTTACCTCACTTAAAAGAGCATATGATCCACATTTGGCATATTTTTAAGTGACCAAAGCCCAGAAATAGACACTCGTTGTGTGACCAAATGGTTGCAATCAACCACACACACATAAAAAAAAAGTGGTCATTTCATGGACAATAGGTACACAAAATACAAGTTTACCTCATGTAAAAGATAATAAAGTCACACTTTTAAACACCTACGGCCACATTTGGCATAATTTTATGTGACCAAATCCCACAACAAGACACTCGTTGTGTGACCAAATAGTTGCAATCAACCACACACAAATTAAAATAAAGAGGCCATTGTATGGACAATAGTCACATAAAATACAAGTTTACCTCCCTTAAAAGAGCATATGGTCACACTTTTTAACAACTACGGCCACATTTAGAATAATTTTATGTGACCAAAGGCCACAACAACACACTCGTTGTATGACCAAATGTTTGCAATCAGCCACACACACATAAAAATAAGTGGCCATTACATGGACAATAGTCACACAAAATACAAGTTTACCTCACTTAAAAGAGCATATGATCACACTTTTTAACACCTACGGCCACATTTGGCATATTTTTAAGTGACCAAAGCCCAGAAATAGACACTCGTTGTGTGACCAAATGGTTGCAATCAGCCACACACACATAAAAATAATGTGGCCATTTCATGGACAATAGTTACACAAAATACAAGTTTACCTCACGTAAAAGAGAATATGGTCACACTTTTAAACACCTACGGCCACATTTGGCATAATTTTATGTGACCAATGGCCACAACAACACACCCGTTGTCTGACCAAATGTTTGCAATCAGCCACACACATAAAAATAAAGTGGTCATTGCATGGACAATAGTCTCACAAAATACAAGTTTACCTCATTTAAAAGAGCATATGATCATACTTTTTAACACCTACGGCCACATTTGGCATATTTTTAAGTGACCAAAGCCTAGAAATAGACACTCGTTGTGTGATCAAATGGTTGCAATCAGCCACACACACATAAAAATAAAGTGGCCATTTCATGGACAATAGGTACACAAAATACAAGTTAACCTCACGTAAAAGAAAATACGGTCACACTTTTAAACACCTACGACCACATTTGGCATAATTTTATGTGACCAAATCCCACAACAAGACACTCGTTGTGTGACCAAATAGTTGCAATCAACCACACACAAATTAAAATAAAGAGGCCATTGTATGGACAATAGTCACATAAAATACAAGTTTACCTCACTTAAAACAGCATACGATCACACTTTTTAACACCTACGGCCACATTTGGCGTAATTTTATGTGACCAAAGCCCACAACAACACACTCGTTGTGTGATCAAATAGTTGCAATCAGCCACACACACATAAAAATAAAGTGGTCTGTGCATGGACAATAGACACACAAAATACAAGTTTACCACTCTTAAAAGAGCATATGATCACACTTTTTAACACCTACGGCCACATTTGACAAAATTTTATGTCACCAAAGCCAACTACAAGACACTCGTTGTGTGACCGAATGGTTGCAATCAGCCACACACACATAAAAATAAAGTGGACATTGCATGGACAATAGTTACACAAAATACAAGTTTACCTCACGTAAAAGTGCATACGGTCACACTTTTAAACACCAACGGCCACATTTGGCATAATTTTTATGTGACCAAATCCCACAACAAGACACTCGTTGTGTGACCAAATGGTTGCAATCAACCACACACAAATTAAAATAAAGTGGCCATTGTATGGACAACAGTCACACAAAATACAAGTTTACCTCACTTAAAAGAGCATATGGTCACACTTTTTAACATCTACGGCCACATTTAGAATAATTTAATGTGACCAAAGGCCACAACAACACACCCGTTGTCTGACCAAATGTTTGCAATCAGCCACACACACATAAAAATAAAGTGGTCATTGCATGGACAATAGTCTCACAAAATACAAGTTTACCTCACTTAAAAGAGCATATGATCACACTTTTTAACACCTACGTCCACATTTGGCATATTTTTAAGTGACCAAAGCCTAGAAATAGACACTCGTTGTGTGACCAGATGGTTGCAATCAGCCACACACACATAAAAATAAAGTGGCCATTTCATGGACAATAGGTACACAAAATAAAAGTTTACCTCACGTAAAAGAGAATAGGGTCACACTTTTAAACACCTACGGCCACATTTGACAGACCAAAGGCCACAACAACACACCCGTTGTCTGACCAAATGTTTACAATCAGCCACACACACATAAAAATAAAGTGGTCATTGCATGGACAATAGTCACACAAAATACAAGTTTACCTCACTTAAAAGAGCATATGATCACACTTTTTAACACCTACTGCCACATTTGGCATATTTTTAAGTGACCAAAGCCCAGAAATAGACACTCGTTGTCTGACCAAATGGTTGCAATCAGCCACACACACATAAAAATAAAGTGGCCATTTCATGGACAATAGGTACACAAAATACAAGTTTACCTCACGTAAAAGAGAATATGGTCACACTTTTAAACACCTACGACCACATTTGGCATAATTTTATGTGACCAAAGGCCACAACAACACACCCGTTGTCTGACCAAATGTTTGCAATCAGCCACACACACATAAAAATAAAGTGGTCATTGCATGGACAATAGTCTCACAAAATACAAGTTTACCTCACTTAAAAGAGCATATGATCACACTTTTTAACACCTACGGCCACATTTGGCAAATTTTTAAGTGACCAAAGCCCAGAAATAGACACTCGTGGTGTGACCAAATGGTTGCAATCAGCCACACACACATAAAAATAAAGTGGCCATTTCATGGAAAATAGGTACACAAAATACAAGTTTACCTCACGTAAAAGAGAATATGGTTACACTATTAAACACCTACGGCCACATTTGGCATAATTTTATGTGACCAAAGGCCACAACAACACACCCGTTGTCTGACCAAATGTTTGCAATCAGCCACGCACACATAAAAATAAAGTGGCCATTTCATGGACAATAGGTACACAAAATACAAGTTTACCTCACGTAAAAGAGAATATGGTCACACTTTTAAACACCTACGGCCACATTTGGCATAAATTTATGTGACCAAATCCCACAACAAGACACTCGTTGTGTGACCAAATGGTTGCAATCAACCACACACAAATTAAAATAAAGTGGCCATTGTATGGATAACAGTCACACAAAATACAAGTTTATCTCACTTAAAAGAGCATATGGTCACACTTTTTAACATCTACGGCCACATTTATAATAATTTTATGTGACCAAAGGCCACAACAACACACTCGTTGTGTGACCAAATGGTTGCAATCAGCCACACACACATAAAAATAAAGTGGCCATTTCATGGACAATAGGTACACAAAATACAAGTTTACCTCACGTAAAAGATAATACGGTCACACTTTTAAACACCTACGGCCACATTTGGCATAATTTTATGTGACCAAATCCCACAACAAGACACTCGTTGTGTGACCAAATGGTTGCAATCAGCCACACCCAAATTAAAATAAAGTGGCCATTGTACGGACAATAGTCACACAAAATACAAGTTTACCTCACTTAAAAGAGCATATGGTCACACTTTTTAACATCTACGGCCACATTTAGAATAATTTTATGTGACCAAAGGCCACAACAACACACTCGTTGTATGACCAAATGTTTGCAATCATCCACACACACATAAAAATAAAGTGGCCATTGCATGGACAATAGGCACCCAAAATACCAGTTTACCTAACTTAAAAGAGCATACGATCACACTTTTTAACACGTACAGCCACATTTGGCATATTTTTAAGTGACCAAAGCCCAGAAATAGACACTCGTTGTGTGACCAAATGGTTGCAATCAGCCACACACACATAAAAATAAAGTGGCCATTTCATGGACAATAGGTACACAAAATACAAGTTTACCTCACGTAAAAGATAATACGGTCACACTTTTAAACACCTACGGCCACATTTGGCATAATTTTATGTGACCAAATCCCACAACAAGACACTCGTTGTGTGACCAAATGGTTGCAATCAGCCACACACAAATTAAAATAAATTGGCCATTGTATGGACAATAGTCACACAAAATACAAGTTTACCTCACTTAAAAGAGCATATGGTCACACTTTTTAACATCTACGGCCACATTTAGAGTAATTTTATGTGACCAAAGCCCACAACAACACACTCGTTGTCTGACCAAATGGTTGCAATCAGCCACACACACATAAAAATAAAGTGGCCATTTCATTGACAATAGTCACACAAAATACAAGTTTACCTCACTTAAAAGAGCATACGATCACACTTTTTAACACCTTCGACCACATTTGGCATATTTTTAAGTGACCAAAGCCCAGGAATAGACACTCGTTGTGTGACCAACTGCTTGCAATCAGCCACACACACATAAAAATAAAGTGGCCATTTCATGGACAATAGTCACACAAAATACAAGTTTACCTCACTTAAAAGAGCATATGGTCACACTTTTTAACATCTACGGCCACATTTAGAATAATTTTATGCGACCAAAGCCCACAACAACACACTCGTTGTCTAACCAAATGGTTGCAATCAGCCACACACACATAAAAATATAGTGGCCATTGCATTGACAATAGTCACACAAAATACAAGTTTACCTCACTTAAAAGAGCCTATGATCACACTTTTTAACACCTACGACCACATTTGGCATATTTTTAAGTGACCAAAGCCTAGAAATAGACACTCGTTGTGTGACCAACTGGTTGCAATCAGCCACACACACATAATGATAAAGTGGCCATTTCATGGACAATAGGTACACAAAATACAAGTTTACCTCACGTAAAAGATAATACGGTCACACTTTTAAACACCTACGGCCACATTTGGCATAATTTTATGTGACCAAATCCCACAACAAGACACTCGTTGTGTGACCAAATGGTTGCAATCAGCCACACACAAATAAAAATAAAGTGGCCATTGTATGGACAATAGTCACACAAAATACAAGTTTACCTCACTTAAAAGAGCATATGGTCACAGTTTTTAACATCTACGGCCACATTTAGAATAATTTTATGTGACCAAAGGCCACAACAACACACTCGTTGTATGACCAAATGTTTGCAATCATCCACACACACATAAAAATAAAGTGGCCATTGCATGGACAATAGTCACCCAAAATACCAGTTTACCTCACTTAAAAGAGCATACGATCACACTTTTTAACACCTACAGCCACATTTGGCATATTTTTAAGTGACCAAAGCCCAGAAATAGACACTAGTTGTGTGACCAAATGGTTGCAATGAGCCACACACACATAAAAATAAAGTGGCCATTTCATGGACAATAGGTACACAAAATACAAGTTTACCTCACGTAAAAGATAATACGGTCACACTTTTAAACACCTACGGCCACATTTGGCATAATTTTATGTGACCAAATCCCACAACAAGACACTCGTTGTGTGACCAAATGGTTGCAATCAGCCACACACAAATTAAAATAAAGTGGCCATTGTATGGACAATAGTCACACAAAATACAAGTTTACCTCACTTAAAAGAGCATATGGTCACACTTTTTAACATATACGGCCACATTTAGAATAATTTTATGTGACCAAAGCCCACAACAACACACTCGTTGTCTGACCAAATGGTTGCAATCAGCCACACACACATAAAAATAAAGTGGCCATTTCATTGACAATAGTCACACAAAATACAAGTTTACTTCACTTAAAAGAGCATACGATCACACTTTTTAACACCTTCGACCACATTTGGCATATTTTTAAGTGACCAATGCCCAGGAATAGACACTCGTTGTGTGACCAACTGCTTGCAATCAGCCACACACACATAAAAATAAAGTGGCCATTTCATGGACAATAGTCACAGAAAATACAAGTTTACCTCACTTAAAAGAGCATATGGTCACACTTTTTAACATCTACGGCCACATTTAGAATAATTTTATGCGACCAAAGCCCACAACAACACACTCGTTGTCTAACCAAATGGTTGCAATCAGCCACACACACATAAAAATATAGTGGCCATTGCATTGACAATAGTCACACAAAATACAAGTTTACCTCACTTAAAAGAGCCTATGATCACACTTTTTAACACCTACGACCACATTTGGCATATTTTTAAGTGACCAAAGCCCAGAAATAGACACTCGTTGTGTGACCAACTGGTTGCAATCAGCCACACACACATAATGATAAAGTGGCCATTTCATGGACAATAGGTACATAAAATACAAGTTTACCTCACGTAAAAGATAATACGGTCACACTTTTAAACACCTACGGCCACATTTGGCATAATTTTATGTGACCAAATCCCACAACAAGACACTCGTTGTGTGACCAAATGGTTGCAATCAGCCACACACAAATTAAAATAAAGTGGCCATTGTATGGACAATAGTCACACAAAATACAAGTTTACCTCACTTAAAAGAGCATATGGTCACACTTTTTAACATCTACGGCCACATTTAGAATAATTTTATGTGACCAAAGCCCACAACAACACACTCGTTGTCTGACCAAATGGTTGCAATCAGCCACACACACATAAAAATAAAGTGGCCATTTCATTGACAATAGTCACACAAAATACAAGTTTACCTCACTTAAAAGAGCATACGATCACACTTTTTAACACCTACGACCACATTTGGCATATTTTTATGTGACCAAAGCCCAGAAATAGACACTCGTTGTGTGACCAACTGGTTGCAATCAGCCACACACACATAAAAATAAAGTGGCCATTTCATGGACAATAGTCACACAAAATACAAGTTTACCTCACTTAAAAGAGCATATGGTCACACTTTTTAACATCTACGGCCACATTTAGAATAATTTTATGCGACCAAAGCCCACAACAACACACTCGTTGTCTAACCAAATGGTTGCAATCAGCCACACACACATAAAAATATAGTGGCCATTGCATTGACAATAGTCACACAAAATACAAGTTTACCTCACTTAAAAGAGCCTATGATCACACTTTTTAACACCTACGACCACATTTGGCATATTTTTAAGTGACAAAAGCCCAGAAATAGACACTCGTTGTGTGACCAACTGGTTGCAATCAGCCACACACACATAATGATAAAGTGGCCATTTCATGGACAATAGGTACACAAAATACAAGTTTACCTCACGTAAAAGATAATACGGTCACACTTTTAAACACCTACGGCCACATTTGACATAATTTTATGTGACCAAATCCCACAACAAGACACTCGTTGTGTGACCAAATGGTTGCAATCGGCCACACACAAATTAAAATAAAGTGGCCATTGTATGGACAATAGTCACACAAAATACAAGTTTACCTCAGTTAAAAGAGCATATGGTCACACTTTTTAACATCTACGGCCATATTTAGAATAATTTTATGTGACCAAAGCCCACAACAACACACTCACTCGTTGTCTGACCAAATGGTTGCAATCAGCCACACACACATAAAAATAAAGTGGTCATTTCATTGACAATAGTCACACAAAATACAAGTTTACCTCACTTAAAAGAGCAAATGATCACACTTTTTAACACCTACGACCACATTTGGCATATTTTTAAGTGCCATAGCCCAGAAATAGACACTCGTTGTGTGACCAACTGCTTGCAATCAGCCACACACACATAAAAATAAAGTGGCCATTTCATGGACAATAGTCACACAAAATACAAGTTTACCTCACTTAAAAGAGCATATGGTCACACTTCTTAATATTTACGGCCACATTTAGAATAATTTTATGGGACCAAAGCCCACAACAACACACTGGTTGTCTAACCAAATGGTTGCAATCAGCCACACACACATAAAAATATAGTGGCCATTGCATTGACAATAGTCACACAAAATACAAGTTTACCTCACTTAAAAGCGCATATGATCACACTTTTTAACACCTACGACCACATTTTGCGTATTTTTAAGTGACCAAAGCCAAGAAATAGACACTCGTTGTGTGACCAACTGGTTGCAATCAGCCACACACACATAAAAATAAAGTGGCCATTTCATGGACAATAGGTACACAAAGTACAAGTTTACCTCACGTAAAAGATAATATGGTCACACTTTTAAACACCTACGACCACATTTGGCATAATTTTATGTGACCAAATCCCACAACAAGACACTCGTTGTGTGACCAAATAGTTGCAATCAACCACACACAAATTAAAATAAAGAGGCCATTGTAAAAACAATAGTCACATAAAATACAAGTTTACCTCACTTAAAACAGCATACGATCACACTTTTTAACACCTACGGCCACATTTGGGGTAATTTTATGTGGCCAAAGCCCACAACAACTCACTCGTTGTGTGATCAAACAGTTGCAATCAGCCATACACACGTAAAAATAAAGTGGTCATTGCAGGGACAATAGACACACAAAATACAAGTTTACCACTCTTAAAAGAGCATATGATCACACTTTTTAACACCTACGACCACAATTTGCATAATTTTATGTAACTAAAGCCCACAACAAGACACTCGTTGTGTGACCGAATGGTTGCAATCAGCCACACACACATAAAAATAAAGTGGCCATTGCATGGACAGTAGTTACACAAAATACAAGTTTACCTCACATAAAAGTGCATACGGTCACACTTTTAAACACCAACGACCACATTTGACATAATTTTATGTGACCAAATCCCACAACAAGACACTCGTTGTGTGACCAAATGGTTGCAATCAGCCACACACAAATTAAAATAAAGTGGCCATTGTATGGACAATAGTCACACAAAATACAAGTTTACCTCACTTAAAAGAGCATATGGTCACACTTTTTAACATCTACGGCCACATTTAGAATAATTTTATGTGACCAAAGCCCACAACAACACACTCGTTGTCTGACCAAATGGTTGCAATCAGCCACACACACATAAAAATAAAGTGGCCATTTCATGGACAATAGGTACACAAAATACAAGTTCACCTCACGTAAAAGAGAATACGGTCTCACTTTTAAACACCTACGGCCACATTTGGCATAATTTTATGTGACCAAAGGCCACAACAACACACCCGTTGTATGACCAAATGTTCGCAATCAGCCACACACACATAATAATATAGTGGTCATTGCATTGACAATAGTCACACAAAATACAAGTTTACCTCACTTAAAAGAGCATATGGTCACACTTTTTAACATCTACGACCACATTTGGCATATTTTTAAGTGACCAAAGCCCAGAAATAGACACTCGTTGTGTGACCAACTGGTTGCAATCAGCCACACACACATAAGAATAAAGTGGCCATTTCATGGACAATAGGTACACAAAATACAAGTTTACCTCACGTAAAAGATAATACGGTCACACTTTTAAACACCTACGACCACATTTGGCATAATTTTATGTGACCAAATCCCACAACAAGACACTCGTTGTGTGACCAAATAGTTGCAATCAACCACACACAAATTAAAATAAAGAGGCCATTGTACGGACAATAGTCACATAAAATACAAGTTTACCTCACTTAAAAAAGCATACGATCACACTTTTTAACACCTACGGCCACATTTGGCGTAATTTTCTGTGACCAAAGCCCACAACAACACACTCGTTGTGTGATCAAGCAGTTGCAATCAGCCACACACACATAAAAATAAAGTGGTCATTGCATGGACAATAGAGACCAACTGGTTGCAATCAGCCACACACACATAAAAATAAAGTGGCCATTTCATGGACAATAGGTACACAAAATACAAGTTTACCTCACGTAAAAGATAATACGGTCACACTTTTAAACACCTACGGCCACATTTGGCATAATTTTATGTGACCAAAGCCCACAACAACACACTCGTTGTGTGATCAAACAGTTGCAATCAGCCAGACACACGTAAAAATAAAGTGGTCATTGCAGGGACAACAGACACCCAAAATACAAGTTTACCACTCTTAAAAGAGCATATGATCACACTTTTTAACACCTACGACCACAATTTGCATAATTTTATGTAACTAAAGCCCACAACAAGACACTCGTTGTGTGACCGAATGGTTGCAATCAGCCACACACACATAAAAATAAAGTGGCCATTGCATGGACAGTAGTTACACAAAATACAAGTTTACTTCACATAAAAGTGCATACGGTCACACTTTTAAACACCAACGACCACATTTGTCATAATTTTATGTGACCAAATCCCACAACAAGACACTCGTTGTGTGACCAAATGGTTGCAATCAGCCACAGACAAATTAAAATAAAGTGGCCATTGTATGGACAATAGTCACACAAAGTACAAGTTTACCTCACTTAAAAGAGCATATGGTCACACTTTTTAACATCTACGGCCACATTTAGAATAATTTTATGTGACCAAAGCCCACAACAACACACTCGTTGTCTGACCAAATGGTTGCAATCAGCCACACACACATAAAAATAAAGTGGCCATTTCATGGACAATAGGTACACAAAATACAAGTTCACCTCACGTAAAAGAGAATACGGTCACACTTTTAAACACCTACGGCCACATTTGGCATAATTTTATGTGACCAAAGGCCACAACAACACACCCGTTGTCTGACCAAATGTTTGCAATCAGCCACACACACAGAAAAATATAGTGGCCATTGCATTGACAATAGTCACACAAAATACAAGTTTACCTCACTTAAAAGAGCATATGGTCACACTTTTTAACACCTACGACCACATTTGGCATATTTTTAAGTGACTAAAGCCCAGAAATAGACACTCGTTGTGTGACCAACTGGTTGCAATCAGCCACACACACATAAGAATAAAGTGGCAATTTCATGGACAATAGGTACACAAAATACAAGTTTACCTCACGTAAAAGATAATACGGTCACACTTTTAAACACCTACGGCCACATTTGGCATAATTTTATGTGACCAAATCCCACAACAAGACACTCGTTGTGTGACCAAATAGTTGCAATCAACCACACACAAATTAAAATAAAGAGGCCATTGTACGGACAATAGTCACATAAAATACAAGTTTACCTCACTTAAAACAGCATACGATCACACTTTTTAACACCTACGGCCACATTTGGCGTAATTTTCTGTGACCAAAGCCCACAACAACACACTCGTTGTGTGATCAAGCAGTTGCAATCAGCCACACACACATAAAAATAAAGTGGTCATTGCATGGACAATAGAGACACAAAATACAAGTTTACCACTCTTAAAAGAGCATATGATCACACTTTTTAACACCTACGGCCACATTTGGCATAATTTTATGTGACCAAATCCCACAACAAGACACTCGTTGTGTGACCAAATGGTTGCAATTAGCCACACACAAATTAAAATAAAGTGGCCATTGTATGGACAATAGTCACACAAAATACAAGTTTACCTCACTTAAAAGAGCATATGGTCACACTTTTTAACATCTACGGCCACATTTAGAATAATTTTATGTGACCAAAGGCCACAACAACACACTCGTTGTATGACCAAATGTTTGCAATCATCCACACACACATAAAAATAAAGTGGCCATTGCATGGACAATAGTCACCCAAAATACCAGTTTACCTCACTTAAAAGAGCATACGATCACACTTTTTAACACCTACAGCCACATTTGGCATATTTTTAAGTGACCAAAGCCCAGAAATAGACACTCGTTGTGTGACCAAATGGTTGCAATCAGCCACACACACATAAAAATAAAGTGGCCATTTCATGGAGAATAGGTACACAAAATACAAGTTTACCTCACGTAAAAGATAATACGGTCACACTTTTAAACACCTACGGCCACATTTGGCATAATTTTATGTGACCAAATCCCACAACAAGACACTCGTTGTGTGACCAAATGGTTGCAATCAGCCACACACAAATTAAAATAAAGTGGCCATTGTATGGACAATAGTCACACAAAATACAGGTTTACCTCACTTAAAAGAGCATATGGTCACACTTTTTAACATCTACGGCCACATTTAGAATAATTTTATGTGACCAAAGCCCACAACAACACACTCGTTGTCTGACCAATTGGTTGCAATCAGCCACACACACATAAAAATAAAGTGGCCATTTCATTGACAATAGTCACACAAAATACAAGTTTACCTCACTTAAAAGAGCACATGATCACACTTTTTAACACCTACGACCACATTTGGCATATTTTTAAGTGACCAAAGCCCAGAAATAGACACTCGTTGTGTGACCAACTGGTTGCAATCAACCACACACACATAAAAATAAAGTGGCCATTTCATGGACAATAGGTACACAAAATACAAGTTTACCTCACGTAAAAGATAATACGGTCACACTTTTAAACACCTACGGCCACATTTGACATAATTTTATGTGACCAAATCCCACAACAAGACACTCGTTGTGTGACCAAATAGTTGCAATCATCCACACACAAATTAAAATAAAGAGGCCATTGTACGGACAATAGTCACATAAAATACAAGTTTACCTCACTTAAAACAGCATACGATCACACTTTTTAACACCTACGCCCACATTTGGCGTAATTTTATGTGACCAAAGCCCACAACAACACACTCGTTGTGTGATCAAACAGTTGCAATCAGCCACACACACATAAAAATAAAGTGGTCATTGCATGGACAATAGACACACAAAATACAATTTTACCACTCTTAAAAGAGCATATGATCACACTTTTTAACACCTACGACCACAATTTGCATAATTATATTTAACTAAAGCCCACAACAAGACACTCGTTGTGTGACCGAATGGTTGCAATCAGCCACACACACATAAAAATAATGTGGCCATTGCATGGACAATAGTTAAACAAAATACAAGTTTACCTCACGTAAAAGTGCATACGGTCACACTTTTAAACACCAACGACTACATTTGGCATATTTTTAAGTGACCAAAGCCCAGAAATAGACACTCGTTGTGTGACCAACTGGTTGCAATCAGCCACACACACATAAAAATAAAGTGGCCATTTCATGGACAATAGTTACACAAAATACAAGTTTACCTCACGTAAAAGATAATACGGTCACACTTTTAAACACCTACGGCCACATTTGGCATAATTTTATGTGACCAAATCCCACAACAAGACACTCGTTGTGTGAGCAAATGGTTGCAATCAGCCACACACAAAATTAAAATAAAGTAGCCATTTTATGGACAATAGTCACACAAAATACAAGTTTACCTCACTTAAAAGAGCATATGGTCACACTTTTTAACATCTACGGCCACATTTAGAATAATTTTATGTGACCAAAGCCCACAACAACACACTCGTTGTCTGACCAAATGGTTGCAATCAGCCACACACACATAAAAATAAAGTGGCCATTTCATTGACAATAGTCACACAAAATACAAGTTTACCTCACTTAAAAGAGCACATGATCACACTTTTTAACACCTACGACCACATTTGGCATATTTTTAAGTGACCAAAGCCCAGAAATAGACACTCGTTGTGTGACCAACTGGTTGCAATCAACCACACACACATAAAAATAAAGTGGCCATTTCATGGACAATAGGTACACAAAATACAAGTTTACCTCACGTAAAAGATAATACGGTCACACTTTTAAACACCTACGGCCACATTTGACATAATTTTATGTGACCAAATCCCACAACAAGACACTCGTTGTGTGACCAAATAGTTGCAATCATCCACACACAAATTAAAATAAAGAGGCCATTGTACGGACAATAGTCACATAAAATACAAGTTTACCTCACTTAAAACAGCATACGATCACACTTTTTAACACCTACGCCCACATTTGGCGTAATTTTATGTGACCAAAGCCCACAACAACACACTCGTTGTGTGATCAAACAGTTGCAATCAGCCACACACACATAAAAATAAAGTGGTCATTGCATGGACAATAGACACACAAAATACAATTTTACCACTCTTAAAAGAGCATATGATCACACTTTTTAACACCTACGACCACAATTTGCATAATTATATTTAACTAAAGCCCACAACAAGACACTCGTTGTGTGACCGAATGGTTGCAATCAGCCACACACACATAAAAATAATGTGGCCATTGATGGACAATAGTTAAACAAAAATACAAAGTTTACCTCACGTTAAAGGATACCGGTCACACTTTTAAAACACCAACGGAACCGACATGTTTGGCATATTTTAAGTAGACCACAAGCCCAGAAATAGACACTCGTTGTGTGACCCAAACTGTCTGCAATCAAGCCCACAAATTAAAAAAGTGGCCATTCATGGACAATATAGTTACACAATACAAGTTTACCTCACGTAAAAAGATATACGTCACATTTTTAAAACACCTACCGGGCCACATTTTGGCATAATTTATGGACCAAATCACAAACAAGACAACTCCGTTGTGTGAAGCAATGGTTGCAATCAGCCACACACAAAATTAAAATAAAGTAGCCATTTTATGGACAATAGTCACACAAAATACAAGTTTACCTCACTTAAAAGAGCATATGGTCACACTTTTTAACATCTACGGCCACATTTAGAATAATTTTATGTGACCAAAGCCCACAACAACACACTCGTTGTCTGACCAAATGGTTGCAATCAGCCACACACACATAAAAATAAAGTGGCCATTTCATTGACAATAGTCACACAAAATACAAGTTTACCTCACTTAAAAGAGCATACGATCACACTTTTTAACACCTACGACCACATTTGGCATATTTTTAAGTGACTAAAGCCCAGGAATAGACACTCGTTGTGTGACCAACTGCTTGCAATCAGCCACACACACATAAAAATAAAGTGGCCATTTCATGGACAATAGTCACACAAAATACAAGTTTACCTCACTTAAAAGAGCATATGGTCACACTTTTTAACATCTACGGCCACATTTAGAATAATTTTATGCGACCAAAGCCCACAACAACACACTCGTTGTCTAACCAAATGGTTGCAATCAGCCACACACACATAAAAATATAGTGGCCATTGCATTGACAATAGTCACACAAAATACAAGTTTACCTCACTTAAAAGAGCCTATGATCACACTTTTTAACACCTACGACCACATTTGGCATATTTTTAAGTGACAAAAGCCCAGAAATAGACACTCGTTGTGTGACCAACTGGTTGCAATCAGCCACACACACATAATGATAAAGTGGCCATTTCATGGACAATAGGTACACAAAATACAAGTTTACCTCACGTAAAAGATAATACGGTCACACTTTTAAACACCTACGGCCACATTTGACATAATTTTATGTGACCA
>JAANYP010005431.1:0-16577 GCA_020465985.1 Centrapalus pauciflorus | reverse complement strand
ATTCTCTAAGATGCCTCTATGCTCCCACTGAATTTGTCATCTCTTTTCACTTCATTTTAGTCATTGCAGACATTATGCATGAAACTTTGTTCAATTGGGTATCACATATCCAAGAACAATAGAAGTGACTGATTCAGATACATGAAGTCTCAATGCGGTCAACCTTGACCGTTTCCAAGTACTTGGGACAATTCCTTTCCCAGTGCCCAGTTTCCTAGCACTCAAAGAATTTGTCATCCTTGAATTTGACTTCTCTGGTTCTAGGTTTTAGCTACTTGTTAGCTTTAACCTCCGGCTTGGAAACTTACTTTCCCTTCCGTCTCTTTCCCTATCTTCTCTCCTTAATCACTCCCTCAGCAGTCTATAGCATCCGATGCAGCCCACTGATCATCTTCTCCGTGCATATTGTAACAAATTACAAATTGCTAAAATTCCTTCAATAAGGAATTGAGAATTAGATTCGTGGCCATGTCCTGTGTCACGGGTAACCCAAGTCTGCTAAGATGATCCAGATAACCTTTCATCTTCAGCGCATGGGATCTAACAATTGTTCCTACTGCCATTCTGCAGGAGCTCAGAGCCCTTGTCGTATATCTTTCTCAGTCCGAGCCTGAGTCTGGAACATATCCTTTAGCTGGCGATACATCTGTCAAGCTGAGACGTCCATAAGGCTAGTCCGCAGCTCAGATGTCATGGTCGCTAGCATTAGACAGGCAACATTGACCGAATCCTTAGAGTGCTTATTGTGGAGATTTCTCTCCTCAACTGTAGCAGTCTCTGCAGGAGCAGGTTCTGGTGCCCTTTCCAGAATATACGACTTTCACCTTGTACTCAAAACATTTGTCAGATTTTACACCCAGTTCAGGAAGTTGCCACTTTTGAGTTCTCCATATCCCGAATGGACCTCAAAGTAGCAACATGTGCTTTTCGGGAGGATTTTCAAGTGGGAAAAGGATATTGACGTTATCATTGTTGTTATTACTGTTATTGTCATTGTTACTATTAAACCGCTTCTACCTCTGTCTTTATCAACCATCTTAAACAATTTTTCAAAAATCAGTATTTGATTAATCATTAATAAATCAATAACCCAAAATTCAGAAAATGATTTATTAATCCTAAGAACCATTTTACTTATTCATGCACCCAACGGAGGCTGAACCTACATGAATAAGCTACTCAGGCAGGCAACTTATTACCAATTACAACTCCTTTGCAACTCTTAGATCTTATGAGATTTTCAATTTCTTAAATTGATCATGTTTAATCTCATCCACACCTTGGGCAACAATCTTACTGAGGAACCACCACTGACACACACCATATAACAACTGCAAGTCACTGGCCCAAGTCTCACTTAGGATCCGCAGTGCTTACCTCACAGCTCTCCGAGTTTGCGGCGTAAGCACCCAACGAAGGCTGAACCTACTTACGACGACCGGTCACTGTGAGTGCCACTATATGGACGGTGTGCTGTGTCAGATTTTTAATTTGGGTTTATAACCAGTCTCTTACTAAGAACTAGTGGCCAGTCAGGTTAGTCTGCGGGCAGGATCCTTTCGGTTCTAAACCTTTTGGAAATTCCACAGCCCGAGCAAGACTGTCCTACACACCACCTATTCTGGTAAACAATCCAGTTAATGTACCAGTTTTAAGAATTTCAACTCTTTGATCATATGACATTTTAAAAATAAATCTCCTTTATTTGAAAAACTAATTTCATAAAAATGTCATATCTAACACCTGACAAAATAATTAAAGTTTCCAATTTAAACTTCCTTTTAAATACTTTAATTTTTCATCAAAAATGATTGTAGTTTTGATTTCTTTTATTTATCTACTTTGTTACCACAACCACGCAGATATAAATAAAGCATCAAGAAATAAAACAAACAACCACACGGTGACATAGCCTTGCCGAAACTAAATTGGTTTCTGAGAGCCACACGGACAAACCAATTAGGTCAAAACCTAAGGGACAAAATCAACACACAAGGCAAGAAGGATGAACTCTTTCAGCTCCCACTAGCCTCAGCATTCGATGATGTCTCCGAGCGTCCTTGATGGATGACCTCCTTCTTGATGGACATCTTCGCCAAGATTTATTTTACATAATTTTAATCTAAATACATTTGCCTATTTTCTAACCTATTACAGATTACACATAAAACCGGGATTCCATTGGCACGCAGGCCATCCCAAAAATATAACCAATAATAAAATAGCAAATATTGAGATTAAACAAACAACCATCACAAACAATGGGTCTCAAGGCTCGGCTATGTCACAAACATAAATAAAGCAGAAAAGCTTGTAAATAATCCAGAATTCATTTTCATCTTGACATGAAAATAATTCCAAAACCAATTAATCCACCATTAATTGAAGTAAATATGTCCAATACCGTTCTTAAATTAAACACGGTTCGTAAACTCGAAATTTAGGAACACTTTCCATAATTAGAAACTTTTTCCCGAAAAATTTCAAATTTAATTCCATCTTTGCATTATCTTTGGATTCATAACTATACTTTTCTTAAAATATTCAAACACATTTGAAACTTAAACATACTATTTTAAGAAACTTTTTATTAAACAACCTTTAATAAATATAGTTTTATTTTCAAATAATATTGATAAATAATTTAAACTTCCTTTAAATAATTATCAATTAACTATTATTTAATTGAAACACTTTTCAAAATAAATAACTAAACTTTATTTAAAACGTCAATTTTCTAGATAAACAATTTTACCAATAAAATATTTCTTTTAAAATATTTAAAGAAAATTGATCATCTTTAAATAATACCTAAAACTTTTCTTTATGGTTTTAAACGATTTCTACCAAAACCGTTAATGTCGAGATCAAATCTCAAAACATTAAACCATGACCGAGCATGAAACTCAAAGTCATGATTTCATCAATTTAAAAATAGAATCTCTAAATTAAACTCCCTTTAGTTTAATAATGCATTTTATGGAACTAAATATTAAATGCATAAATTAAATATAGTTAATAAATTAAAATTACCATTAATTTTAATTTCAACATTGAAACTTAACTTTTAATAAAACCGATTTAATTTAAACGACGAATTACCGGAAAACGGAAACGAACCAACTTAGTTAACCGACTCATACTCGGGTTCAATAACCCATATGAACCGAAAACAAGTAGGGTATTAAGCCCTTTGACGGCTGAAATTAATCGAAGCCATTAATCAACTCCCTTAATTATTTCGATTTCCATATTCCAGTTAATCGTTTAATTATCGAATTGAATAATATTTAAACCGATTTGTGAATTTTATAAAAAAACAAATAAAGTCTCCACTTTAATTTTATAAAACCGAAAACACATTTAGTCACCAATGTTTAAATATTAAGAACCAAACACTTTTGATTTATTAATTCGATTTTAACGCATTTAATTTAATCGTTCGAGTTTAACCGTGAATTAAACGACATGACGGAAACAAATAATCCATCACCTCGGTTACCACATCACAACCGAGAGGTCATGGTTCTCAACCCATGGCCGAAATCTCTAGGTTTGATTTCACGAACCGAAACGTTTAATTTTCGATTTTAATCAATTAAACACTTTCAAACAATCAAACATCAACTAAATAAAACGAACTAAGGTTTCAAAATCCCGAGTTTCAGAAAAAACTCCAAGGTTGGTCGAGAATCACCATAAGGTTTCCAAAACCTTTGGTCGATTTTCTCCAAGCCAAATCAAAACCTTAAACATTTTAATTATTGATTTCGACCGTTTAAACAATTTTAATTATTAAAAATCGAAACTTTAAGATCGTTGGACATAAATACTCGAATAATACTATCATTATGTTACTTGAGATGGCTCTGATACCACTGTTCGGAATTCGGATTGTTTTTCATAAAAACATAAACATTAATCTTATTAACGCACAGCGGAAGCTTTTAAAAATTACGAATTCCGTACACGGATCATCAAGTAAAACATAAGATAAGTAAATATGAAAGCATTAAAATCCGTACCTTTGTATTCTATAACAAGAACACACGAATGAGACGCTCTCGGTATCCACCGGTGATGACACGATCGAGCGGCGCCAGGTATGCATTCAAACACACGAAGAACGGGAAAACCAAACACAATTGTTTGGTACGGCCGCCACACACAAAACACACACAATTGTGTGTTGTTTTGGTTTCGAGAAACCCTACACGCACAAAATGGCAGTGTGCATCTCTCATATATATACACACACGCTTGTGTATATATATATGGCCGTATATATATATATATATATATTATATATATTAATTAAACTTTAATATATTAATATAATATATATCTTAATAATTATCTTTATTATTTAAACATTATATAATTATCTCTATAATTATATATCTATTAAATAATATTTGTCTTTTATATATTATCTAATAATATATAAATGACTAGATAATTATTTATAATTATCTATTATTTATTTGTTTATAATTATCCATCCAATTATCTAATAATAGATGATAATTCTAATTCAAATAAATCAATCTTTTATTCAATATCCAATAATAAATAAAAGACTAGATAATTATTTAATTATCATCCAATGACAATTAAATCACTACAATATCCAATATCGCACTTTTAGTCCCCGTACTTTGAGATATAATTAATCATCCATTAATTTAATCTCAATGATCATTTCGTGTCATAAACGATATCCAATATTATTTATTCAAGAGTTTAATTGCATCTGCTCAGTTGTGCTCATCGGTGTGACCCTCAAGTGTTTTATGAAATCAGCCATGATGCAGTAGTAATGTCATCTTTACACACCATACACTAACAGTTCCTTAACCCAAATATCACTTGGTTTACAAGGATTACCATGATAGGGTTAGTATTTAAGCGCACTGAAATAGGTTACCAAATTCGTTGCCCGAAAACTGCTAAAGTGACCCAAATTCCGTTTAAAGCCCCTGAACTCATGCCTGAAGGACAAAACAATAAAGGAAAAGCCAGAATGGAAGTCGAAGAGGAAGACCAGAGACCATGAAAGAGGATCGACACTGTTGACATTGTATGGGATCAAGTTCATAAACTGTATATAGTTGGAGATTTGGTGAACACAAACATTGTGCTGCTTAAAGAAGTCGAGACACTTCGAGGAAGCCAAAAGAAGAATGATAAGTTGTTTCATACACATTCTGACTGGCTCACCAATTTCCAGATAACAGTTTGTGAATTGGAAGAGATCGTCGCTCCTCCGAAAGACTTTTGATTTTATTTTATTATTTAAGTATGTTTGGTTTGTTTATTGCATGATAAACTGAAAGTTGGTTTCGTTTAGTTCTGATGTGGTTTGTTTGCTTATTTTATTTGGATTGTAATCGTACTTTGTTGGTTTTTATTTTTAAGTGTGATGTGTTGATTTGAATTATTAAAAAGTTGAATTTTGTTTGAATACTATTTAGTTGTTTAAATTTGATTGTTATGAATGAGGAAGATGTATAGATCTATCTCTTGATGTTATTAACGGATTAATTAAAGTTAATGTGACGAGGACGTCACAAAGGTCTAAGTTGGGGAGGGTAGTTTCTAACGAATTGATTAATTTAGCTTCCTAAAAAAAATTTTTAGACCACATTATATAACAAAAATTAGAGAGATATACAGCCCCGCGTACCAAAACAGTAAAAAAAATTGAAAATTCAGCAGAGTTGGGCGCGGGAGGGGGGGGGGGCTCAGCTTTGCGCTAGCCCTACGCCCAGTCGTGATAAAACCCCATTTCAAGCATCATTCTTCACTTTTACAAACCCTAGAGCTTAAACCTACGGTTGGGTTTGTGGCCATACTTCCAAAAACCCATTTTTGTGCCATAAATTTGCAAATCTAAGCCCCAAAACACCCACATTTTCATATATATATATATATATATATATATATATATATATATATATATATATATATATATATATATATATATATATATATATATATATATATATATATATATATCAAAGATCTAAGCTAGAAATCACTTCTTTGTGGGTTGTTTCACCCATTTTAAAGGATTTTTGGGTGGAGAAAGTGGTGAAGAAAAAGGCTAGATTTTTACCAATTAAGCTTCCAATCACTAAGGTTAGTGTTTTTATTAAGCAAATGCAACTTATTTCATACTTTTTGAGCAAAAATAAAAGCTTGAGCTTCATGATCATCCATGGAGTTTTCATGGTGATTTTTACTTTTTAGAGTCAAAGTATGTGAAATTGCATGAATTTGATGATAACATTGATATATGTGTGATGAGATATGTGTTTAGTTGATGTTTTAGTTAATTTGCCATGGTTAATATCTAGAAATTAATTTGCATTTATAAAGTTGGTTACCTAAATGTGCATATAATGTTTTAATTATAAAAGTTGGGTAATTAGCTAAAAAGTGAATTTATGTGCTAAATGGAAATTTATTGATAGAATTAAGTAGATGTTTAGCATTTAACTTGTTGGCAAATTATAAGATTATATATACAGTGATGCAAAATTAGAGCGTAAAAAGAGTATATATACGCATCTAATTTTAATGAAGCGTAATTGTGAAATTTAAATTGCATAATTTGATTTATGTCATTCATATCGTGGTTGGATGGCACAATTATAGATGTCGACGAGAACGAGACAAAGAACTCAAAATGTCAATGTACCTATAGATTGGTCTCCGAACCTGTTATTGTCACAACACCCACTTATTTTTATATAAGAAATACTCGAATAAGGTGTTAGTAGAGAAGAGGGTTAGGAGAAATGATTTTGAGGATTATGGAATCCCATACCTTTTTGACTATTTGGGTTGGGAGAGTGTGCTTGATTTGGGCGGCCCCAAGACTCACCAGGCCGATGTGGTAGAATGGATGTCTACCCTACGAAAGGAGACAGGTCGTTCACCTAACGAATTTAGACTTATAGGAACCGTCCACGGTAGGGACGTAGCGATGGATGCACAAATCCTTCACCAATTATTTAACGTAGATACGGGGGTAGGCCACGAAGGGTCTAACCAGCGAGGGTATGAGTACAAGACCGAGGTCCATTTGGCCTTTACTGACATGACTTGGTCAGGAGAGTGGACAGACCAAGTAAGAAAGGTTTTTATTCTATCCTTTTTGGAATCTGAGTCCTCCTCCTCTCATAGCCGCAGTGCTTTGACCTAGAGGTGTAAGGTGCTTCACAAGATTATTGTGAACAACATCTTGCCTCGCGATAGTGACCTGTCTAAGATCAGACATAGGGATATCATGGTCCTACACGCCCTTCACAAGAGTAAGCCCAGACTGTCCTTCGCATGGATAGTCATGAACGATATATGGGCTATGTATGATACTAGAGAGAGGACGATCATCCCCCATGCATGGTTGATCTCTAAATTCCTCGAGAGGATGGGTTCGCTTTCACCCGATTCCCTGCTTTCCCCTGTTTCGACGACGTACATTACGACCGCCATGTTCCCCACCTTGATTTTTAGGGAAGTTGATGAAGGGTTCGAGATATTCGACAAGGAGACAAATCAGTCGTATATCAAGAACTATACTGAGGAGAGAGAGAGAGGAGAAGGCCGCTAATGAGGTGGATGTTCAGCACGAAGAGCCGAACAGAGGGGCGTCTACCTCACACAGTCGAGGTAATGACGATGTTGATTTTAGCCGCACCATGAGGCGGTTAGAGGACTTAGCAGTGGGTCAAGGAGAGTTCCGGGAGGCCGTGACCCAGAGATTAGATGAGATGAGATGAATGGGTGTATGGCTCATATTTATGATAGTGTCGATCACTTGTCGGGTAGGGTAGATCAGCTTCAGGACGGGCAGAGAGCCCTGGCATACCAAAATGCCTATTACCAGCACCATAACTGGGCATACTGGGAGGGAGTCCGCCATCATAAGGACTCTGTAGCCGGTATGCCATATCAATCATATAATAATTACACGATGCCCAACTACCATATCTACAACCCTGCCGTAAACACTTATCAGCGCTATCCTCGGCATGGCAGGCAGGAGCTCCCAGACCAGATTCCTACTCACTTGGTCCCGCCTACATCATAGTTCACTACCGGCCAAAACCCGTACACTGATTTCTTCAACAACCAACGTCTTCGGTCCTCCTCCGCCTCGTCTATTCGAATGATCGGGTACTATCTTTCCTTGTTCTTTATTTTTCTGTGTTTATTTTATTTTATTTCTGTTATGCATTTAATTTCTTTATCGTAGTTTTTGTTTATTTCTAGTTTTTAGCTGAGTCCTATTTAGTTTATAATGTTTAAGTAGTCTGTCTTATCTTCCCTAATTGAGTCTTGTTTGCCGATCAGGCTGCGGAACATGATGATACATAGAAAATACATGTACGAGGGAAGTGGCTAGTGTTGATAGGATATTCTATAATTAAGAAAAGAGTCGTAATAATAATTAAAAGTTTTTGCTATGTAAAGTGAATTCAAGTACGTTAAAATGTATTTGGGCTTAAATATAAGTAATATATCAAAAGATTTTGGAAACCCATGCAATAAGGGGGAGAACTTAATCACGTTTTAACCTAAAAAATGTGTTAATTGTAAACTAGATGGTTCGGGAAACTAAGTCCATAGGGGTACCATTCATGCCTAATCCCCTAAAACCATCTGGTTTGGGAGTCATTGACTGAAATCTCGTTACATGGACCATCTAGATAATCTAAATTGAAAATAAAATAGATAGAAGCATGGAGTTAAAAAGAAAAAGTAGTCGAAAACATGCAAAGAGGAAAATATGGTCAAAAGACCCACATGTGTTAAGTTTTGTAACCTTGAGCTAAAAGGGTATTTCCAAGAGTGAGATACATTATATATATTCTAAGGGAAATAGAAATTAACTGAAAACGTCTTCGAGTTACATGTTAAAATTTTAATGCATTAGTGCGAAGGCTAGCTTAACATAGGGTTCTTAGAGTCACTGCTAATACGTGTCCGATACATAGTTAGTTCTGATTCCAAAAGCTTGTTCGGGGACGACCAAGAGTTAAGTTGGGGAGGTTCGATAAGTCTATAATTTTATGTGTTTCAGAGTCATTTTATGTTCATTTTAAGCACCGATACTTCTTAACTTCCATATTATTACTCCAAATTTATGTTTCAGGGTCAAGAGGTCAAATGGAAGCAACTCGAGAAAAATCAGAGCAAACCGAGCCGAAAGGGGCACAGGCCTGCGCCACCTTGCGCTAGAAAACAGAGAGATTGAGCGATCCAGACCACTTCCAGTGTAGCCCAGCGTACCCCTGGCCGTACCCCTGGCGCAGGGGGGCGCATGCCTGCGCCTGGCCTGCGTTGGGTCGACGTAAAAACGCGTCTTTCAGCCTTGGAAACCCTAAAACCGACTCCTCTATAAATAAAGGTCGATGACAGCCTTTGAGAAGGGTCCTGAACGTGTCAAAAGAGTTGGCGAAGCCCTGCCGGAGTGGATTCACGATACAAGTACGAAGACGGTGATTCGCAAGCCATAATATGTTTCAGATCTACACTATTGAAGAGCATACGATGAGCGGCTAATCCCTTTAGCCATTTACGGAGGGTCTACGGCTATGTTTACTTTACTTGAATTTATTATGTTTTGAGGGGGTTTATGGCTGATCTATACAAGACCAGTAAGACGTTACGGTTACACAAGAAGGTGCAGGGTAGGAGGGGAGGGGGTTTATGGCTGATCTATACAAGACCAGTAAGACGTTACGGTTACACAAGAAGGTGCAGGGTGGTCGGTGATACCTGGCTGGTCGGTAACACTCATGGAAAGAGATGGAATATAGAAGAGATATTCAGCAAACAACACACTTAATTTTATTTCTCAAAAGAGTGGTGATCAGAGAGATCTCCTTACAATAGCTTAGTTCACTCAACAAGGTACGATTACAAATGAAAGACTCATCTTCCTTTTATAGACCAAGGAAGCTTATCTAGGAAGATTACATTAGATAAAGGAAATCTAAAACAACCAATCACAACCACACATTACAAACGGATAAGATAAGATGGAATCTTATCTTTTACACATAATAAAGACAAATTTGCCACGTAGGCAGAGCAATTATTCAACCTTATGACGTAAGCGCTTACGTCATCTTCCATTGAGCCTTTTGGATGCATCTTTACTCGAACGGATCATTATCAAACGGATTATCTGGAGAATCTACGTGATCAGAATTTTCTGTGAATAACGGAATTAAATGTGTTCTTTTCCAATCATCGTATGCTTCTATCCACTTTGCAGAGACTGGGTCTTCGATACACCAATTATGAAATCCAAGCATAATATGATATGGAATGGATGTTGGGTCTACTCCATTAGCACTTGCCATTGCGAACTTCATATCCATAAACACAGGACTTGCACGATCTGCAGGAATTTTGTCATGTTGATCATGAAAAAATGCTGAAGGGAAGTGGTAAGCATTTGGCTGGTCCTGATTTGTGTATGACGGTGGTAAGAAGGAAAGTGGTCGCTTGAAAATGACGGTTACGTAGGTCTTCTTGCATGTTGACAGCTTCTTTGCCCATTCATGTGGTAGAAGAAACCACAAGAGCATAGAGAACAAGTTTTTGGCCCTTGGTTGCATATTGTCAAACTGACATTGAAGGATGTATGACAATAATTCATTGGCGTTGAACGAGATTCCGATGGTGTGAGCTTCGAAGAGGTACCAAAAGAAGCATAGAGCCTCTTTAGGAAAACGGAACAAGTCTTCAATATGATAGATGTTCAAGAAAGGATAATCAGGGTGGAACCTAAGCCCTCTCATGAATAAACCATAATTCTTTAATAGGATGGTGAGAAATGTCTTATAGTTTATTGAAGCTCTCTCCGGGAAGGTAAGCTCAGCTATCACTTCTGTGATTTGTTCTGGAAGGGGGTGTACCTGGGGAATCTCTGGTTGTGGGGTGACAGATGAGCCCGTCGATGAACCTGCTGCTTGTGGTGCACTGTATGCTTGGCTATGACCTTGAACAGGATTATGAAAAAGGGTATTTCTCAACGGGAGCACCATTGGATTGATACTGAAAACTGGTATGATACTTTGGGATATCTTGCCAATTTCGTTCAGTCCATTGCTGTATTTATACTCCTTCGGTGGTCTGGATAGGAAGTCTGCGAGGACGTTGTCTTTTCCTTTGATGTGCTTAGCAGTAAACTTCCACTGTGAGAACCAATTAGACCACCTCAAAAGCTGTGCCTGTGGAAGCATTTTTCTTTTGAACTGGAGCATCCGCGAAAATGATGACATATCCATCTCTACTTGGAACTCGTGCGCTATCAAGTGGAACTGGAACTTTTCTATTCCTCTCTTGACAGCGAGAATCTCTTTGAACGTAGAGTGGTAATGCTTCTCAGAATCTTTGAACGTGCCACTTTTATAACCACATACTTCTCTGGCATTATTTTCGTTGAGGACGATTAAGACAGCTGCCCAATGTTCGTCGCTTGCGTCTGTCTGAAGGATTCTTTTTTCTGACGAAGTGGGAATCTTCAGAGGGGGCATCTTGTCAGCTAGCTGCTTTATAGCCTTGACAGCTAGGGTCTGTTCCGAAGACCACTGTGAGGGATTCTTTTTCAACATGGGGAATAGGTGTTTTGTATGATCAGATAATTTTGGTAAAAAATCTGCCATATAATTCACTAATCCAAGAAACTGTTAAATCTGCTTTTGGCTCGTTAGTGTGTCTGGGAACTTATGAAGTTCTTGTGAAACATGTGGCTGGGGTTGATACTTGCCATCTGATATCTTCATTCCAAGGAAATCAATTGTAGTAACACCAATTTCCATTTTCTTTTCTCATAGCATAATACCATACTTGGTTATCAAAGCATGAAACTTTGATAGCAGCTCCACATGTGAGTCGTTGTCTTTTGAAAACAACAGAATATCATCAATGTAAACCAGAACATTATATAAAATTGGTTCAAAAATCTTTACCATAGCTTTCTGAAAAGCAGACGGTGCGTTTTTTAAACCAAACGGCATAACTTTCCACTGGTAATGATGATCAGGGATACAGAAGGCTGTCTTTGGCCTATCTTCAGGACGAATACCTAACTGCCAAAATCCGGACTTAAGATCAAACTTGGACAGGACTTTAGCATTTGCCAATGACTGAAACAATGCCTTCTTCTGTGGGAGAGGAAACTTGTCATCTGCCAAAAAATGGTTTAGCGGTTGATAGTTGATGACTAGTCTTAGCTTTCCTATGACTTGTTCACTACGTTTGTTTACGTAGAATGCTTCACACGCCCATGGGGAATTTGTAGGCTCAATAATTCCTTGGTCAACGAGTTGACCGCATTCTGCAATTAACCTGGTAATGATCTGGATTCATTCCTGGGTGGCTTGCTTTTGTGGGGTTAACATCCTCATTCTGTTTGAACGGTAGCGTAACAAAGAATGACTCGTTAAGCCATAGGGGTGATGAATGCTTTTTCAGGAACTCTGTGTGTGTAGAAGCGCATGAGGTTTGGACAATCTGCTGCTTCAAGGATTCGAGGGTAGGAGTAACCATCATATGAAGTTTAGGGATTGTACTCCATGGATTCATGAAACTTTTGTAGCTTAATCCTTGAGGTGTCCACTTCAGATTTGGTAGCTTTGAAAGCAAATCAAATCCGATGAGCATATCTTTGCCATGAGAGCTGGATCCAGCAGCTTGTGTTTGATTACGCATTTGGGGAAAGACGTATGTATACAGGGATACTGATCTTGTCAATCACAAACTTTTCTCCATTAGCAGCTAAGAAGGTTTGCTCGTGTGGTCTCCAATAACTCGTTGGTAAGATCTTTGGATCTAGAATGGAGACTGCTGAACCAGTGTCGAACAGTGCTACGACTGGTATTGGCTTTGCGTATGCTGACGTCAGAAGATGAACTTTGGCAATGGGGACTGGTTGACTTTGTTGTAATGGCAAGACATGAGGTGCATGACTAACCATAACAAACCTGTATCAGAGTAATCTGATGACTCTGAATCTGTTGAGTCTTCATCTGATGAACTATAAGAATAACGTAATGTGCATAACGTTCTGTCATTTGGTTCATCATCAAGAGAGTAGACTGACTCAATATCAGAGATGTCAACTGGCTCTATTTTGTTGAGAGTCTGCAACAGTGCCATTGATCTTCTTTTATCTGGACAATTTTTAGCGAAATGTCCTCTCTTGTTACATACGTAACACTTATCTGAATTTCTGCCTCGTTTGAATTTCCTTCTCAGGAACTTCCATTTCTTCTTTGGCTTGAAATTCTTCTTCCTGTGAGAATCAAAAGATTTAGATTTGGAGTGTGACTTCTTCTTTGTATGAGAACAATCACACGATGACTTGTCTTTGCACTTGATCTGCAGATGTTTGTCATCACATGCTTTGCCTAGTCTTTTTCCAGTTTTCTCAAACTCTACCAGGAATTTTTTCTGGTTGCAAAGCTTGGCTAGAGCATTGAGAATGAGTTGATACAACTCACCAAGAGAGGTTTGTGCAACTGTTGCGTTCCTTGATTCAAGAAATCTGTATGCCTCATTTCCAAGTGATTCAGGGAATGAATTCAAGAATACCTGTTTGAGGTTAACATCATCTATTCCTTGAAGACAATAGAATCTTTCAGACATTCTATTGTAGTGCTTTTCAAGATCTTTTTTGAGGAAGGAACAACATTTCATTTTTGGGAATTCTTCTCTTGCGTGTATCGTATGCTCAACTGGATTGCCAATGAATTCTGAGTAGATGACACTCATGAATTCTTCAGGAGATTGAGACTGATGCATCTGTAATTGGCGATACTCTCCAAGACTGAGATACCAGTCACGGAGTCTTCCCTGGAGTCTGGTTGCAAATCGTCTTAAAACCATGTCTATGGTGTAAAACTGAAGTTCTGCAGACATCCAAGTTAGCATTTCCACACTTCTTTCTCTCCATCTTGATGGAGGGATATCATCAAATGTGAACTGCTGTTTAGTATCTGATTTTGGTGGATTCTGTCTCCTGGGTGGCATTTCTTGCGTTTCTGATTCTCCTGAGTCACTGTCACTAACTACATTCTGGACAGTGGATTCTTCTTCGTCGTTTCCTGCCATGAACAAATGTTCAAATGCCTCAGAGGGATCGAAATCCTCGTCTGGTTGGGGAGATACTGGCATGACAAAGGATGGTGTTGGTGGAGAATCTTCACAGAGGTTCTTGAGGAATGTCGTAACTGGGTTACCAATTGCAAGAACTTGTGGGTCTTTTGTAGAGGGTGTAGCCTTGTCTTCAGATTACTTCCCGTAAGAAGTACTTGGCTTGTCTGGCAATGCTACAACATTTGCTTTTCCTTTTGCCTTGTTTTTAATCTGGGTTTGTTCCTTTTCCCATAATGCCAACGATGGTGATCTTTGAGATGAAAGTTGCGGGATTGGCTGTGGGTCAAACGATGTACTGACAAAAGGTGTAGATGGTAGTCTCCAAGGGTCATCAGCAAGAGTTACCAATCTCTTTTGTTTATGTTGTTTCTCAAGGTCAAGTAACTGAATCTTGAGAGACTTCATTTCTGCTTCTTTCTTTAAGAGAGAGGTTGCTGGTGTTGAACTTCGTACAATCTGGAGAAGTTCATTATGAAGGTTTTGGATCTTGATTCTTACTTCACTTATCAAGGCATCCAATGTTTTCATCTTGGAGGACAATACTTCTTGGTTTTTTGCCATCTTGTTTTGTTGAGACAGGATCTGGGTAAGAACCTTGTTTTGTGCAACAGCATTTTCATTTTGCCAATTCAAGGTCTTTTCTGCAGCACTGACTGCATTCGTGACACCAGCTGAATTTATGGTTGTTGGGTTTTTAACCTTCCAATCATGTTTCGTTCTTTGTTCTGGATGGTCAAAAGAATTTAACGGTGGAAATTCAGCGTTGTATTGTTCTGCCTGTCTGGAAGATGAAGGATCTGGCAAAACCATGTTGCATCCATCTATTGGTGGAGGTGGATGAATCTTCTTTTCTTTGTGGATGATGGATAAAGCCTTCTGGTAATATGGAGGGAGATTTGGTGGCGGAGGTTTGTTACATGGGTTGGTGGTGGATGGAGGTTTGGCTGGCGAGTCTCCATAAATGACGTAATAGTCATATTTACCTGATGGTTCACCAAGTAATCCAACAGAAGGGTCTCCTTCTTCGTATCTTTTCCTTAGTTTCCGTTGAGAGGGTTTCTCTTTCTTAGGCATATCTTCATCCATGGAGACTCTGTAATGTTCTTCCAGGCAATCTTTACAGTTGCATACATCATACCATATGTGATCTGATGTAGGTAAGGCTGGAGAGACCATATTTACAGTAGGAAAGACCGATGGTGGCTCTGCTGCTTGTGCAGGTGAAAACTTGACTTCCACTTGTCCGTTTTCATGTCTGATAAAATCAGGAGCCATGGTGGTTTGTACCGGTGCTTGATGGATCTGTTCGTAATTTGTTATCCATTTCTCTGGCAAAAGTTTTACCAGTTCTTCTCTGGACAACTGCCTCGGGACATAGGTACATGTTGGCGTCGCCTTTGAATCTATCTCAAGGAGCAAAGCATCTCCTGAGTTGTCTCTTCCTAGAACCATAATGTCTAGTGAGTGGTTCTGTACCCTGTATGCCATCTGGTAGTGAAACGTTGCTTGAAACGTATTCACCTGTTGGGTGCCTCCGATCTGGATCTGAGCTTTTAAGGCTGTGAGCAGTGAGGGGTCATTCAACGGCATATTGAAATTTGGGTAGAAAGTGACAAAGATTGTGCCAGCGTTCAAGGTAGTTTGAATTGTACCAATACAAGCATGTTGGTACTCTACAAATCTTGTATCCACTAAAGCTATTCTTGAAAAAGCTGGAAGGCCTTTTCTTCCATGAAAGGTTAGTGCAAGACGGATTGCTCCGAAGTGGATGTGGGTGTAACCTTGAGCTATACAGTGACGTGGGAGATCTGATGGGAGAGATAATGTAACTAAGTGTTCTGCTGAAGAGGCTAGGAGTTGGTAAGAATCAAACTTTGAAGTTTGAACATATTCTTTAACGACTTGATTGGTGGAAGATCCAACCAATTTTTTGACTCGTCTACTGAAAGAATTTGTTCGTCTGGAAAATACACGGTAAGGGTCTACGTCGGGCATCTGGGTTAGGGGTATTTTTGATTCGTCTGAAACATAAGATATTTCATATAACTGATCTATCTTAGATGCAGATGAGGAGCGGAAACTGGATGATGACGGGGAGGAGGAAAACAGTTCTGAACTCATAGCTTTGGCTTAATAGAAAAATCTGGCTAAGAAAATAGCAGATCTGAACTTCTTATATAGAAATCTGAATTTCTTTTAGAATCTACCTCAGTTCGAAAGGACTCTACTGCGGTCACCTTGCCGACTTACAATGTCCACACAGAACTCTTTTGGTACGAACTAACAAGCAATTCAGAAACTAATAAGCAATTCAAGATCTAAACTATGATCTATACTGGACAGTTCTATAATTCAAGACTAAAAGTTCAACAGTTCTCTGATGTGAAGGATCCGTT
>JAANYP010005430.1:0-25145 GCA_020465985.1 Centrapalus pauciflorus | reverse complement strand
ATGTACACATCTAAGTGTTTTGGTAGACAGACTACCCGAAAGTATCACAATATTAAATTAACTTTTACCAAATGTCAAGACTTCAATTGCGGTCCGTTTAAACTCTAGGAGCAGGGTCAGCAATCACCTTATCGTTACTAATCCACCTGAGGTATATAAAAGTGAGGGGTTAGAAAATAAAATTTGCTAAGTGAGTTACTAGATCGATATGGAGTGCAAAACATACAACATGTATAAATGATAAAATGATTATGAAATGACAAGTGCAATATCTCTTAATAAAAATGGTGTGGGCATAGCCCATTAATTTGCATAGGTCGCGGTGCATGACCCGCTAACCCGCCGTTGTCGACCGGATCCCGGCCTAACAACTCCAACCGGCGCCCGAAGTCCGGCCACCTACCCGCGAGCTCATGCGGTGTAGGAATTTATACGCACAAACACAAAGTAAGGCGCTTGATAATAATAATGATAACCAGGATATCCGGTGGGCCAATGATAAATGAGCATAGCTCACAATGGGTAATCAAATGTAATAATGTGAAACATGAATTGAACGATCTTCAAGCATAGCATGAAAGTCAATATATGTAATGAAAGGTATCAAATGAAGTATGCTGGCCATAGGCCATGATCAAATAATAAACTGCCAACTAGGGCAGTATGGTAAAACCAGTGCAATGCATCATATAAGAGGATGATGCCAAATAGATATGCACAATGTCATAAATAAAATAAACATGTAATTATGTATGCAACACACACATCAATACTAGAACTCACAGTACAATAGGCTATAATAGCCTTTTAGGCTTAAAACGGCCAATAAGTCACTTAACGCCCCGAACCGTTAACCGGCATTCCTTCCAGCTCCAAACCTAAGAATAATGATATTCAAGGTATTCATTAGCTTATAATAGTATATCATAAGGTTTGGAAGTCATTTGAAGTATTTAAGCGTTTTCGGTTTAAGTTTCCGAATTCTATCGACACTGTTGTACATTTCGATAATTCTTATAGATTTTTAGATGTCAATTTACATGTTATATGAGTGTATAATTATCATATAATGTGTTGAAGTTATTTAACACAAATATGACTTTCCATTCGGCGTTCGTAGACGAAGAAATCAAAATGAAACGAAGAAAATTGTCTAACTCGCACTAGTTTAGTATTTTGGTCATAACTTTTTCATACGAACTCGGATTTAGGTGATTCAGGAGTCCAGACGAAGAGGAGACATAGGTCTACAACTTTTACTTTTTGAAAAATGGCCATATCTGAGAGTGACTCGACGAGTCAAGAGGATGACTCGACGAGTCAAAACATGCTGGAACGAAATTTGACGTCCTGCTTGCCTAATCTCCGTTCCAAACTCAACTTTTCCTATATCAAACTCTTAGAAACTTGGTTTTTATGTATTACTTGATTACTACAACATATATAAACATTATTTAACATCAAAACATCATTAAATCATTCCATTTCATTAATTAAATCCTTGGATGTAATACAAAGATTTCCAAACTTCACCAATTCAATTTCTATAGCTTTTTAGATGTTTTCTTGCATTGCAAGCTCAGAAACACACTCAACCTTGATTATTCATTCTTGGCTCACCATATCATGGTTCACCATCATCTAGCCATATATATGGCTACTAGGTTTGGAATGGAAAGAGATGGGCACATCATGAGAAGAAGAACCATACCTTCATTTGGATGAAATTGGTTTGCACAAGGAGACTTAATCCTTTAGCCCAATCTGAATTATTTTCCTTAGCCCTGATTCTTGTGTATGTGCAGAATTCTCAAAGAAAGAAATGGAGAAGGGAGGAAGAAGCTTCACGATTGGGGAAAGTTTTATAAGACTCAATTGGTCATAAATTTACACTCCACCCCTTGAGTCTTCCTTCTCCTATTTCAGCCACAAATATTTTATTTCCATGGGTTTCAATTACTAACATTTTGTTGGAGACTTAAGGCTCTTGTACTCATTGCTTTAAGGCTTGTACTCATGCCTATGAATTGCCAAATTACAAGACTTTTAATGCATAGTACAAGTAGTTAAAGCTTGTGACAAATTCTCTAATTTTACTCATAACCAACCATAAAGATATAATTCATTTGAAATTTCAAATGGGTTATAAGTAATATTACAAATTTCAAGATATTATAGCAATGTATGAGTTAACCGGACCTAATTATATAAATAAGTCCAATTTACCTGTTTATAGATTTGTAATTTAACATTAACACATATTTTCTTGAATGATAAAATTTCAATCTTTACATATTGATTAACATAAATAAATCATTCAATACATTAGTTGAGTGTATAATTAGCGGTTTAAATACTATATCAAATTTGAGGATGTTACAACTCTTCCCCCCTTGAAATTGATTCCGCCCACGGAATCAATCCTGAATCTTCAAGAGGCTTTAGTAGGTACTTAGTATGCCTGTTGTAAGTAGGTTACGCCCACTTATTACCGTTGAATTGCCTAACCCAGATATATATATAGCAAAATTATTATATAAGTATCGGGTTAAACAATCCATTAATAACATATTAGTGACATAGTCACTATTACTATTTCAATGGCGATCTGTTATATCAATTTTGTAATTTGTTTGAAGATTCACTTCTTACATACTTATTCCTTATGCATGAAATTTCATGTCCATAGCAATGTTCAGTTCATCGCAGGAATACCATTCATATTAAGGATTTATTTTCTTGCTGATTATAATATCCCTTCATTTGGGAAACAATCAATTGTGGTACTTTTGTTCTGGATTACACTGTAGTGACCTTCATAGTGACTCACACTTCATATATGTTTCTTTCTCATTGAACCTTTATCATTATGGTTCAATATATAGTTAAGTATATAGTACTTTTTAGATTCCAATGTAATCAACTACTTGTTTCCTTTATATGAATAGGTTTAACTTATTATTAGCGACAATCTTTTCATTATTTAATTGTCAGCTTTATTTCGGAAGTATCACGTTTCATCCTTAACCACCAATACGTGGCTTATTACCACAATATCTTTTAATATTTTTCAAATGATAAGTATACTTAATATTGCAAATTTCTTTCAATAGATAATTATTGAAACCGCTAGGCTTAAAAACCTATACGCGATTTTTCATGATTTCAATTCTTTTGAGAATTACCCAGAAGAGAACTCAACTACTGGGACACTCATATTTAACTGCAAATTAGATCCTTAGGCCAATCTCCATAATGTCTCATTTCAGTTGCATTTACATCAACTATCATAAACAATTAACCTCCATTATAAAGGAATATGAAGGTACTCCCTCCTCGGAGATGATATGGCCAAGATTTGGATCTATTTAAGTTTATGTTTAATACTTAACATATTGATTGTATTTGAAGTACGTGACGCTAATTATAGCGATTATACAGGATTATGTATGGTTATATATATATATATATATATATATATATATATATATATATATATATATATATATATATATATATGTATGTATGTATGTATGTATGTATGTATGTATGTATGTATGTATGTATGTATGTATGTATGTATGTATGTATGTATGTATGTATGTATGTATGTATGTATGTATGTATTTAGGTTTATAAAGTTTGGTTTGAAATTTATGTCTAGAAATTGCATTTAGGAAGTTTTACATAAACTTCTCTTGCGAAGTATTTTCAAAAATTTAAGGATGTATATCATATTCAAATTCTATTTCTGAATTAATTATGATATTTTCGATAAACAATAACTGATTTATCCAACATATGTCGGCATATTAGAATTATTAGATCCATAGGTGCAACTAGTGCGTTCGTGAGTTTAAACGACATCACCAAAATGTATATTGACCACATCAAGTATGAAATTAGGTCTTTGGTACACCTCCTCACAGATCTTTTAGTTGATGATATTCAATTCACAGATCAATGTCTGAGAGGTATAAAGCATCTTGCCATCGATCAACTGATCATCACTATCAGGCAAAGAATACTTATTTTGGACTATGATTTTATTACCCTTCTTAGTTTATGATAACTTATGCACTTTTACAGATGACGTCCTTCTTTTAACATTTAGAACCAGAGCACCCAAAGGGAAACTCGGTATAATGAATTCGTTATCACACAGTCTTTAACCAATTGTACGATACATAATTTGAAATTCAACTTTTGGAATTCTTTAAATTATTAACAAGTAATGGATCCTTACCTAAGTCTTTAGATACTTCGGCTATATAAGATGTTATCAAAGTTAGTAGAACTCTACTTGAGTCCTAACTTGGACTATTAATAGAGTCATTATATTTTGATTTGAGGATTCAAGATCTTCCATACTTCTCATTTGTGTATATAACTTCTATCTTAACATTAATATATCATTTATGAATCATTTAGATCTTGGGATATTTCATTACTTGTATAATTAGCATAAAAGTGTAAGTTCATAACTTTTTCCCACAAGGGACTTCTCCTTTATTATCCTAGTTATGGGTATGCATTTACCCTTCTTTATAATTAATTTTCACATTATCAATATACATCGACCTTTAGGTCTTACAACCTATTTTGCTCTTGGTTGCAGATGCGTATGTATATATATATATATATATTTGAAATTCATCATTTACTTCTACTTACTATCTTTCTAACTATTAGGCGCTTAGCGGCCTATAAAACAAGAAGGAATTACTTAGATTTAGCATCATTATTTCATTCATTGAATTGATAGTTGTCATTGCCAACTATTTCTTATGGATTTTAAAGGAAGCTACGGGGATAACAGCTCACCCATCGCCTAATTCCCAAAGAGGGTTATAATTGTAGCGCATTACAGCGACAGTTGCTACATAGTAGCATTCATTAGCACTTCAAACCAAGTTATAAACTTAGGCTATTATGGCTATAATGTCCTTGGAAAATAATTCCACTTTAGTTTGAGGTATATAACATAATTTACTTATGTTCCAATAACATCATCGATGGATTCAGTCATCATCATATAATTTCATGAAGGAATTATAGAGATTTAATGCTAATTAATAGTATTCATTATAATTTCAAAACACACCATTATCATTGGTGGTTCTATTCTTTAATATACAAGATATCCAAGATTCTCACTTGAGAATCAATATCACGAGGCATTAGAAATACCTCTATTAGGCACATTCAATATACGCCTTTTTTTCTCCTATTTGGAGTTAATCTCCATATTGGGATTTAGTTCAGTATGTCCAGCCATCAAGCCGTATGACATTAAGCGTATACATACACGCATTAAGTATAAGGTTGATATTATTATCATCCTAACCCGTACCCGTCCTAGGCCAAATCATCACTTAACTTATGTCATAATAGTGTTGCCTAGGCGGCCAATACTAGCATCTGAAACCGAGCTCATAGTAGAGTATCGTCGACTATACTCATGCAATGAACATCGGCTCTGATACCAAATTGAAACACCCATTTCAACTTAATATAATAAAAAATGGGGTTGCGTTAATTAATTATAATTAACATAAATTTTAAAGAAAATCGGGCATGACCCGTTCGCAGGAGGTCAATATCCCTGTTTAGTTATAAACCATGATTTGGAATGTAAAGTAAATTTACAAGATAATTCTAAATAGCTACAACAACTATCATCCATCAAAGACATTAGATGTCTATATGTACACATCTAAGTGTTTTGGTAGACAGACTACCCGAAAGTATCACAATATTAAATTAACTTTTACCAAATGTCAAGACTTCAATTGCGGTCCGTTTAAACTCTAGGAGCAGGGTCAGCAATCACCTTATCGTTACTAATCCACCTGAGGTATATAAAAGTGAGGGGTTAGAAAATAAAATTTGCTAAGTGAGTTACTAGATCGATATGGAGTGCAAAACATACAACATGTATAAATGATAAAATGATTATGAAATGACAAGTGCAATATCTCTTAATAAAAATGGTGTGGGCATAGCCCATTAATTTGCATAGGTCGCGGTGCATGACCCGCTAACCCGCCGTTGTCGACCGGATCCCGGCCTAACAACTCCAACCGGCGCCCGAAGTCCGGCCACCTACCCGCGAGCTCATGCGGTGTAGGAATTTATACGCACAAACACAAAGTAAGGCGCTTGATAATAATAATGATAACCAGGATATCCGGTGGGCCAATGATAAATGAGCATAGCTCACAATGGGTAATCAAATGTAATAATGTGAAACATGAATTGAACGATCTTCAAGCATAGCATGAAAGTCAATATATGTAATGAAAGGTATCAAATGAAGTATGCTGGCCATAGGCCATGATCAAATAATAAACTGCCAACTAGGGCAGTATGGTAAAACCAGTGCAATGCATCATATAAGAGGATGATGCCAAATAGATATGCACAATGTCATAAATAAAATAAACATGTAATTATGTATGCAACACACACATCAATACTAGAACTCACAGTACAATAGGCTATAATAGCCTTTTAGGCTTAAAACGGCCAATAAGTCACTTAACGCCCCGAACCGTTAACCGGCATTCCTTCCAGCTCCAAACCTAAGAATAATGATATTCAAGGTATTCATTAGCTTATAATAGTATATCATAAGGTTTGGAAGTCATTTGAAGTATTTAAGCGTTTTCGGTTTAAGTTTCCGAATTCTATCGACACTGTTGTACATTTCGATAATTCTTATAGATTTTTAGATGTCAATTTACATGTTATATGAGTGTATAATTATCATATAATGTGTTGAAGTTATTTAACACAAATATGACTTTCCATTCGGCGTTCGTAGACGAAGAAATCAAAATGAAACGAAGAAAATTGTCTAACTCGCACTAGTTTAGTATTTTGGTCATAACTTTTTCATACGAACTCGGATTTAGGTGATTCAGGAGTCCAGACGAAGAGGAGACATAGGTCTACAACTTTTACTTTTTGAAAAATGACCATATCTGAGAGTGACTCGACGAGTCAAGAGGATGACTCGACGAGTCAAAACATGCTGGAACGAAATTTGACGTCCTGCTTGCCTAATCTCCGTTCCAAACTCAACTTTTCCTATATCAAACTCTTAGAAACTTGGTTTTTATGTATTACTTGATTACTACAACATATATAAACATTATTTAACATCAAAACATCATTAAATCATTCCATTTCATTAATTAAATCCTTGGATGTAATACAAAAATTTCCAAACTTCACCAATTCAATTTCTATAGCTTTTTAGATGTTTTCTTGCATTGCAAGCTCAGAAACACACTCAACCTTGATTATTCATTCTTGGCTCACCATATCATGGTTCACCATCATCTAGCCATATATATGGCTACTAGGTTTGGAATGGAAAGAGATGGGCACATCATGAGAAGAAGAACCATACCTTCATTTGGATGAAATTGGTTTGCACAAGGAGACTTAATCCTTTAGCCCAATCTGACATATTTTCCTTAGCCCTGATTCTTGTGTATGTGCAGAATTCTCAAAGAAAGAAATGGAGAAGGGAGGAAGAAGCTTCACGATTGGGGAAAGTTTTATAAGACTCAATTGGTCATAAATTTACACTCCACCCCTTGAGTCTTCCTTCTCCTATTTCAGCCACAAATATTTTATTTCCATGGGTTTCAATTACTAACATTTTGTTGGAGACTTAAGGCTCTTGTACTCATTGCTTTAAGGCTTGTACTCATGCCTATGAATTGCCAAATTACAAGACTTTTAATGCATAGTACAAGTAGTTAAAGCTTGTGACAAATTCTCTAATTTTACTCATAACCAACCATAAAGATATAATTCATTTGAAATTTCAAATGGGTTATAAGTAATATTACAAATTTCAAGATATTATAGCAATGTATGAGTTAACCGGACCTAATTATATAAATAAGTCCAATTTACCTGTTTATAGATTTGTAATTTAACATTAACACATATTTTCTTGAATGATAAAATTTCAATCTTTACATATTGATTAACATAAATAAATCATTCTATTCATTAGTTGAGTGTATAATTAGCGGTTTAAATACTATATCAAATTTGAGGATGTTACAGATGGATTGACTTCAATTGAATGACCAGTCAAAAACCAGACCGATGTGGATCGTCGATGGACTAACTTCAATTGAATGACTAGTCAAAACCAGACCGATTTGGATCGTCATACTGACCCTAGTCGGACCGGCTACACGATGCATCAAATGATATTTGTGTGTTAAAATGTTAATTTATTGATATAGTTATGCTTATTATACTTCTAAGTTATGTCATGATATTCTAACTAATGCTAATTAATTGATATCGACATTCTTATTTTATTTTTATGTGATGGACTTACTTAAATGCTAATTTAAAACTTATGTTAGTATGTTTAATAAATTAAAGTATCAAATAAATTAATAAGACTCAGTTTTAATAAATCAAAGTATCAAAATAAGACAAATTCAATAAATATCCAAATGTAAGCATTTACATTTTAATAAATCATCAACTATTGTTTGACTTTAGTAAAAAGATCAGAAATTTAGTAAAGAAAAACCCAAATTTAGTACAAATAAAGGTTATTGTTTGGGTTTAAATCGAAAAATCAAACTGCGTCTCAAAAACCAAAATTGAAAAACCCACAAGGGTAAAAGATAATCCAAATTGAAAGAATATCAAAAACCAAACGGTTCTTTTGTTTCAAAACCAAAAATTGAAGCGTACGATGCTCATCCCTAGTATGGTGTGGAAGAGGCAATGTAGTGCAAGGGTGGATATGAGGGCTTGGTCAAGTGGGTGTATCATAATTTTTACAAAAGACTTCTATAAAATATATGCTTGATCGGTCATCCTCGAATCTAATTATTGAAAGCCGCATAACATCTGGTTTAATGTATCATAATTTTCGCCAAAAAAATATATATTAAACTTTTATTTATATTATAATTTTATAAACAATGATTTTACACTCTAACACATAACACAAATGTTACTATCCTTGTCAAGTACAGTTTACATAAAATAATAAATTTGTTATATTAAAGATATAAATTTTATTACATAAATTAATAAAAAGTTAAAAATGTTGTAATCCATTTTGAATGTATTATATTGTTGTTGTTAATATTATGATGACGATGATTATTATTATTATTATTTTATAAGGGTCACAACTACCAATATTCGTTGAGATAGAATCCAAATAGCTCAATCAATGAGTTATATGTGGGTGAACATGTAACACATTTGTCACACATAAATTATTTATTACTTTACATTATCATTTTAAACACATGCCAATATAACATTCTTAATTATATCCATGCCCAATCATTTAACATTAATCAAATACTTATTATTTTATTAGATTTATGTTTAGTTGGGAATGAGTCGATTGGATGCATCTAAGCTTTCATTTTGTCTGTTACATGCATATATAAAAAAATCGTTTATAATTCAATTAGTATCTGATTTCGCGATGCAAGCGTTCAATCATAATTTTGTTATACGAAAATTGAGAAGACAATTAGAAATCTTGAATATTATTGATTTTGAAAACAAAAATGAAACATCATGACATGACCTTAAAAATGGGTAATTCACAATTTGATCGCTCCATTATTTTGATTGTTTCAAAAGTTTATGTGAAAAATGCAAATCATAGTGTGAGGAGTATGGGAACTCCACCGACCTATTGGCTTTGATACATTAACCCTCCCGGTGGTAACACCATGCACCTTCCCCCTCCCAGCGGCCCTGCCACTCACCCACTCCCCTCCGCCCCCAACCGCCTCTTACCCCTCATATTTAGAATTACATACGTACACGCGCGTGCGGGCGCGCACACACACATATATATTTTTCCTCCCTATTATTACATCCATCCAGGTTCTTCCAATTCAAACCAAACCAACCTCTCATCTTTCAATTCTCTCAAAAATCTCTCAACGCATCAAAATCAAATTCATTCTATATCTAAAAATGAATCAAAATACCGGTAAACAACCCGTCTCGAGCGTTGACACAGTAATACTGATCCTCGCACTACTTCTCCATTTCGTCCACCATAACAAAAAAATTTTAAACTGAATTTTTCTCAACCAATTTCATACGTACCATATTTTCAACATTCGTATCAACAACCATATTCATCACTCATTCCCCAAAACTCACAATCTTCACAAAAAATTTCACACATACCACAAAATCAACAATCTTCGCAACAATTCTCACAAACAATTTTTGGGAGAATTTCATATCCCTCCAAAACTTTATAATTTCATATATACCCAACTTAAAATTTTAATATCATTTATATCCCTCCTAAACATCAAAATATCATATATACCCAATTTTAATAATTAATATCACATATATCCCTCTTAAACATCATTAATATCATATATACTATTCATTAATTTAAATATTTTTAGAACATTTAAAACTCATATTAAATATTGATTATTAATTAATGACCATTATACCCTTACTTATTTCTTCTTTCAACTAAACTTTAAAAATATCATATTTATCCAACTTAAATTAAAATATCATATCTCTTTAAATAATTTTATATAATTTATTTCTGTAAATTTTACAATATGAATTCTTCATAATAGAAAAAACTAACATTAGCAATAAACAAATTGTATTATAGTTTTGTTCGTTTGTAGTCAAATCGTATCGATTATTACATTTTCTTATTTATTTTTTTCCTGCATTTTTTAATATACAGTTAACTAATTGTATATTATGTTCTTTCTTTTATTTTGGTTTCCGAATATATAGTTGTATTGCATTTTTTTAATTTAGTATATATCTTTGTTTTCTATATACATTAATTTCTATTTTTTTTCAAGTGTGCTTTCGTTTTATAATAATTGTTTGTTCTAGTTTACTTTTTTACTTTTTTATATTTAATCTAGTATTTGAATTATAAATTGTTATCCAATTTTATTAGTTGTCTATATTTTTTTTTATTCAAATACTAGATTAATTATAAAAAGTTAAAAAAAGTTAACTAGAAAAAACAATAATTATAAAATGAAAGCAAACTTGAAAAAAAAATAGAAACTAATGTATATAGAAAACAAAAGATATATATTAATTTAAAAAAATGCAATACAACTTCGAAAAGAAAAGAAAATGTTATTATTAAATCCCGTATATATTCAGCACCTTGACGTTTTTCTCATCAAACACATGAAGAAACAAGCTCAATAAATGTGTTTTTAATAAGAAAGAAGACAATATGAATGTTAGTGAATATGGAAGAACAGTGGCGGCTCCAAGAGAAGATTCAAATGTAGGTCAACCGTGTATTGTCAAAAAGCAACCCTAGGAGCCTTTATAGGCTCATTTAATTAACTTACAAGACTTGGCAATAATGGCCCCTACACTATTACATAAGAAAGAAATTACATAGAAATAAATACAAGACACATTACAATGTTAATAAATATTACAAAATAACTCCTAGGATCGAAATAATTAATCTAACAATCTCCCCCTTTTCGATCACTTAGGAGGTCCTGGAACTCGCGCATGATCTGTTGATTCACGAAGACCAAGTATGACATCGAAACGTCTGGTTACTTGTCTTGTATGTAGCCGCTCGTTCAGGTAGTCTATGCCGCTGAGTGTATTTTGTATCTCCGTAGGTGAGCATCTCTGTTCAGGATCTGGTTGAGCATCATAATCTTGTACTTTCTTTGTGAGAGCAGCTCGAACCAGTCGAAGTGTACCATCGGAATAGCAAGGTAGATCCTCAAAGCGCATATACCTTTTATAGCCCTTGTGATTCACAAAAATAACACCCGGATCTCCTTTAAGTATAACTCTGTAGGCCGGGTGGTGGGCTAAAAGAAAACTATCTTGTTCTGGTGCTCGTAGGCCCACCTTAACCATAGCACTCTCGATCGCCATCTGAAAATCTCTTAAGCACATTATAATCGATCGGCGATTCATGCTTCGAACTAAGGCACCTACAGCTGTCATGTGGGATAGACGTTTTCTGATTCGATTTTTCAGACTGTTGTGAAGGAACTCAACGTCATCCGCTCTTATGTAGTCAAGGTCATACTCAAAGATGTCATCTCCCGTACCATCTTCTCTTTCCACTTGATAGGAGGGATAGAATACTTTGGCTCTTTTGCACATGGTAATTGATTTGAGTTTTTTAATCTTTGACTTTGACACCTTAGACCTTTGTTCCCGGAGCATCAATTGGTAGTATTCGGCCTGTTCAGCTTTGGAGACATTTGTAAGTTCCATGAGTAGGCGTCTGCTGAAGGCTCCAGGTTTCTTTCTGAATACCATCTTGAATCTTTCTTCTAGATATGGATTCTGAAATTGCTCCGGGGGAAAGTTCTGCAGGAATTCTTTCAGGCATTGAACGGGGGGTTCTTCGATTTCGTCCTTTTTAGCTTCAAGAAGCTTTATGATAGTCCCCCGCCGTTCTTGACGCATTTGATCTTTTTCGCTCTGCGGCAGTGTGTGAACTTTTCCTTTCGTGTAGTGGTCTACCCAGAATAGGTCGTCTTTTCTGTGCACTCCAGGACCCTCGGGAGTTTCATCGAAGCAGTCAACCCTTTTTGTTTGGGAGGGACCTGAGCGTTGGGTTTGTTGGACTGGTGGAGGGCTTGGGGATCTTGGTGGGCTGACTGTAATGTGGGATTCTTTTAGTGATGGGGGAGCTTGGATGGATGAGAGTATGTCTTTCTGTTGGGCTCTGGGTGGTGAATTCAGGAAATCGAAGGAAGAGGATGAGGAATTTTTGGTTGGAGAGTCAGGTTCAGGCTTAGGAGTTAAAAGTGGTTGGTTGTCCTCGGTATCAGAATCTGAATCAGAAACTAATATGATTTCAACCTTCTCGTGTGGCTCCTCAAATTCTACCATGGCTGTCATTGGATCCAGTGGAGCTGGACCCTCGACCATCGGCTCGTCTTCAATTAGCATGTACTCCTGAGCTTCCTGTGACTTTTCCCCCGACCCCTGAAATTCAGACCCCTCGGCGGTCTCTGCTCCCCCTGTACCCAGCATGGGCTCCTCAAATTGTACTTTTCTGCGCTTCTCCCCCTCATGACGATCAGGGTCGTCCTGGTCGTCATGTTTTCTTTTGAGGGTTTCGGCCTGAGCGCGGCATTGGAGATCAATAACTGCCGACTCGAGGCGATCCATCCTGGAATTTAGCTGCTCCTGGACCTGAAGGATTAGGCGATTGAGTGCGTCCAGTTTGTCAGAGAGCTCCGCCATTTGTAGTTGGACTGAGTGGGATCCTTGTGAGGGGCCGGCTTCGGAGGCGACACCCTTACCCTTTATAAGAGAAAGAAGGGCGGTATGTCGTTCCTCGGCTGCCTCCCTTTGGGCGTCAAGGTCAGCCCGGGTGATAACGCCGGCAGCACGTAAGGCTGCCGTTAACATCTCCAAATTGATGGGGAGATGGCCGGAAGTGGACGGCGTAGATTGAGCCACTCCCGGTCTTCCTTCCGTCATCTCTGGCTCCACTACGGGATGCTCAGATCTGGAAGTTTCGGGAGCTGCCACGGAGGCAGCTCTTGGGGATGCCACAAAAGCATCGTGCACAGTGTCTGTTTGTGGGGATGGAATCGTGGGCGAAGGAAGTTCGGTCACGTGGGGAGGAGTGTGACCTTTTTCAACACCGCCACTCTCCGAATGAGAGGGCGATGGCGTATGTGGAAGATCCCCGTGTAATGAAGTGGTTTCCCTTTGAGGGGAAACCAAGTGGATGGTTGGGGATGTGGCGACCGCTGGACTAACGGTCTTATGAGGTGGTGTCCGGCTGATAGGGCTTGGTTCACCCTCAGATTGCATATCCCTCGGCCTTACAACAGAGACGGTTCGTTCAGAATCCGCCGTCTCTGCCGTCTCACCTACGGCTCCCTCCCTTACACTCTCAGCCTCCCTCTCACCATGACCCAGTGATTGTTGTACTTCCATCCTTTCTCCCTCGTTCTCACTCTCATGTTGCTCACCGTCGGACTGGTTAGTCTCAGTCGATTCAGACTGAGACTCATCCGGATAATTTTCTCTCATATAGTCCCTTACCCGATCTGTACCCCTCGACCTTGTCAGAGTTGATAATGGAATCTTCATTACCTGTACCGTTGGTGCCCCTTTTGGCAAAGTCAGTTTCTGGATAGCGACGGTTGGATAGACATCAGCTTCTGGACGCTCATGAATGTCTTCGTCCTGATCCATGGCATATTGTATGATGAGCTGAAGGAATCGTTGATAGGGGACATACTTGCGTCCTTTCTTCGTGCTCCTTTCCACGTGGACTCTCCTTAATTCTTCAAAGATAAAAGCCGCATAGTCCACGTGTCGGTCGTAGGCAAAGCCAGCGAACATGGCTAAAACCTGGGCCGATGCTGAGTCATGACCAGAATGTTTGGCTGTCAGGCACTTGTTGAGTACATCGAAGAGAATTCTCCAGTGGGACTGAAGGTTCTTGGTGCGAAAGTCGGATGGTTTGGTAAGGGATCCGTCATACCCTAGGTTTTGAATTTCAGAAAGGGCTTCTGAGACGGATGGGTTTGGATCGAACGAGTCGATGGAGGGAATGTAGTCTTGGATGGGAAAACGAAGGATGTGACGAATGGCTGTGGTTGTGACTTTGACTGGAACGCAGTCAATGGTGGAGGTGAAGTGAGGTTCGGGGTCGGTTAAGAATTGTAGCCTGTTCCAGAATTGTTGTAGGTAAATCTGGGGAACAGCGATGGCTGTGGAAAGGGCATAGTATATGGGATGGCGGGTGAGAATGTCAAATGCTAGGGTTTGGGATTCTTTTGGAAGGATAGAGACGTCGAGTTGCCAGTTATGGGGGATAAACTCGACAAACTCGGCGCTCGGCAAGATGGCTTCTTCGGGTAACTGAGCGTTATTATTCGGGATTGGCGGATGGGGAATGGTAAGAACGATTGTGGGGTCCATTTTCCTGCAAAGTGCAACACAGTTAGAATCATAAGACTCGATATGATAAAGCATTGATGTGAAGTCTTAGATGAGTGTGAAATAGAAATTGTCTGATCTGTTTATCATCGGGTCTTTATTAGTAGAATAAGATTCTACTAACAAAGTCCAAAGTCAATCGTTAAGAGACCGATGTTAGATAAGACCGTTTCACTCAAACACTGATCCTAACTCTAATCAATGGTGCACTTGGATGGAACTATATATATATATATATATATATATATATATATATATATATATATATATATATATATATATATATATATATTTTTTTTTTTTGATTTTTAATTTATATGAAAATGCAGAAATGGAAAAAAATGAAAAATAAAAAAAATCCTAAGTGTTGGATTTCGGATGGTCCGAATTCGGATGAACAGTGTCATCGAATTCGGATCAATCCGAAATGGAATGATGCATGAATGATGTGAGTGGGGTTCGAATTCGGATGAGTTGAAAACAGGAACCGAATTCGGATGTGGTCCGAAATGTGAGGCATGGAATGAATGAAAGTGGTCCGAATTCGGATGTGTCATGGAACATGATCCGAATTCGGATGATGACTTATGTAAATGCATGAAATGATATGGAATGGTCCTGAGTTCGGATGGTACCCAGAATTCGGATTGGAACCGAATTCGGATATCATCCGAATTCGGATGAACAGTGGTGAACTAACTTAGAGTAAATTCAAGTTTTGAAAATCTTGGCCCTGCTTTGAAGGTCCGAATTCGGATCAACGGTGAACCGAATTCGGATCAACAGTGGTCCGAACTATGGTTTTGTACTTTGAAAATTTCGAACTTTAGTCTAAGTCGGACATCCGAATTCGGGTGGTGGTCCGAATTCGGACATCCGAAACTGCATGAGTGCAGTTAATGTTCATGCAAAAATAAACGTGAACAGTTAAAATCCTACTGAAAATGCATGAAATTACAGATCCTATACTGAAATAACCTAAGGAACATTTTATTTAACTACAACTAAGAAGAAATACCACATTAAACTACCTAAAACTAGAAAAAACCGAATTGAAAAACTAGAAAAACTTTGAAAATCAAACACGCAATCTAGGAAGTTAAAGACTGAAATAAGGACAGAAATATGTTACCTGGTAGTGCCGAAGAAGGAAAAAGCAAGAAAAACGAAAGATTATGATGTTCCAAAAGCTTGAAGTGGTAACAATGGTGGTTTGGGGCGGTGGTGTCGACGGGAGGGAAGGAGAAGAAGAAAGAAATATCTTGAAAGTGAAGGAAGATGAGTTGACCAGTTGACCAACCCATTATATAAACTCGCGCGGGTCATGGGTCGGGTCTGAGATCCGCGCCCCAAATGGAAGATGGGCCGCCGGTTTAGACTCAACATACACACATAAATTTGAAACTAAAATGGGCTTTTGTGGAATTAAGCAAAAACAAAGAAAAAATTTTGGCCCAAACAAAAAATTAAAATATTTTTGGTATTTTCTTTAGATTTGAAGTTAAAATGAAATTAAGTAACCTAAAATCTTTTTGGTTTTTTGATAATTTTGAAATTTAAAATCTTTTTGTGATTTTCTGACCAATTAAATTTAAAACTTAAAATTAAAATAAAGTTAAGACTAGCCTAAAATTAAAATTATGACTAACCTAAAAATAAAATTATGACTAACCTAAAAATAAAAAATTTAACCATAAAGGAAATAAAAAGAAACACAAAATTATAAAATTTAAAATCCTAATTCTACTCCCCCTCAAATAAATACCGATCCTTTTTCCTTTTCAGATTTAAATCACGACAACCCTTCTTTTAAGCATTACTAATATCGACAAACCTGGATATTGTTTGCATCCCACTCCATGATGAACAAATCACACAGCAATTTATCAGGATCATTAATTATTAAAAATATGCGCAGATAAGGAAATAATGAGGTTTAATTTTGTGACATAAACCTTAAATTTAAATAACAGTTATTTTCTAACATAAAGGAATTTCAATCATGATAGATTGAAATAGAATTATTTAAGACAATATCTGATATTTAATTGGAAGGTGGATTCAACATGCCGATATGAGATACTAAAAACCGAAAACGAGGTTCGTCTAAAGCTTTAGTAAATATATCCGCTAGTTGGTATTCCGTGCCAACAAAATACAACTCAATGGTTCCCTTTTCCACGTGATCTTTAATAAAATGATACCTGATATCTATGTGTTTTGTTCGAGAGTGCTGCACGGGATTGCAAGAGATGGCAATTGCACTTCGAGAATCACAGTAAATAGGGATATTGGTGAGTGAGAACCCATAATCACGTAATTGTGTTCTCATCCACAGCACTTGAGAGCAACAGCTTGCAGCTGCTACATACTCAGCCTCAGCTGTGGATGTGGATACACAATTCTGCTTTTTGGAAGACCAACTCACCGGTCTATCGCCTAAGAACTGTATTCCTCCCGATGTGCTTTTTCTGTCCACTCTACAACCTGCAAAATCAGCATCTGAAAACGCGGTAAGATCGAAATCGGTTCCCTTTGGATACCATAGACCAAGTTCGGGTGTACCCTTAAGATAACGAAAAATGCGTTTTACCGCAGTTAGGTGTGATTCTTTTGGGTCGGCCTGAAATCTAGCACAAAGACATGTTGAAAACACTATATCCGGTCTACTGGCAGTCAAGTACAGTAAGGATCCTATCATCCCTCTGTAAGTTGTATTATCGACACTTTTCCCAGAAGGATCGGTGTCTAACTTACAGTTGGAGGCCATGGGAGTTGCGATACTCGTGCAAGAGTCTAACTTATACTTCTTGAGAATGTCAAGAGTATATTTCGACTGGTTCACAAAAATCCCATCCTCAAGTTGTTTGACTTGTAATCCGAGGAAAAAGTTCATTTCCCCCATCATACTCATCTCAAACCGAGACTCCATTAGGGCTGAAAAATCCTTACAAAAATTACTGTCAGTAGATCCAAATATAATATCGTCAACATAAATCTGTACTAGCATTATATGTGGGCCTTCCCTTTTAGTGAACAGAGTTGTGTCCACCACACCTTTATAGAAACCGGCAGAAATAAGGAAATTCGAAAGACTATCATACCATGCTCGAGGTGCTTGTTTTAAACCATAGAGGGCCTTATCTAGCACATAAACATGGTCAGGTTTATGTGCATCAACAAAGCCTTGTGGTTGTTCAACATACACTTCCTCGTTAAGTTCACCGTTCAGAAAGGCAGTCTTGACGTCCATTTGGTACACTTTGAAGTCTTTGTGTGCCGCATACGCCAAGAAGATTCTGATTGCTTCGATCCGTGCAACGGGAGCGAAGGTCTCGTCATAATCTATCCCTTCTTGTTGTCGGTAGCCTTTGGCAACAAGTCTTGCTTTGTTCCTTATCACAATGCCGTTTTCATCTCGTTTGTTCTTGAAGATCCACTTTGTTCCGATGATTGTACGGTCTTTTGGCTTGGGAACTAACCGCCATACTCTTAGCTGTTCAAACTGGTTGAGTTCCTCTTGCATTGCAACTATCCAATCCGGATCTGTCAGGGCTTCATCCACACGAGCGGGCTCTATCATACTTAAGAATGAAGTGTAGAGACATTCATTAGCAGATGCCCTACGAGTTTGGACTCCTGTTGTTACGTCACCAATGATTTGTTCTGTTGGGTGACTGCGGGTCCATTTGATCTCGTGTGGAAGGGGTGCTCGGGATGGAACCTCTGTGGTTAATATGGGAATGGATGAGGATTCATGGTCAATGGTTTCAAATGATGGTACCACAGGTTCGGGTTCAATTTCCGAGTGTTCAGGTGAAGGAAGAATCGTTGGTATTATATGTGAGGGTATTACAGGAGTAGAGTCAACTGCGGATGTGTCGGTGGATGATGTGGATGGATGAGGATATGTTGATGAAGATGGAGTGGAGAAACTTTGCGGCGCAGTTGAACTGGAAGGATTACCTACATTATTAACAACATTAGACACACTAGCGTTAGGACCGAAAAATTCAACATAAAAAGGATCAAATAAATTAACCAAATCAGAAGAAGAAAAAGAAATGGGGTTATTCGAAGAGTCTCCAGGCATTTGAGTAATGCGTGGTCCTGATTGATCAACTTCGGGTGCCAGTTCAGCCAACTCATCAAATGTGACGTGCACACTTTCGTTGACGGTTCTGGTTCGGGTATTGAATGCGCGATACGCCTTCGAGTTGGATGAGTATCCAATGAAGATCGCTTCATCCGCCTTTTCGTTAAATTTCCCGAGGTTGTCTCTGTCATTCAGTACATAGCACCTGCAACCAAATACACGTAAGTACTTGATAAATGGTACTTTATTCAAAAAGAGCTGGTATGGAGTTTTGTTAAAGCGCTTATGAATGATGGAGCGATTCTGTGTATAGCATGCTGTTGATACGGCTTCGGCCCATAAGAACGGAGGTAGCTTTGAGTATGTGAGCATTGTACGAGCGGCTTCTACTAGCGTACGGTTACGCCTTTCCACGATCCCGTTTTGTTGAGGTGTTCTAGCAGCAGAGTATTGATGCTGAATCCCCTTGGATCGAAGGAAGCCCTCTACTACCGAGTTCTTGAACTCCGTGCCGTTATCTGATCTGATTGATTGTACTGACAGCTGCTGTTGGGTCTCGACACTTTTGATAAAATCAATGATTTCTTGAGCTGTCTCGTCCTTGGAACGCAAGAACCTGACCCAGGTATATCGAGAATAATCATCAACGATAACCAACACATATCGTTTTCCATTTATGCTTTGAGTTCTCATCGGTCCGCATAAATCCATATGAAGTAACTCCAAAACTCTTTTTGTTGATGGTTCGGGCTTTGGTTTGTGAGATGATCGTTTCATTTTTCCTTTCTCACATGCTCCGCAAAGATGGTCCTTTTCGTAGCGCAACTCAGGAAGTCCTTTGACCAATTGCTTCGCAGCCAGCTTGTTTATGTTATCAAAATTCAAATGGGATAATCTTCGATGCCACAACCAAGAGTCTTTTGACGAGGCTTTTGATAGTAGGCAAATGTTATCCTTCACCACAAGCTTAGATACGTCAATGGTGTAAAGGTTAGATTTTCGGGAACCAGTCAAGATTTCTTTTCCATCCATGTTCTTAACACTGCAGTTCTTAGCCCTAAACGTTACTTCTAGTCCTTTGTCGCAGAGCTGTCCTATGCTAAAAAGATTATGAGATAACCCCTCAACATAGTCAACATCCTTGATGACCAGATTATTTAGAACTAAGTCCCCGTATCCTTTTATGTGAGCCTGATGGTTGTTCCCGAATTTCACAGTTCCGCAATACTGTTCAACAACGTTGGACAGCAATTCTCTTCTTCCTGTCATATGCTTGGAGCAACCCGAATCCATATACCAAATGGACATAGCCTGAAAAACACATAAATTCATATAATGAAAACTATATGTATTCAAACACATCCATTTTTAATTCACAATCAAACCGTGTTCTGAACCGAGATGTTCAGAAAACATGATGAGTTAAGACCGGGTCCTGGGCTGTGTGCACAGAAGCCAAACGTGTCGGTTTAAGCACAACCGACAAGCAAAAAGAACGGGTCCTAGTCTAAGGTAACTAGAAGCCATTTCTTTGAAGCACGGGTCTTGATCAGAAGTAACCAAGAACCATCTGCATTAAGATCACACAACCTTGGGTACCCACCTCAATATGGGTCCCTTTTTGTTAGGAATTCCAGATTTATATGGCACGTGTACAGATTTAGAAACCCAACTAGCATTTGTGTGTGGTCTAGATGCACAACCCTTTGGAATCCATTGAAGATTGGATTTATTGGGTTTTGGAACCTTAGGCGCTGAAATTGCCTTCGGTTTTTGTCTTGATGAGACCTTCTTGACCGTTGCTTTGGTTTTGGGCCTTGGCAACAGACATGTCTCAACTTTGTTTGTGGCCGATGATGCACTATTTTTAGTTTTCTTTTTCCGAATTCGTTTAACAGGATAAGGCACAAAAGCATTCATTTCAGGAACCTGTCGTCTATATTTAGTTGGACATAGATTAAACAAATCCTTGAAAGAGTACTTTAATGAAATAGTAGAATTCGGTACATCATTACAAACATTGTCACACACTTGGTTACACAAATTGTCTTTAGAGATTACAGACATCCTATCTCTAGAAACAAATTCACATGGCATCAAAGCCTTCTTCACAAAAAAACTTGAAAAATCCTGCATGGTGGTTTTTGGGACTCTCCTTATATGATCTGTAGGAACAAAACGATTAGAGTCAGTAAGCATGGAAGATTTAGACTTGACAGACTTTTCTTTTTGGAGGTGAGTGGGTTTCTTAAAAGACTTGGATTTTATCTGAGTCTTTTTAGAAACCTCATTCTTGAAAGCATTTGTGCACTCAGCTTTGACAAAGATAGAAGAAGTTTCAGCTGTAGCCTTACCTTTATCTGATGACATACATGGAATTTTTAGAGAATGAGAAAGTGTTTGTTGTTTTGAAAGATCTTTCAATCGTTGTGAAACTATTTCAAAATTTTCTCTGTAGACAGTGACTTCCACAGTTTGTTGAAAAGATTGATTTATCAATTCTTCTTCTCTCTTAAAAAGAGCATCTTGAAGATCAAGTGCTTTTTCTTGAGACGACTTCAATTCCTTTTCTAAAACAATGATTTGTTGTTGAAGAACTTTTGCAGGAATATAAAGTTGAGGATTTGATTTTTCAGTTTCAGTGTTCAATTCAGTTTCTGAATAAGTTGACGAGAGATCTTCCTCTAAAGTGGGTACTCTAGAAGAATAACTCTCGTTAAGTTCTTCATAATGAAAAGAAATTTCTTTATCTTTACGCGCAACACGTTTCTCATTTTCTTGGTTTAAAACTTCTTTTGATGACTCAAAAAAGAAAGATTTAATACCGGCTCCCATATAATTCATGTCATAAAATACAGGTAAGACATTTTGTGCTTTTTCCAAATATTTAGGATTTTTAAAACCAATTCCCTGTTTAGAATGGTAAAACCTAGTTTCTTTGGGCTGATTTAAATGGATAGTTTGTTCTGTTTGACCCCTTTTCAAAAATGCATCGTCAAGGGTCTTTATTCTTGCGTACAAACTTATCCTTTCTTCTTCAATCATTTTGTATTTTTCTAAACTGTCTATATTTTCCATATTTACCACATCTAATTGTTTTGTAAGAACAGAAATTTCTTCTTTTAAAGAGAGTTTTTCTTTTGAAAGCGTTTCCATGCAAGATTCAAGGTATATATTCCTATCCTGAACATCTACTTTTTCTATCAACATCTGTTTTATAACATTATGATTAGTTAACCATTTTGCATGATATAATTCAGATGATTCTTTCAAAATATGAGCTTGATGTTCCGCCTGTACACACTTTGCAGTTTCAGCTTTTAATCTATCTTGTAGATCAAGTATTTGTGTGTGTAGTGTACATTCATTATCTACAAATAATTTATTTACATGTGCAGGAATGTAATAGGAATATACCTCACTGGACTCTGAGCCGGATGTGGAGCATTCGGGATCGTCGGTTGTAGCCATCAGACATGCTGGTGGATGTTTCAATGTCTTCCCCTCAGCAGCAGTGTCTGAATTTGCAGCAGTGACAGCAGCACAAATCTCCAACCCCTGACGATCAACCATATAGCAATTTTTGCCATTGTCATCCTCGTCGTCAGAATCTTCAGCATCCCAGTAATCCTCCTGGGCGACGAGGGCCAATGCATCCGACTTCGTCTTTGCAGCCTCGAGCTTTCTTTCGTAATATGCAACGTCTCTCTCAAAATTGTTCTTGCATTCCCTAGCAAAGTGGCCCGGTTTGCCACATTTGTAGCAGAGACGTTCATCAGTAGCCTTTGGCTCGTCTGCTCTTGGCTTCTCCTCTCTTCTTTCCGCCGGCCTCTTGTCGGCCCGGCGGTGCTCACGGCTGTCATCACGCCTCCTTTCCCGGCGGTCATCCCGACGATCATCCCTACGATCGTCCCGCCTGTCCTCTCTCCTTTCCTCTCTCCTGTCATCTCGCCTTTCGTCACGCCTGTCATAACGGCGATCATCGCGATAGTCGCGTCTATCATCATACCGGCGATCGTCTCTATCATGTCTGCGGTAGTCGTCCCTGCGATAGTCATCGCGTCTGTCATCCCTTCTATCATCAGAGTACCTCCGAGGACCGGTGTCATATCGGAGTTGGTTGTTGGTCTTGTTGGAGAACCGTCGTTGTTGGAGACGGTTGGTCCACAAGGCAATCTGTTCTTGTATCGTGGCTTCCTCCTCATCATAGACCTCACGCGGAGGGGAAGCATACCTGTACTGAGATGATGAAGACCCGGGAGCAAAAGATGGTGTCGGAATCTGCGTGTTTGTGATCAAGGCTAGGGAATCATTTGGTTTCAACCCTGTGTTGGCTGATAGCAATAGTGAGGCCAATTGAGTTGCCATCAGCTTCTGTTGATCCACATCGCCTTGATATTTCTTAAGCTCCTTAAAGACGACATTTATAGATACCTCAGGGATGTTCAAGACTCTCTTTGTTGCCCTACATGCAAGCTGCCACTCGGGGGCTAAGGCGGCAAAGAATTGGATGTTTATGTCATCCCGATCCTTTTTGATGTGCAGTTTATTCAATTCATTAAGGACTGCACAAAACCTGGTAAACGTGGATTGCAGAGATTCCCCGTCTTTGGCGCGGAATTCTGAAAACTTTGCCTTTGCCTCTTCAATTTTGGCACGGTCATCAAGATCTGCCCCCAGCATTTGGATTTCCAGCTCGTCCCACATTTCCTTTGCAGACATTTTACTGTCTACACCTACCAGAATATCAGTGGGGAGGGCTTGATAGATCAGATATTCTGCCCTCTTATCAGCATGCTGGCGATCCCTTTCGGCGTCATTTGCCGGCTCTCTTTCGACTTTGGAGGCTAGGACAGGAGGATCAGCCTCGGGTCTGGCAGCAATTTCTCTGTAGTAGATGACGGGCCCTTCGGATATTGATTGAAGCATCATATTCCCGAGAGGTTGCATTCCGACGAATTTCAGGAACCGGGCTTTCCATTGTTCGTACTCATCAGGATAGAGAACAGGTGGTCTGTTCTCAGATCCGAGTACAAGAGCTTCACGAGACATTATGAGTATTGGTGCTGATTGAGAATGTGGAGATCTTAGAGGTGGAAACTGAGTACAGATGGGTTGGACTGAAAACAGAGTGTTCTGAATTCGGGTGATGAGTTCGGATGAATAGTAATTCGGATGGAGCAACCGAATTCGGATGGGTCGAATTCGGATGGAGTGATTTCGGTTGATTTTGAAAGGCTAGACTTCGGATGAGTAATTTCGGATGAACAGTAATCCGGATGATGGACCTAATTCGGATGAGGGTCCAAATTCGGATGAACAGTTGTACTTAGGGTATAAAATTCGGATGACCGAAGTTCGGATGGACCTAAGGACCGAATTCGGATGAACCGAATTCGAATGAACAGTGAAATGGCCGAAATTTGATGATTCCGAAATAGGGACAGAGGACCGAATTCGGATGGTCCGAAATGGTGGGGTCCGAAATTAGAAAATTTAAGAACAAGTCCCAATATGTAAAAAATATGGAAAGCCTTTCCTGAACTTCGGATGGTCCGAAGTTCGGAATAGGACCGAATTAGGGTCCGAAATTGGCTTAGAGGGAGTCCGAAATACACCTAAGTGATGTCCGAATTAGGATGATTGAGGGGTCCGAATTTGGTGCCTATATGGTCCGAAATGCTACAGTATATAATCCGAAATACAGCAGGTTTTTACGATTTTCTAAGGCAGAATAGACAAAAATCGATTTTTATCAGTTTTGATGCCTAAAAAACAGTTGTAAATGATTTATAAACTATTTTAAACACTTTTGGTAGTTTAAAACAACCTAGAAAACACTTAAAACTAGCATGAACACATGAAAAACCCACTTAAAAAACCCATATTTTCAAGCTTCAAAATGGTCGATTCTTGATGATTTTAACACAGATATGGAAGTAAATGAGTTTAAAATCAGTATATAATGATAATGTGATGTTTATATGTTTATAGAACCATTATAACAGAAGAAACTCGAAAAACCATGGAAAATGAAGATCTAACCGGTTGAATATTGAAGAAC
>JAANYP010005429.1:0-23935 GCA_020465985.1 Centrapalus pauciflorus | reverse complement strand
CATATGTTTCGGTACTTGTTGGTGATTGTTACTGACTTGTATCGAAACATCTGCTGCTGCAAGTTCCTTGATTACTTGCGTTGCTCAGGACCGCTGTGAGCGACAGATTGCATTACTTAGTTGCATATGTTTTGGTATTTATTGGTGATTGTTACTGACTTGTATGGAAACATCTGTTGCTGAATGTTCCTTGATTACTTAATTGTATGTTAGGAGCGTATGATAGACACTGCTGAAACTAGTCAACTGCTGCTGTATGCTCTTTGATTACTTGCATTGCTCAGGACCGGTGTGAGTGACAGATTACATTACTTACTTGCATATGTTTCGGTACTTATTGGTGGTTGTTACTCCCTAGTATGGAAACATCTGCTGCTGCTTATTCCTTGATTACTTAATTGTATGTTAGGAACGTATGATAGACACTGCTGAAACTACACAACTACTGCTGCATGTTCCATGATTACTTGCATTCCTCACGACCGGTGTGAATGACAGATTACATTACTTACATGGATATGTTTCGGTACTTATTGGTGATTGTTACAGACTTGTATGGAAACATCTGCTGCTACTTGTTCCTTGATTTCTTAATTGTATGTTAGCAACGTATGATAGACACTGCTGAAACAAGACAAGTGCTGATGCATGTTCCTTGATTACTTGCATTGCTCAGGACCGGTATGAGTGACTGATTACATTACTTACTTGTATATGTTTCGGTACTTGTTGGTGATTGTTACAGACTTGTATGGAAACATCTACCGCTGCTTGTTCCTTGATTTATTAATTGTATGTTAGGAACGTATGATAGACACCGCTAAAACTAGAAAACTGCTGCTGCATGTTCCTTGATTACTTGCATGCTCAGGACCGCTGTGAGTGACAGGTTGCATTACTTACTTGAATATGTTTCGATACTTATTGGTGATTGTTACCCACTTGTATTGAAAGATATGCTGCTGCTTGTTCCTTGATGACTTAATTGTATGTTAGGAACGTATGATAGACACTGTTGAAACTGGACAACTGCTGCTGCATGTTCCTTGATTACTTGGATTGCTCAGGACCGCTGTGAGTGACAGATTGCATTACTTACTTGCATATGTTTCGGTACTTATTGGTGATTTTTACTGACTTGTATTGAAACATCTGCTGCTGCTTGTTCCTTGATTACTTAATTGTATGTCAGGAACTTTTGATAGACACTGTTAAAAGTGGACAACAGCTGTTGCATGTTCCTTATATACTTGCATTGCTCAGGGCCGCTGTGAGTGACAAATTGCATTACTTACTTGAATATGTTTCGGTACTTATTGGTGATTGTTACTGATTTGTATGGAAACATCTGCTGCAGCATGTTCCTTGATTACTTGCATTGCTAAGGACCGCTGTGAGCGATAGATTGCATTACTTACTTGCATATGTTTCGGTACTTGTTGATGATTGTTACTGACTTGTATCGAAACATCTGCTGCTGCATGTTCCTTGATTACTTGCATTGCTCAGGACCGCTGTGAGCGACAGATTGCATTACTTACTTGCATATGTTTTGGTACTTATTGGTGATTGTTAATGACTTGTATGGAAACATCTGTTGCTGATTGTTCCTTGATTACTTAATTGTATGTTAGGAACGTATGATAGACACTGCTGAAACTAGACAACTGCTGCTGCATGTTCCTTGATTACTTGCATTGCTCAGGATCGGTGTGAGATGACAGATTACATTACTTACTTGCATATGTTTCGGTACTTATTGGTGGTTGTTACTCCCTTGTATGGAAACATCTTCTGCTAGTTGTTCCTTGATTACTTAATTGTATGTTAGGAACGTATGATAGACACTGCTGAAACTAGACAACTGCTGCTGCATGTTCCTTGATTAATTGCATTGCTTAGGACCGGTGTGAGTGACAGATTACATTACTTACTTGTGTATGTTTAGGTACTTATTGGTGATTGTTACAGACTTGTATGGAAACATCTGCTTCTGCTTGTTCCTTGATTTCTTAATTGTATGTTAGGAACGTATGATAGACTCTGCTGAAACTAGACAACTGCTGCTGCATGTTCCTTGATAACTTGCATTGCTCAGGACCGGTGTGAGTGACAGATTACAATACTTACTTGTATATGTTTCGGTACTTATTGGTGATTGTTACAGACTTGTAAGAAACATCTGCTATTGCTTGTTCCTTGATTTCTTAATTGTATGTTAGGAACGTATGATAGACACTGCTGAAACTAGACAAGTGCTGCTGCATGTTCCTTGATTACTTCCATTGCTCAGGACCGGTGTGAGTGACAGATTACATTACTTACTTGAATATGTTTCGGTACTTATTGGTGATTGTTACCGACTTGTATTGAAACATCTGCTGCTGCTTGTTCCTTGATTACTTAATTGTATGTTAGGAACTTATGATAGACACTGTTGAAACTGGACAACTGCTGCTGCATGTTCCTTGATTACTTTGATTGCTCAGGACCGCTGTGAGTGACAAATTGCATTACTTACTTGAATATGTTTCGGTACTTATTGGTGATTGTTACTGATTTGTATGGAAACATCTGCTGCAGCATGTTCCTTGATTACTTGCATTGCTAAGGACCGCTGTGAGCGATAGATTGCATTACTTACTTGCATATGTTTCGGTACTTGTTGATGATTGTTACTGACTTGTATCGAAACATCTGCTGCTGCATGTTCCTTGATTACTTGCATTGCTCAGGACCGCTGTGAGCGACAGATTGCATTACTTACTTGCATATGTTTTGGTACTTATTGGTGATTGTTAATGACTTGTATGGAAACATCTGTTGCTGATTGTTCCTTGATTACTTAATTGTATGTTAAGAACGTATGATAGACACTGCTGAAACTAGACAACTGCTGCTGCATGTTCCTTGATTACTTGCATTGCTCAGGATCGGTGTGAGATGACAGATTACATTACTTACTTGCATATGTTTCGGTACTTATTGGTGGTTGTTACTCCCTTGTATGGAAACATCTTCTGCTAGTTGTTCCTTGATTACTTAATTGTATGTTAGGAACGTATGATAGACTCTGCTGAAACTAGACAACTGCTGCTGCATGTTCCTTGATTACTTGCATTGCTCAGGACCGGTGTGAGTGACAGATTACAATACTTACTTGTATATGTTTCGGTACTTATTGGTGATTGTTACAGACTTGTAAGAAACATCTGCTATTGCTTGTTCCTTGATTTCTTAATTGTATGTTAGGAACGTATGATAGACACTGCTGAAACTAGACAAGTGCTGCTGCATGTTCCTTGATTACTTCCATTGCTCAGGACCGGTGTGAGTGACAGATTACATTACTTACTTGAATATGTTTCGGTACTTATTGGTGATTGTTACCGACTTGTATTGAAACATCTGCTGCTGCTTGTTCCTTGATTACTTAATTGTATGTTAGGAACTTATGATAGACACTGTTGAAACTGGACAACTGCTGCTGCATGTTCCTTGATTACTTTGATTGCTCAGGACCGCTGTGAGTGACAAATTGCATTACTTACTTGAATATGTTTCGGTACTTATTGGTGATTGTTACTGATTTGTATGGAAACATCTGCTGCAGCATGTTCCTTGATTACTTGCATTGCTAAGGACCGCTGTGAGCGATAGATTGCATTACTTACTTGCATATGTTTCGGTACTTGTTGATGATTGTTACTGACTTGTATCGAAACATCTGCTGCTGCATGTTCCTTGATTACTTGCATTGCTCAGGACCGCTGTGAGCGACAGATTGCATTACTTACTTGCATATGTTTTGGTACTTATTGGTGATTGTTAATGACTTGTATGGAAACATCTGTTGCTGATTGTTCCTTGATTACTTAATTGTATGTTAGGAACGTATGATAAACACTGCTGAAACTAGACAACTGCTGCTGCATGTTCCTTGATTACTTGCATTGCTCAGGATCGGTGTGAGATGACAGATTACATTACTTACTTGCATATGTTTCGGTACTTATTGGTGGTTGTTACTCCCTTGTATGGAAACATCTTCTGCTACTTGTTCCTTGATTACTTAATTGTATGTTAGGAACGTATGATAGACACTGCTGAAACTAGACAACTGCTGCTGCATGTTCCTTGATTAATTGCATTGCTTAGGACCGGTGTGAGTGACAGATTACATTACTTACTTGTGTATGTTTAGGTACTTATTGGTGATTGTTACAGACTTGTATGGAAACATCTGCTTCTGCTTGTTCCTTGATTTCTTAATTGTATGTTAGGAACGTATGATAGACTCTGCTGAAACTAGACAACTGCTGCTGCATGTTCCTTGATTACTTGCATTGCTCAGGACCGGTGTGAGTGACAGATTACAATACTTACTTGTATATGTTTCGATACTTATTGGTGATTGTTACAGACTTGTAAGAAACATCTGCTATTGCTTGTTCCTTGATTTCTTAATTGTATGTTAGGAACGTATGATAGACACTGCTGAAACTAGACAACTGCTGCTGCATGTTCCTTGATTACTTCCATTGCTCAGGACCGGTGTGAGTGACAGATTACATTACTTACTTGAATATGTTTCGGTACTTATTGGTGATTGTTACCGACTTGTATTGAAACATCTGCTGCTGCTTGTTCCTTGATTACTTAATTGTATGTTAGGAACTTATGATAGACACTGTTGAAACTGGACAACTGCTGCTGCATGTTCCTTGATTACTTTGATTGCTCAGGACTGCTGTGAGTGACATATTGCATTACTTACTTGCATATGTTTCGGTACTTATTGGTGATTGTTACTGACTTGTATGGAAACATCATCTGCAGCGTGTTCCTTGATTACTTGCATTGCTCAGAACCGCTGTGAGCGATAGATTGCGTTACTTACTTGCATATGTTTCGGTACTTGTTGGTGATTGTTACTGACTTGTATCGAAACATCTGCTGCTGCAAGTTCCTTGATTACTTGCGTTGCTCAGGACCGCTGTGAGCGACAGATTGCATTACTTAGTTGCATATGTTTTGGTATTTATTGGTGATTGTTACTGACTTGTATGGAAACATCTGTTGCTGAATGTTCCTTGATTACTTAATTGTATGTTAGGAGCGTATGATAGACACTGCTGAAACTAGTCAACTGCTGCTGTATGCTCTTTGATTACTTGCATTGCTCAGGACCGGTGTGAGTGACAGATTACATTACTTACTTGCATATGTTTCGGTACTTATTGGTGGTTGTTACTCCCTAGTATGGAAACATCTGCTGCTGCTTATTCCTTGATTACTTAATTGTATGTTAGGAACGTATGATAGACACTGCTGAAACTACACAACTACTGCTGCATGTTCCATGATTACTTGCATTCCTCACGACCGGTGTGAATGACAGATTACATTACTTACATGGATATGTTTCGGTACTTATTGGTGATTGTTACAGACTTGTATGGAAACATCTGCTGCTACTTGTTCCTTGATTTCTTAATTGTATGTTAGCAACGTATGATAGACACTGCTGAAACAAGACAAGTGCTGATGCAAGTTCCTTGATTACTTGCATTGCTCAGGACCGGTATGAGTGACTGATTACATTACTTACTTGTATATGTTTCGGTACTTGTTGGTGATTGTTACAGACTTGTATGGAAACATCTACCGCTGCTTGTTCCTTGATTTATTAATTGTATGTTAGGAACGTATGATAGACACCGCTAAAACTAGACAACTGCCGCTGCATGTTCCTTGATTACTTGCATGCTCAGGACCGCTGTGAGTGACAGGTTGCATTACTTACTTGAATATGTTTCGATACTTATTGGTGATTGTTACCCACTTGTATTGAAAGATATGCTGCTGCTTGTTCCTGTATTACTTAATTGTATGTTAGAAACTTATGATAGACACTGTTGAAACTGGACAACTGCTGTTGCATGTTCCTTGATTACTTGGATTGCTTAGGACAGGTGTGAGTGACAGATTCCATTACTTTCTTGCATATGTTTTGGTACTTATTGGTGATTGTTACTGACTTGTATGGAAACATGCGTTGCTGCTTGTTCCTTGATTACTTAATTCTATATTAGGAACGTATGATAGACACTGCTGAAAAACTGGCGACAACTGTGCTGTTTGCATGTTCCTTGATTACTTGGATTGCCTCAGGACGTGTCGAGTGACAGAATGCATTATTACTTGCAATTATGTTTCGCGTACCTTATTGATTCGCATTGCTTTAGACTGTATGGAAACATCTTGCCTGCTTGTTCCTTCGATGACTTAATTGTATGTTAGGAACGTTATGATGGACACTGCTGAAACTGGACAACTACTTGCTGCATGTTCCTGATTACTTGCATTGCTCAGGCCGTTTGTGTAGTGACATATTTGCATTACTTACTTTGCATTATGTTTCGGTACTTATTTTTGGTGATTTTTACTGACTTGGTATGGAAACATCTTGTTGCTGTTTGTTTCCTTGATGACTTAATTGTATGATTTAAGGAACATATGATCAGACATGCTGAAACTGCGACAAACGTGCTGCTGCATGTTCCTTGATGACTTGCATTGCTCAGGACGCTGTGTAGTGACAGATTTGCATTATTACTTGCATATGTTCAAGTACTTATTGGTTGATGTTTTACTTGAGTTGTTATGGAAACATCTGCTGCTGCCTTGGCTTCCTTGGATTACTTATATACTATTGTTCAGGAACGTTATGATTAGACACTGCTGAAACTGGACAACTGCTGTTGCATGTTCCTTGATTACTTGAATCGCTCAGGACCGCTGTGAGTGACAGATTGCATTACTTACTTGCAAATGTTTTGGTACTTATTGGTGATTGTTACTGACTTGTATGGAAAAATCTGCTGCAGCATGTTCCTTGATTACTTGCATTGCTCAGGACCGTTGTGAGCGATAGATTGCATTACTTACTTGCATATGTTTCGGTACTTGTTGGTGATTGTTACTGTCTTGTATCGAAACATCTGTTGTTGCTTGTTCCTTGATTACTTAATTGTATCTTAGGAACGTATGATAGACACTGCTGAAACTGGACAACTTCTGCTGCATGTTCCTTGATTACTTGCATTGCCCAGGACCGGTGTTAGTGACAGATTATATTACTTAGTTGCATATGTTTCGATACTTATTGGTGATTGTTACTGACTTGTATGGAAACATCTGCTGCTGCTTGTTCCTTTATTACTTAATACTATGTTAGGAACGTATGATAGACACTGCTGAAACTGGACAACTGCTGTTGCATGTTCCTTGATTACTTGCATTGCTCAGGACCGCTGTGAGTGACAGATTGCATTGCTTACTTGCAAATGTTTCGGTACTTATTGGTGATTGTTACTGACTTGTACGGAAACATCTGCTGCAGCATGTTCCTTGATTACTTGCATTGCTCAGGACAGTTGTGAGCGATAGATTGCATTACTTGCGTATGTTTCGGTACTTGTTGGTGATTGTTACTGACTTGTATCGAAACATCTGCTGATGCATGTTCCATGATTACTTGCATTGCTCAGGACCGCTGTGAGCGACAGATTGCATTACTTACTTGCATATGTTTTGGTACTTATTGGTGATTGTTACTGACTTGTATGGAAACATCTGTTGCTGAATGTTCCTTGATTACTTAATTGTATGTTAGCAACGTATGATAGACACTGCTGAAACTACACAAGTGCTGATGCATGTTCCTTGATTACTTGCATTGCTCAGGACCGGTATGAGTGACTGATTACATTACTTACTTGTATATGTTTCGGTACTTGTTGGTGATTGTTACAGACTTGTATGGAAACATCTACCGCTGCTTGTTCCTTGATTTATTAATTGTATGTTAGGAACGTATGATAGACACCGCTAAAACTAGACAACTGCCGCTGCATGTTCCTTGATTACTTGCATTGCTCAGGACCGCTGTGAGTGACAGGTTGCATTAGTTACTTGAATATGTTTCGATACTTATTGGTGATTGTTACCCACTTGTATTGAAAGATATGCTGCTGCTTGTTCCTGTATTACTTAATTGTATGTTAGAAACTTATGATAGACACTGTTGAAACTGGACAACTGCTGTTGCATGTTCCTTGATTACTTGGATTGCTTAGGACAGGTGTGAGTGACAGATTCCATTACTTACTTGCATATGTTTTGGTACTTATTGGTGATTGTTACTGACTTGTATGGAAACATGCGTTGCTGCTTGTTCCTTGATTACTTAATTCTATATTAGGAACGTATGATAGACACTGCTGAAACTGGCAACTGCGTTGATGTTCTTGATTACTTGGATTGCTCAGGACCGCTGTGAGTGACGATTGCATTAACTTACTGCTATTTTTCGGTACTTATTGATGATTGTTTTATAGACTTGTCATGGATTCTGTGCTGCTTGTCTCCTTGATGAATTAATGTATGTTAGGAACGTATGATATGACACTAGCTGAAACTGGACAACTATGCTGCATTCCCTGAACTTACTTTGCATTGCTTCAGATGACCGCTGTGAGTGACCAGATTTGCAATTACTTACTTGGCATATAGTTTCGGTACATTATTGGTGGATTTTTACTGACTCTTTGGAAACATGTTGCTGGTTGTTCTTGACGACCTTAATTGTATGTTAGGAACATTGAAGACACTGTAGAAACTACTGGCACGCTGCTGATGTTTCCTTTGGATTACTTGCATTGCTCCAGGACGCTGTGATGACAGTTTGCATACTTACTTGCATATGTTTCGGTACTTATTGGTGATTGTTACTGAGTTGTATGGAAACATCTGCTGCTGCTTGTTCCTTGATTACTTAATACTATGTTAGGAACGTATGATAGACACTGCTGAAACTGGACAACTGTTGTTGCATGTTCCTTGATTACTTGAATCGCTCAGGACCGCTGTGAGTGACAGATTGCATTACTTACTTGCAAATGTTTTGGTACTTATTGGTGATTGATACTGACTTGTATGGAAAAATCTGCTGCAGCATGTTCCTTGATTGCTTGCATTGCTCAGGACCGTTGTGAGCGATAGATTGCATTACTTACTTGCATATGTTTCGGTACTTGTTGGTGATTGTTACTGACTTGTATCGAAACATCTGTTGTTGCTTGTTCCTTGATTACTTAATTGTATGTTAGGAACGTATGATAGACACTGCTGAAACTGGACAACTTCTGCTGCATGTTCCTTGATTACTTGCATTGCCCAGGACCGGTGTTAGTGACAGATTATATTACTTAGTTGCATATGTTTCGATACTTATTGGTGATTGTTACTGACTTGTATGGAAACATCTGCTGCTGCTTGTTCCTTTATTACTTAATACTATGATTGGAACGTATGATAGACACTGCTGAAACTGGACAACTGCTGTTGCATGTTCCTTGATTACTTGCATTGCTCAGGACCGCTGTGAGTGACAGATTGCATTGCTTACTTGCAAATGTTTCGGTACTTATTGGTGATTGTTACTGACTTGTACGGAAACATCTGCTGCAGCATGTTCCTTGATTACTTGCATTGCTCAGGACAGTTGTGAGCGATAGATTGCATTACTTGCGTATGTTTCGGTACTTGTTGGTGATTGTTACTGACTTGTATCGAAACATCTGCTGATGCATGTTCCATGATTACTTGCATTGCTCAGGACCGCTGTGAGCGACAGATTGCATTACTTACTTGCATATGTTTTGGTACTTATTGGTGATTGTTACTGACTTGTATGGAAACATCTGTTGCTGAATGTTCCTTGATTGCTTAATTGTATGTTAGGAAAGTATGATAGACACTGCTGAAACTGGACAACTGCTGCTGTGTAACGTCCAAGTTACCACAAACAGTACACGTCATAATATTTCATTTGATTCAATAATAAATATTACTAATTGTTTGATATCACAGGTCCATCTGCCTGAATACTTAATTACAAAAAAATATATAAAGATCAAATGGGGGTCTAAACTAGCTTCTAAATCTTCAATCAGAGTGCGGAAGACTGAACAATCTACCCGAGACCGCATCCTCTTTTCAAAATAGGCGACAGCAAAAGTCCAAAAGTCTGCTATTCATCAAATGTCCAGAATCACTTAGCCTGGGACGAACTACCTGCTATGGTCTTGCCTTTATCAACTTGTCCTGTAAAAGAGTTGTCATGACAGAGTAAGCAAACATTGCTTAGTGAGTTAACAGAGTTCCATTAGTTACCACACACATATAACATACTATCAGTTCCTGTCGGCAATACGTCAGAGACGGCAAAAAGGTTGGGAGACAACCCAGTTTGTATTCCCCTGTGTAAGGCCGAAGCCCTACGGGAAATGTATGGAAACAAGTCAAATAGGAAAGGAATCTGCAGAATTCCCTCCTGTGAATGGAGATCTCACATTCGGTCCTGTCGGATAATGCAGTATGCAGCGGCAAATATATAAACAGTCAAGTAAGCAGTAAGCATGATAAGTATTTACATAAAATGTAAAAGTGAACATGCAATCAAGGCAATTCAAGTGTCTAGCTTCAGTAATGTCAAAAGTACGTTTCTATGATACAATATAGTATTAAAGAAACATGCAGCAACAATCGGAAGTTTCCATACAGTCCATACATTCACCAATAAGTATCGAAATATATGCAAGTAATTAATGAAATCTGTCACTCACAGTGGTCCGTAGTCAGATAATGCTTAACGAATTAAGCGGTTCAGTTTACTCTGTCAAATCGACGGGTTCCTGCATTTCAGTTTCAAGTCTGGCATATTAATGTCAAGTCTGTGACATAATCTATATAACCCTAGTTACATATTCAGGTTATTGTCAATTCTGGCTGTCGAGTCTGAGGTAGTTCCAATCGTCCCAAGGTGAGTCTATTCTTATCAGATTAATACGATTCATCTAATTACATATGTGTGGCCTTGAAATAAAGCCAATCATATTACTAGCTAGGTGCATCATGACATACGATTTCTAAGAGTTCATTCAGTGTCTGTTAATTCATTTGTGCATAAAATAGATGTGCAACTAGAATTTGTGAGTTTTATCATAATCATATTATACTTTTAATTACAATAGGTTGATTAATAACTTAATCTGATTTTAGGAATTTAACTTTGGCTTGGAACTAAATTAGATTCGAATATAGCCAATTTGAATTTATGGAGACAGATTCGAATAGCCTCAATTCGAATCTAGCTGAGATAGATTCGAAGTCCATACATACATTCGAAGACAACACCTAGATTCGAAGACCTTACATAGATTCGAAGACAACACCTAGATTCGAAGACCTTACATAGATTCGAAAACAACACCTAGATTCGAAGACCTTACATAGATTCGAAATCAATTCATAGATTCGAAGACAGCACATTCGAGTTTATACATGAATTTCTCGAGTTTGTTCTTCTTGTTCAACGATTTTCCAGGTTTTTAACTATGAAACTCAACAAAAATAAGGGAGAAATAGTCACTAACCTTAGTCCAAGCTATAGCAGTCGATTGTAGACGTTTTCCAAGCAAAAACAGGTCCTAAACGAGAGTAAATCAGCTTCGAATGAAGAGAGTTTGAGAAATTTCGAGTTTGCTCTTCAAAACCGAACCAAAAGACAGAAAAAGGGTCGAATTTACCTCAAATCCAAACCAAATCGAACATGCAATGACAGAATATTGTAGAGCTTGACGATCTCTTTCCGTTGACGTATAAATCACGAGAATCCGACGGTTCGTTTAGGAGAAATTCTAGAGAGAAGGTGAGGGTGTAGAGAGAGAAGGAGAGAGGGTTTCAATTTGCTAAACCATGAAAATGAGGAGGGAAGGCTCTATTTATAGGAAAATAGGGAAAAAAATCAGATTTTCTACTGAATTTCCGGAATCGACCAACTTTTATTCATTTTAGTCCGTTTCGTCATTTTCAGTCTTTAATTTGTCATTTAGCTGAATTTTAATTATCAACTTTATTTCAGCTAATTTTGGGGCAACTTTTCATAATTAATTATAACTTAATATAATTAACTATTTAAGATTCATGTTTTCGGTTAATTACTAATATTTGGATAAAATTGCTTAATTATCCATAGTCTGCTGTTGTAATTTATATTTAATAAATTACGGGCTGTTACAATCTTCCCCCGTTAAATTGATTCCGTCCTCGGAATCGACTAAGACAGGAATAACTTCGGATACTTCTGCCTAATCTCGTCTTCTCGTTCCCAAGTATGCGCAGATCCCTTATGGTATTTCCATTGAACTAACACCATTGGAATTTCCTTGTTGCGCAATTTCGAAACCTTATGATCGATTATACGCTCAGGCTCTTCTTCGTATCGCAACTGCTCGTCAATTTGCACTTCTTTCCATGGAATCGCAGCTTCAGCATCAACTAAACACTTTCGCAGATTACTCACGTGAAATACATCATGAATCCCAGACATTTCGGCAGGCAACTTCAATCTGTAGGCTTGCAATCCTATACGCTCGAGAATTTCAAAAGGACCAACAAATCGAGGACTCAACTTCCCCCGTTTGCCGAACCTTACTATTCCTTTTCTTGGCGAGACCTTCAGCAACACTTTATCTCCAACTTCAAACGCAATTGGCTTACGTCTTCTATCGTGATACTTCTTTTGTCTATCCTGAGAGGTCTGAATCCGCTGTCGAATCAACTTTAGTTGGTCATGGGCTTCTTGCAAAATCACTGGTCCAGAGATCGAGCGTTCACCTGTTTCCCTCCAACAGGTTGGAGTTCGGCATCAACGTCCGTACAAAAGCTGATAGGGAGGCATACCAATAGTCGAGTGATAACTATTGTTATAAGCAAACTCCACAAACGGCAGGTGAATATCCCAACTTCCACCGAATTAATCACACAGACACGTAACATATCTTCTAAGGTCAAAATCATCCTCTCACTTTGCCTGTCAGTTTCAGGATGATAAGCGGTGTTCATTTTAAGTTCAGTACCTAGTCCATTCTGAAAAGCCTTCCAAAAACGGGAAGTAAATCTGCTGTAACGGTCCGATACTATAGACAATGGCACACCATGTCTAGTCACGATTTCTTTCATGTACAATTCAGCTAACTTTTCGAGGCGTTCATCTTCACGTATGGGTAGGAAATGGGCTGACTTAGTAAGTCGATCCACTATTACCCATATAGAGTCATGATTCCGCTTAGTCCTGGGCAGCTTCGTCACAAAGTCCATAGTTATGTGGTCCCACTTCCATTCCGGGATTGGCAATGGTTGTAGTTCCCCATACGGCTTCTGATGTTCCGAATTGACTTGTAAACAAGTCATGCAATTTTCTACATATCGCCCCACGTCCTTCTTCATTCCAGGCCACCAATATTTCGTCCTCAAGTCTTGATACATTTTAGTAGAACCAGGATGTATCGCAAATTTCGACATATGAGCTTCCGACAGAATTTGATCACGAATACCTCCTAGTCTAGGGACCCATATTCTATTCATGAACCGTCTAAGACCACGATTATCAAGGGTCAGCTTGGTCACATAAGTAACCATACGTTCAGATTTCAAGTTCTCATCCTGAATGGCTTCGGTTTGAGCGGCAATAATCGACTCAGGCAAGGCAGACTCCAAAACAACAGAAGTCAAAGCATAACATCGGGTATAATGGTCTTGTCCGGTTTTGCGGCTTAGGGCATCTGCTACAATGTTTACTATACCTGGATGGTAAAGGATCTCGCATTTGGAGAATTTTGCGTAGAGTCGCTCTTTTCGTAGTAATTCTAGCAATTCTCGTAAGAGCTTCGCACGGTCAGATTCAGACTTAGAGTAAATCAAAATGTCATCAATAAAGACTATCACTGATTTGTCCAGCATTGGCCTACATACTCTATTCATAAAGTCCATAATTGCGGCCGGGGCATTGCGGCCGGGGCATTGGTGAGACCGAACGGTATTGTTAGAAACTCAAAATGGCCGTAACGAGCACGAAATGCAGTCTTCGGTACGTCAGACTCAAATATCTTAAGTTGATGATATCCAGATCGAAGATCAATCTTTGATTAGGTACTTTCGGGCTTTCATTACAGAAATGAGACCTAAATCTCGAGTCTTTCTATCGTCATAAACATAACGTTCATTTCCTTCGGGGGTTCTAATTCTAATTATCCTTTGGCACAAAGGATTTCAGCATTGCTCGTCATGAGCCTGCCCATTCCTATAATAATATCGAATTCTCTAATCCACATCGGTATCAGGTCAAAGTCTGAGGAGAGGTCATCAATCACTAGCTTACAGGAATGAAAGATTCTACTCACAGTCACAAAATTCGAGCTAGCAGTTTCTATATCTAACGGTACAGGTAGCATTATTGGGGCAAAATCAATCAGTTTAGCAAACTTTTCAGACACATATGACAGATTAGAGCAGGCATAGAGTTAACAAGAAATGTACCTATGACGACATCAGCAGTCTCTTTTGCCTCATCGGCTGTCATCTGGAAAGATCTTGGTTGATTCCTCGGAGCAGAAGAACCCTTGAATGATTGCCGGGGTGAAAATGCAGGCGGAGGAACAAATCGGGGCCGAGTACAGTCTTTAGCATGGTGTCCCAACGTAATGCAGTTTCGGCAAGCCTCACTGCGCCTGGGACATTCTGACCGATCATGACCATTCTGTCTGCAGCAGTAGCACTTAACGAATGCAGGATCGCACTTTCCTTCATGAATTTGCTTGCAGCGAGGACAAGCAGACCTTGGCGTAGCGGTCACAGCATAAGATTTAGCCTTCTTAAAAGACTGCTTATCTCCTTGCCTTGAACTTTCACTCTCCTTTTCCGATTTCTCAGATTTTTCTTTCTTGCTAGACTTGGCAATAAAAAGAGTCGCTCGCTCCGGATAGATTTCAAGTTCCCCTACCTTAGCAACTTCAACTACTTCCATATCACTTCTCGGTCTGCCAGAATTCACAAAAAGATCCCTTCGTCGTCCCTCAGAGGGGTCATGCCTAAGTTTCCTTTTTCGATCCTTCTTGGGCTTTGCTAACATCTCTTCTCTATACTTCAATTCTAACTCCCGTAACTTAAGTTCTCGCAACCTAAGTTCTTCTTCCCGGCGCTTAAATTCAATTTCACGCTGGTTTTCCTCATCAGCCTGCATTACCGCTTTACCCTTAGTCAGTAAATCCTTAATTTCCTTAAATCGGTCTTCAACCGCCATATCAGTCTGCAGTCGATTCCTATCCATCATAAGTTGTATTTGCCTACAATTATCCTCATTCAGCTTGTGAATGAGATCAAATAATTGAGCCTGCTGGGGAGGCACAGGCGTAGCAGTACTGCTTGAGTTATTAGCAGTATTTTCAGGGTCAGTGCCTAAATCCTCTACATGAACAGATTCTTTGTGTTGATCAGCTGCAGCATCAGCAGCTTTACCAACAGTCGAGGTACCAGCAACATTTGGATTCTTATCAGCCATTGGCTGAAAATATAAAGGAAATAACTATTATTTCCTGATTCAAATAAGCACGATTCGAGTCATAATTCCTACGTCAAATAATCACATCTAAGTTATAGATATGAAGGCAGTCAGTCAGGCTGGCACAGAGTCAAGTCAAAGTCAAGTCAGTATCAAGCAGTCAATCCCTCCCCCATCCTATCAGTCATCATTTGCCTATCTTAGGTCAAGTTGTGTGGGTAGTCCTTTACTAATTAAGTTACCCTAGGCCTCGGTGACTTGTTCGGGAATTCAGAGTCACATAGTCCATATCATACCAGTAGTTTAAGTATCGGGTGGCCAATCCGATGATTAAACCGCTGCTCTGATACCAACTTTGTAACATCCAAGTTACCACAAACAGTACACGTCATAATATTTCATTTGATTCAATAATAAATATTACTAATTGTTTGATACCACAGGTCCATCTGCCTGAATACTTAATTACAAAAAAATATATAAAGATCAAATGGGGGTCTAAACTAGCTTCTAAATCTTCAATCAGAGTGCGGAAGACTGAACAAGCTACCCGAGACCGCATCATCTTTTCAAAATAGGCGACAGCAAAAGTCCAAAAGTCTGCTATTCATCAAATGTCCAGAATCACTTAGCCTGGGACGAACTACCTGCTATGGTCTTGCCTTTATCAACTTTTCCTGTAAAAGAGTTGTCATGACAGAGTAAGCTAACATTGCTTAGTGAGTTAACAGAGTTCCATTAGTTACCACACACATATAACATACTATCAGTTCCTGTCGGCAATACGTCAGAGACGGCAAAAAGGTTGGGAGACAACCCAGTTTGTATTCCCCTGTGTAAGGCCGAAGCCCTACGGGAAATGTATGGAAACAAGTCAAATAGGAAAGGAATCTGCAGAATTCCCTCCTGTGAATGGAGATCTCACATTCGGTCCTATCGGATAATGCAGTATGCAGCGGCAAATATATAAACAGTCAAGTAAGCAGTAAGCATGATAAGTATTTACATAAAATGTAAAAGTGAACATGCAATCAAGGCAATTCAAGTGTCTAGCTTCAGTAATGTCAAAAGTACGTTTCTATGATACAATATAGTATTAAAGAAACATGCAGCAACAATCGGAAGTTTCCATACAGTCAATACATTCACCAATAAGTATCGAAATATATGCAAGTAATTAATGAAATCTGTCACTCACAGTGGTCCGTAGTCAGATAATGCTTAACGAATTAAGCGGTTCAGTTTACTCTGTCAAATCGACGGGTTCCTGCATTTCAGTTTCAAGTCTGGCATATTAATGTCAAGTCTGTGACATAATCTATATAACCCTAGTTACATATTCAGGTTATTGTCAATTCTGGCTGTCGAGTCTGAGGTAGTTCCTATCGTCCCAAGGTGAGTCTATTCTTATCAGATTAATACGATTCATCTAATTACATATGTGTGTCCTTGAAATAAAGCCAATCATATTACTAGCTAGGTGCATCATGACATACGATTTCTAAGAGTTCATTCAGTGTCTGTTAATTCATTTGTGCATAAAATAGATGTGCAACTAGAATTTGTGAGTTTTATCATAATCATATTATACTTTTAATTACAATAGGTTGATTAATAACTTAATCTGATTTTAGGAATTTAACTTTGGCTTGGAACTAAATTAGATTCGAATATAGCCAATTTGAATTTATGGAGACAGATTCGAATAGCCTCAATTCGAATCTAGCTGAGATAGATTCGAAGTCCATACATACATTCGAAGACAACTCCTAGATTCGAAGACCTTACATAGATTCGAAGACAACACCTAGATTCGAAGACCTTACATAGATTCGAAAACAACACCTAGATTCGAAGACCTTACATAGATTCGAAATCAATTCATAGATTCGAAGACAGCACATTCGAGTTTATACATGAATTTCTCGAGTTTGTTCTTCTTGTTCAACGATTTTCCAGGTTTTTAACTATGAAACTCAACAAAAATAAGGGAGAAATAGTCACTAACCTTAGTCCAAGCTATAGCAGTCGATTGTAGACGTTTTCCAAGCAAAAACAGGTCCTAAACGAGAGTAAATCAGCTTCGAATGAAGAGAGTTTGAGAAATTTCGAGTTTGCTCTTCAAAACCGAACCAAAAGACAGAAAAAGGGTCGAATTTACCTCAAATCGGAACCAAATCGAACATGCAATGACAGTATATTGTAGAGCTTGACGATCTCTTTCCGTTGACGTATAAATCACGAGAATCCGACGGTTCGTTTAGGAGAAATTCTAGAGAGAAGGTGAGGGTGTAGAGAGAGAAGGAGAGAGGGTTTCAATTTGCTAAACCATGAAAATGAGGAGGGAAGGCTCTATTTATAGGAAAATAGGGAAAAAATCAGATTTTCTACTGAATTTCCGGAATCGACCAACTTTTATTCATTTTAGTCCGTTTCGTCATTTTCAGTCTTTAATTTGTCAGTTAGCTGAATTTTAATTATCAACTTTATTTCAGCTAATTTTGGGGCAACTTTTCATAATTAATTATAACTTAATATAATTAACTATTTAAGATTAATGTTTTCGGTTAATTACTAATATTTGGATAAAATTGCTTAATTATGCATAGTCTGCTGTTGTAATTTATATTTAATAAATTACGGGCTGTTACAATCTTCCCCCGTTAAATTGATTCCGTCCTCGGAATCGACTAAGACAGGAATAACTTCGGATACTTCTGCCTAATCTCGTCTTCTCGTTCCCAAGTATGCGCAGATCCCTTATGGTATTTCCATTGAACTAACACCATTGGAATTTCCTTGATGCGCAATTTCGAAACCTTATAGTCGATTATACGCTCAGGCTCTTCTTCGTATCGCAACTGCTCGTCAATTTGCACGTCTTTCCATGGAATCGCAGCTTCAGTATCAACTAAACATTTTCGCAGATTACTCACGTGAAATACATCATGAATCCCAGACATTTCGGCAGGCAACTTCAATCTGTAGGCTTGCAGTCCCGCACGCTCGAGAATTTCAAGAGGACCAACAAATCGAGGACTCAACTTCCCCCGTTTGCCGAACCTTACTATTCCTTTTCTTGGCGAGACCTTCAGCAACACTTTATCTCCAATTTCAAACGCAATTGGTTTACGTCTTCTATCGTGATACTTCTTTTGTCTATCCTGAGAGGTCTGAATCCGCTGTTGAATCAACTGTAGTTGGTCGTGGGCTTCTTGCAAAATCGCTGGTCCAGAGATCGGGCGTTCACCTGTTTCCCTCCAACAGGTTGGAGTTCGGCATCAACGTCCGTACAAAAGCTGATAGGGAGGCATACCAATAGTCGAGTGATAACTATTGTTATAAGCAAACTCCACAAACGGCAGGTGAGTATCCCAACTTCCACCAAGATCAATCACACAGGCACGTAACATATCTTCTAAGGTCAAAATCGTTCTTTCACTTTGCCCGTCCGTTTCAGGATGATAAGCGGTGCTCATCTTAAGTTCAGTACCTAGTCCATTCTGAAAAGCCTTCCAAAAACGAGAAGTAAATCTGCTGTCACGGTCCGATACTATAGGCAATGGAACACCATGTCAAGTCACGATTTCCTTCATGTACAATTCAGCTAACTTTTCGAGGCGTTCATCTTCACGTATGGGTAGGAAATGGGCTGACTTAGTAAGTCGATCCACTATTACCCATACAGAGTCATGATTCTGCTTAGTCCTTGGCAGCTTCGTCACAAAGTCCATAGTTATGTGGTCCCACTTCCATTCCGGGATTGGCAATGGTTGTAGTTCCCCATACGGCTTCTGATGTTCAGATTTGACTTGTAAACAAGTCATGCAATTTTCCACATATCGTCCCACGTCCTTCGTCATTCTAGGCCACCAATATTCCGTCCTCAAGTCTTGATACGTTTTAGTAGAACCAGGGTGTATCGAAAATTTTGACATATGAGCTTCCGACAGAATTTGATCACGAATACCTCCTAGTCTGGGAACCCATATTCTATCCATGAACCGTCTAAGACCACGATTATCAAGGATCAGCTGGGTCACATATGTAACCATACGTTCAGATTTCAAGTTCTCATCCCGAATGGCTTCGGTTTGAGCGGCAATAATCGACTCAGGCAAGGCAGACTTCAAAACGACAGAAGTCAAAGCATAACATCGGGTAAAATGGTCTTGTCCGGTTTTGCGGCTTAGGGCATCTGCTACAATGTTTGCTATACCTGGATGGTAAAGGATCTCACATTTGGAGAATTTTGCGTAGAGTCGCTCTTTTCGTAGCAATTCTAGCAATTCTCGTAAGAGCATCGCATGGTCAGATTCAGACTTAGAGTAAATCAAAATGTCATCAATAAAGACTATCACTGATTTGTCCAGCATTGGCCTACATACTCTATTCATAAGGTCCATAATTGCGGCCGGGGCATTGGTGAGACCGAACGGTATTGCTAGAAACTCTAAATGGCCGTAACGAGCACGAAATGAGACCTAAATCTCGAGTCTTTCTATCGTCATAAACATAACGTTCACTTCCTTCGGGGGTTCTAATTCTAATTATCCTTTTTGGCACAAAGGATTTCAGCATTGTTCGTCATGAGCCAGTCCATTCCTATAATAACATCGAATTCTCTAATCCACATCGGTATCAGGTCAACGTCCGAGGAGAGATCATCAATCACTAGCTTACAGGAATGAAAGACTCTATTCACAGTCACAAAATTCGAGCTAGCAGTTTCTATGTCTAAGGGTGCAAGTAACATTACAGGGGCAAAATCAAACTGTTTAGCAAACTTTTCAGACACATATGACAGATTAGAACCAGAGTCAAATAAGATTAAGGCAGGCATAGAGTTAACAAGAAATGTACCCATGACGATGTCAGCAGTCTCTTTTGCCTCTTCGGCTGTCATCTGGAAAGATCTTGGTTGATTCCTCGGGGCAGAAGAACCCTTGAATGATTGCCGGGGTGAAAATGCAGGCGGAGGAACAAATCGGGGTCGGGTACAGTCTCTAGCATGGTGCCCCAACGTAATACAGTTTCGGCAAGCCTTACTGCGCTTGGGACATTCCGATCGGACGTGACCATTCTGACTACAGCAGTAGCATCTTACGAACACAGGATCACATTTTCCTTCATGAATCTGCTTGCAGCGAGGACAAGCAGACCTTGGCGTAGCGGTCACAGCATAAGATTTAGCCTTCTTAAAAGACTGCTTATCTCCTTGCCTTGAACTTTCACTCTCCTTTTACGATTTCTCAGATTTTTCTTTCTTGCTAGACTTGGCAATAAAAAGAGTCGCTCGCTCCGGATAGATTTCAAGTTCCCCTACCTTAGCAACTTCAACTACTTCCATATCACTTCTCGGTCTGCCAGAATTCACAAAAAGATCCCTTCGTCGTCCCTCAGAGGGCTCATGCCTAAGTTTCCTTTTTCGATCCTTCTTGGGCTTTGCTAACATCTCTTCTCTATACTTCAATTCTAACTCTCGTAACTTAAGTTCTCGCAACCTAAGTTCTTCTTCACGGCGCTTAAAGTCAATTTCACGCTGGATTTCTTCGTCAGTTTGCACAACCGCTTTACCCTTAGTCAGCAAGTCCTTAATTTCCTTAAATCGGTCCTCAACCGACATATCAGTCTGCAGTCGATTCCTATCCATCATAAGCTGTATTTGCCTACGATTTTCCTCATTCAGCTTGTGAATGAGATCAAATAATTGAGCCTGCTGGGGAGGCACAGGCGTAGCAGTACTGCTTGAGTCATTAGCCGTATTTTCAGGGTCAGTGCCTAAATCCTCTACATGAACAGATTCTTTGTGTTGATCAGCTGCAGCATCAGCAGCTTTACCAACAGTAGAGGTACCAGCAACATTTGGATTCTTATCAGCCATTGGCTGAAAATATAGAGGAAATAACTATTATTTCCTAATTCAAATAAGCACGATTCGAGTCATAATTCCTATGTCAGATAATCACATCTAAGTCCATAGATATGAAGGCAGTCAGTCAGGCTGGCACAAAGTCAAGTCAAAGTCAAGTCAGTATCAAGCAGTCAATCCCTCCCCCATCCTATCAGTCATCATTTGCCTATCTTAGGTCAAGTTGTGTGGGTAGTTCTTTACTAATTAAGTTACCCTAGGCCTCGGTGACTTGTTCGGGAATTCAGAGTCACATAGTCCATATCATACCAGTAGTTTAAGTATCGGGTGGCCAATCCGATGATTAAACTGCTGCTCTGATACCAACTTTGTAACATCCAAGTTACCACAAACAGTACACGTCATAATATTTCATTTCATTCAATAATAAATATTACTAATTGTTTGATACCACAGGTCGATCTGCCTGAATACTTAATTACAAAAATATATTAAGATCAAATGGTGGTCTAAACTAGCTTCTAAATCTTCAATCAGAGTGCGGAAGACTGAACAAGCTACCCGAGACCACATCATCTTTTCAAAATAGGCATCAGCAAAAGTCCAAAAGTCTGCTATTCATCAAATGTCTAGATTCACTTAGCCTGGGACGAACTACCTGCTATGGTGTTGCCCTTATCAGCTTTTCCTGAAAAAGAGTTGTCATGACAGAGTAAGCTAACATTGCTTAGTGAGTTAACAGAGTTCCATTAGTTACCACACACATATAACATACTATCAGTTCCTGTCGGCAATACGTCAGAGACGGCAAAAAGGTTGGGAGACAACCCAGTTTGTATTCCCCTGTGTAAGGCCGAAGCCCTACGGGAAATGTATGGAAACAAGTCAAATAGGAAAGGAATCTGCAGAATTCCCTCCTGTGAATGGAGATCTCACATTCGATCCTGTCGGATAATGCAGTATGCAGCGGCAAGTATATCAACAGTCAAGTAAGCAGTAAGCATGATAAGTATTTACATAAAATGTATAAGTGAACATGCAATCAAGGCAATTCAAGTGTCTAGCTTCAGTAATGTCAAAAGTACGTTTCTATGATACAATATAGTATTAAAGAAACATGCAGCAACAATCGGAAGTTTCCATACAGTCGATGACATTCACCAATAAGTATCGAAATATATGCAAGTAATTAATGAAATCTGTCACTCACAGTGGTCCGTAGTCAGATAATGCTTAACGAATTAAGCGGTTCAGTTTACTCTGTCAAATCGACGGGTTCCTGCATTTCAGTTTCAAGTCTGGCATATTAATGTCAAGTCTGTGACATAATCTATATAACCCTAGTTACATATTCAGGTTATTGTAAATTCTGGCTGTCGAGTCTGAGGTAGTTCCTATCGTCCCAAGGTGAGTCTATTCTTATCAGATTAATACGATTCATCTAATTACATATGTGTGGCCTTGAAATAAAGCCAATCATATTACTAGCTAGGTGCATCATGACATACGATTTCTAAGAGTTCATTCAGTGTCTGTTAATTCATTTGTGCATAAAATAGATGTGCAACTAGAATTTGTGAGTTTTATCATAATCATATTATACTTTTAATTACAATAGGTTGATGAATCACTTAATCTGATTTTAGGAATTTAACTTTGGCTTGGAACTAAATTAGATTCGAATATAGCCAATTTGAATTTATGGAGACAGATTCGAATAGCCTCAATTCGAATCTAGCTGAGATAGATTCGAAGTCCATACATACATTCGAAGACAACACCTAGATTCGAAGACCTTACATAGATTCGAAGACAACACCTAGATTCGAAGACCTTACATAGATTCGAAAACAACACCTAGATTCGAAGACCTTACATAGATTCGAAATCAATTCATAGATTCGAAGACAGCACATAGAATCGAAGGCCTACATTCGAGTCTAGGGAAGGGGGTTAGATTCGAAACAGCAACATTCGAGTTTATACATGAATTTCTCGAGTTTGTTCTTCTTGTTCAACGATTTTCCAGGTTTTTAACTATGAAACTCAACAAAATTAAGGGAGAAATAGTCACTAACCTTAGTCCAAGCTATAGCAGTCGATTGTAGACGTTTTCCAAGCAAAAACAGGTCCTAAACGAGAGTAAATCAGCTTCGAATGAAGAGAGTTTGAGAAATTTCGAGTTTGCTCTTCAAAACCGAACCAAAAGACAGAAAAAGGGTCGAATTTACCTCAAATCGGAACCAAATCGAACATGCAATGACAGAATATTGTAGAGCTTGACGATCTCTATCCGTTGACGTATAAATCACGAGAATCCGACGGTTCGTTTAGGAGAAATTCTAGAGAGAAGGTGAGGGTGTAGAGAGAGAAGGAGAGAGGGTTTCAATTTGCTAAACCATGAAAATGAGGAGGGAAGGCTCTATTTATAGGAAAACAGGGAAAAATCAGATTTTCTACTGAATTTTCGGAATCGACCAACTTTTATTCATTTTAGTCCGTTTCGTCATTTTCAGTCTTTAATTTGTCATTTAGCTGAATTTTAATTATCAACATTATTTCAGCAAATTTTGGGGCAACTTTTCATAATTAATTAT
>JAANYP010005428.1:0-153256 GCA_020465985.1 Centrapalus pauciflorus | reverse complement strand
GATATTTTAAGTCAATGTCATCCATTGACTTAGCATACCAGTATGTAATAGGAGGCTTGGAGAAGTCATGCTGATCGAGGGTCTTTTCAATTTCCATCACCTTTTGTAGCTGATGCTCAAACATCACCCTTTTTACCTGATCAAGCTTTGCTTGTTGAATAGCTTCTGATTGAGGATCATTAGCAACAGTTTGAGCAGGAGCAACAGTTTGAACAGGAGGAGGAGGATTACTGACACCAGCATGAACTGGTTCTTGTTGGCTTTGGACTTGTTGGGAGACTTTGGCTTCTTTCTGTTTTTCCATTTCTTTGTCATGTATGTCTTGCAGCTTTTCTGTTGGCCATGACTGAGCCATTATTCTTGGAATTCCAACTGATGCAGAGAAGTTGATCAAAAGTTTTCTGTGTTCTGCCTTTGAATGCCCTGTTGGCATTTTCCTTTTCTTCTGGTTCTGCTTGACCACAAACCCTCTTAGGTAATCACCTAAGGTTTCATCATCTTTCATTGGAGCATGAGTTTGCTGGTCTAAGAGATCATCCTGTTCCTCTGCTAACTTTCTTTCAAATTCAGCATCATGAGCAACCTTGGCTTCTTTAGAGGAGAATTTAATCTTTGGAGATTCAATCAGTATGCCCTTGCCCTTATCTCTGGAAGCTGATGTTGTGGATTGGATTGTACTGACAGGAGCCTGAGTTCCTTCTCTGATAACAACTCCAGTTGTTCTGATTGGAGCAGCTTGAGTTTCTAGGCTAACAGCTTGAGTAGCTGTTGGGACTGTTAGCCTAGAATCTGGGACTGTTGGAGCAAGAGTTGAAGCTGTTTGAACTAAAGTAGGGATCTCCTGATTCTCCCCCTTTTTGGATGCATTGGTTTGGCCAGGAGGACCTACAACCTTTGCCATTAGGGTTCGAATCATCTTCTCAAGTTGAATGATCTTATTTTCACATAGGGTGAATCCTTGATGAAAATAATCCATTCTCTGATGTTGAGCTGCTATTGTCTGTTGTAGTGCTGTAATTTGTGCCCCCTGTGTAGCAATAAGGGACTGGAAATGTTCCAATACGGCTACAACAGGTTTCAGCTGAGGATCCGTCAAAATCATAAGTTGCAGACTAGCCTCAAGATCGTCAAATGATAGAGGTACTTGTGATCTATCACTGGCATGAATTCCAGAAGTAGAAACATCTGGGCCCCTTTGTTCTTGGTACTGGGGACTTCCAGAAGGTGCTTGCACACCCTCTGTTGCCATGGGTGTGGTCTTAGTGATGTTGACACTGGCATGTGCCTCTTGTGCAGAGGCATCAGTAGTGTCAGCCACAAACCCCATATGGACATCCTCTGATGGGATGGCCACCTCCATATTGAGGGTGGGAGTGTCCTCAGTGGGTTCCCTTTGGATATTCTGTGCAGAAGTGTCCTCCTGCACAGGGATATTTGGCTCTGGTATTAAGGCTGAGGAGGAAGGAGCTCCTGAAACCCTTTGTCTCTTGTATTGTATAAGTGGGGATGTGGGTTCGATAGAAGGAGCAGATGGAATATTTGTATCATGAGGAGAGGGTTGGGGTCCTTGGGGTGAAGTAGTGATGGATGGCTGAGCCTGCTCAGGACCCTCTCCTCTATTTATTGGATTGATGCCCAACATTGCAGAAGGCAATGGGACATCTACATTCAAAAAATTGGCACTGGGTTTTAATAGTCTTTTTATGGATGGTAAAGAGTGCCTATGGGAAACATGTATCCTTTTATGTACATTGAAATTATTGCAAGTTCTTGCAATTAGTTCAGCCAAAAATCGTGGATACATAAAAAATTTCCCATTCTTTAGGGCATGCTGCCTTAACATCCCCTGAAAAATCATGTTTGAAAAACTGAACTGTTGGCCCGTTGAGAAACACACTAAGGCAGTGGCTATATTTGAAGAAAATTCTGACCAAAGTTCTTTTAGGGCTTATGCACTGTTGTATAACATGTACAAGGTATTTCCACTTAGGGGCAAAATGTGCTTTAAAGAAAGTGAAAGAATCAGTAGGGCCCCTATACCCTATTGCAAAAAGGCCTTCATGTAAGGCAGTAAGGGATAGATCAGAAATACCTGCGACATCTTGAAGATGCAAGTGTTGGCGGATGGTTTCCTCAGTAACAGAAATAGGGTTGCAATCGATTTTGGATGTCAAAGAGGTGACTCCGTTGATGGTTTTGACAGAGGCATATTTCCAAAACTGCTCTATATGAGATATATTGATGGTGGGATTTATAGAGAGGGCATGATGGATATGGGAACTTCGAAGGAAGTCCATCATGTCATGGAATGGTTGAAGGTCAGTGTGTTTGAGTGAATAAGGAAGACAGTTGTGTTCTTTGACAAACTCCATTGACGATCAAACAGTGATTTAGGGTTTGAGAGATGTGTGTGTGAATCGCTCAGAGAGAAGGTGTGAAAAAGATCGTGGAAGATCAAGTGAAAATATCTAATCCCGCGCACACACTTATAAGAAATTACAGAATTACCCTGCACACTTTGACAGATCAAGTGAAAACAACTAACAGTCCGAGTGAAATAAACTAGCAACTTGAGAAAAAACTCAAGCTGTTAGTTGAAAATTTAGCATATTCTAATAAAACAGTGTCTCCCCCTTAATCAAGCATATGAAATAAGTATATTCTTCATAAAATAAGAGAGAATGATGAAAACAAATTAATCCATATTAACCATGCCAGTATTTGATACTAGGAAGGTGAATCTTCCTACATCAAATGGTTTTGTAAATAGATCAGCTAGCTGATTATCTGTATGAATTTTTATAACTTGGATTAATTTCTTCTCATTACAATCTCTTATAAAATGAAATCTAATGTCTATATGCTTGGTTTTGGGAAATTTCACTGGATTTTGTACGATGCTGATGGCACTTGAGTTGTCAATGTAAATCAGAGTAGATAGAAAGTTCATACCATAGTCTCTCAGTTGATTCTGAATCCACATCACTAGGGAACAGCAGCTGGCAGCTGCTACATATTCTGCTTCAGTAGATGAGGTGGAGACAGTTGTCAATGTAAATCGGAGTAGATAGAAAGTTCATACCATAGTCTCTCAGTTGATTCTGAATCCACATCACTTGGGAACAGCAGCTGGCAGCTGCTACATATTCTGCTTCAGTAGATGAGGTGGAGACAGTTGTTTGCTTTTTGCACTGCCAAGAGACCAGTCTTGCTCCTAGATATTGACATCCACCAGTTGTGGATTTTCTGTCAATGTTGCATCCTCCATAGTCACTGGCAGAGTAGGCTGTTAGTTCAAGAGGAGAGTCTTTAGGATACCATAGGCCCAAATGAGGTTGGCCCTTGAGATATCTAAAAATTCTCTTCACAGCAAACAGATGTGAGTCCTTTGGAGCACATTGAAACCTGGCACAAACATAAACAGCAAACATTATATCAGGTCTAGAAGATGTGAGGTACATTAGTGAACCTATCAAGGATCTGTATAGGTGAATGTCCACATCTACTCCATCTTTGTCTGCATCAAGCTGCTTGTGAGTGTCCATTGGAGTACTAGCAACTTTGGTATCTTTGTAACCAAACTTTTCCAGAATGTCTTTAACATACTTCGATTGACTCATAAAAAGTCCTGTGGGCTTCTGCTTGACCTGCAATCCTAGAAAGAAAGTGAGTTCTCCCATTGAACTCATTTGAAACTTTTTGTGCATCAATGTCTAAAACTCTTTGCACACACTGTCATTTGTTGACCCAAAGATGATATCATCAACATAAATCTGAACAAGCAAAATCTCAGATTTGATGGACTTTGTGAACAATGTTTTGTCCAGAGTACCTCTCTTGAATCCATTTTCTAGAAGGTATGATGATAAAGTGTCATACCATGCTCTTGGGGCTTGGTGGAGTCCATAGAGAGCTTTGTCTAATTTGTAGACTCTGTCTGGATACTTGTAATCCTCAAATCCAGGGGGTTGACACACATAGACCTCTTCTTCAATTGTACCATACAGGAATGCAGACTTCACATCCATTTGGTATACTTTGAATCCTTTGAAGCTGGCATAGGCTAGGAACAGTCTGATGGCTTCTATCCTTGCTACTGGGGCAAAGACATCATCATAATCTATTCCTTCTTCTTGAGTGTATCATTGTGCTACCAGTCTTTCTTTGTTCTTGATTACTATCCCTCTCTCATCCTTCTTGTTTCTGAACACCCATCTTGTACCAATTGCTCTCTTTCCTCTAGGAAGATCAACTAGAGTCCATACATTCTGAATCCTGAATTGCAGTAGTTCTTCCTGCATTGCCTCAATCCAAGATGGATCTTTCAAAGCCTCAGTTGCCTTCTTAGGTTCTAATTGTGACATGAAACATGCATGTTCAAAAGCAGCTAGACTAAATTCAGTAACTGCTGATTCAGCATCAGTAGACTCCTTGTGAACCATTGTCCTTGTCTGTACAGGTGTGCGTGGATCACCCATTATCTGATTGAGAGGGTGATACTTGTGAACCCTGAGTGTGGGCTCTCTGTCTGTCTGAAATGATGTTCCTAGATTTGTATCATCTCCTTCAGGACTACTTGATGGTTCTGCTTCAGGAACAGTTTGACTTGAAGATGGGACTGTTTCCCTCTTGGATGGAGCTGTTACCTCAGGACTTGGGATTGGCACTTCATAATCTAAGTTTGTATCATGTTGAGTATCCAGTACCCCTGGTGGGTCACAAGATAGAAGTGGTAACACTGTATACTCATCCCATTTATCAGAATCTTCAACAGTCTGAAACTTTGTGCCAACAACTTGAATATTTGTGTAACCAGCATAAGAATTTGTGTTGGCAGCTTCAACCCTATTTTCATCAGTTTCTGCAGTATACTCAACAAAGCTCAGAGAATTTGTTAGTGTATCTAAATCAAACAACCAATCAGGACCAGTACCTTTGACATTTGCAGTGTTTTCATTAAACTCAACATTGGCACTTTCTTCAATAGTTTTAGACACACTGTTATATACCCTATATGCTTTGCTTTGAATAGAGTATCCTACAAAGAAACCTTCTTCAGCCTTACTTTCAAACTTACCTAAGTGAGTTTTAGTGTGAAGAATAGTGCATGAACAACCAAAAGACTTTAGAAAGGCTATTAAGGGAACTCTATGATGGAATAACTCATATGGAGTTTTCCCTTGTGATTGAAAAACCTGAACCCTATTTAACACATAACAAGCTGTATTGACTGCCTCTGCCCAAAAGGTCATTGACAGTTTGGAATCAGCTAGCATGGTTCTAGCAGCCTCAATTAAAGTTCTATTCTTTCTTTCAGCTACACCATTTTGTTGTGGTGTTCTTGGTGCACTATATTGCCTTACAATACCTTTAGACTCACAGAAGCTGTTCAGGATATGATTTTTAAACTCAGTTTCATTGTCTGACCTGATCACCTTAACTCTTAAGTTGGATTGGTTTTCTATCTTAAGGATAAATGATTTAACTAGCTCAGCAGTTTCATCTTTAGTCCTAAGAAAGTAGACCCATGTAAATCTGGTGAAATCATCAACAATGACTAAACAGTAAGCTCTTTTATTCAAACTCAAAACAGATGTTGGACCAAAGAGATCCATAAGAATAAGATGAAGAGCAGATGAGATTGAATTTACTTCTTTGGCCTTATGAGAAGTTTTGTGTTACTTGCCTTTAAGGCATGCTACACAATGATCATCACAGATGAACTCCTTTTGTGGTAAACCTCTTACCAAATTCATTTTGACTAAAACATTCATAGATTTGAAGTTCATGTGACACATCGTTCTGTGCCAAAGAGCAGACTCATTAGATGATGTTTTGGATATCAAACAGCTTAAAGTATTTGATTTGGATAAAAGATCTGTGTCCAAACAGTAGACATTGTCCTTTCTTGGTGTTCTAAGTAAAACAAGATTTTCAGGTATTTTAAAATCTTTTGAAAGAACAATACACTCAGAGTCTGTGAATAGAACTATATGTTGTTTATCACAGATTTGAGACACACTTAGTAAATTGTACTTCAGCTGTTCAACATACAAAACATCATTGAAGATCATATTGCCTGCTTTGACAGTACCTTTACCTGTTACCTTACCTCCCTTGGAATTTCCTCCAAATGCAACAAATCCTCCTTCAAAGCCTTTGAGATTTGACAAGCATTCAGAATTGCATGTCATGTGCCTAGAGCATCCACTATCCAAATGCCATCTTGTTTTATGGTGTGACCTGTGGGTGCCCTGCACATATAAAAGCTTAGTTAGTAGTGGAGTAAACCAAACGAAGTTGGTTTTTGGTTTTCCTTGTGCATTGACATAACTAAACATTGTTTGTGATTTTTTATACTTAGTGAGATCCACTGGTGGATTCTGTGAAGAATATTTAGTTATGACATGAGGTATCCAGGTGTTCTTTCCAACCTTTGCATTAACAGTCTCAGATGATCCATTACCAGTTCCAGTTTTAGGCTTAGCAGTTTGAATTGAGGTTTTAGTGCTAACAGCTTCAGAGTTTGCACTACCAGTTCCAACTTTAGGCCTAGCAGTTTCAACATCTGTATCAACAGTTTGATCTGAGTTTTTGCCTTTAACACACCATATCTGTTTAAAATTCGATTTGGATTTTGCCAAAAGTTGTTTTTGGTGTGTAGACTGTCTTTTGTTGACTTTTAAGAACCTGTGATCAACTGTCTTCTTTAGAATTGGTGCAACAAGTAGTTTGGCCTTTGAATTCTTTGTGTTTTGAACAAATGCCTGTTTTTGAACCACAGTCTATTTTGAAACAGATGGTTTATACGAACAATGCCTGGCCAAATGGTTTTTCCTGCCACAATGGAAACATCTTTTGACTGTTTTGATTGGGGAACCAGTTTTGTTGGACCATAACTGGTTATGGTTCCTTTGATTTCCCCTTACCTGCTGTTGTTTGGGAAACTTTTGGACACCATGCTTTTGGCATGTGCAGATTGGAACAGTCTTACCCCTTTTATTGACTTTTGAGGAAGATGCAGTGTTACAGTTAGAAGGTACAGAAACATGTGTAGCAGCATTGCAGACACTCGTCTTCTCTTTTCCTTTCTTACTGGGGGTAGGGGTTTCTATAGGTGCACTCATTGTTTTGGATTCTCTCTCAACTGCTTTGCACTCACAACCTTCATTTGGAATCAGTTCTTCTTTAGATTCAGGACTGTTTTCAAGGATAGGATCTACAGTTGTCATTGACTCATCTAATGGTTCATTAACAAGCCTATCAACAACTTCACTCATGGGATGAATGTATTTGTTGTTGTATGGGGGTGGAGTGGCTCTGTATCCTATACCTTCTTTGGGATTGAGCTGAGATTTTACCATATCTTTAAATTGAACTTCCATTAGGTGTTCCAGCTTTTGATTTGCCAATTTGAAGTTTCCTAAATCTATATTGACAGATTCTATTTTCTTGTTAGCTTCTAACACCTTCTGTTCAGCCTCATCTAATTTCTTATTTAAAGACTCTATTTTCTTATTCAGTTCCTTTTTCTCCCACTCATGATATGTTCTAGCATGTCCCATTTGAATCTCATTATCTTTATAATCATTGATCTGTTTTTCAAGATCTTCTATGGCCTGCATATACTCATATCTCCTTTCTTCCATCTTAGCTAGAGTTTTGCATGCTCTCATTATGATCTCTGTACTTTTTAACCATATTTTTGCATGTTTGAGAGCAGAGTTTAGCAGTTACCTCAGATGGTAGTTCAGTGGAAGTGACATTAGATGTTTCTGCCATAAGAGCTTGATTTTGAAACTCCTCTTCTGTCTGATCACTCCAGTCAAACACATTATCTTCTTGAGAAACAAGTGCTTGTGATGATGAAGCTTGATTAGTTTGCTGGGGTCTTGGTGGTTGTTGACCTTGGGATCTGCATTCTCTGGCAAAGTATCCAAGCTTGTGGCATTTAAAGCATTTAACTTTTGATTTATCAAATGCTGGTTTTCCTTCTGGTCTGGTTTGGAAGTTTGATCTGCCAGTTCTTTTCAAAAACCTTTTAGCACTCATAGTCAACATAGCATGCTGCCATTTCAAGTCCATCTCTTCTAGATCATCTGGATGGATTTATTCTAAATCTTCAGCATTTAAAGCAAACAATCCATCATTGGCAACAAAAGCTTCATAATGAACTCCAGTAGATTTACCATCAGCACCTGAAAAGGAATCACAACAGTTAGATTTATCAGTTAATGCTGATGACAGCAGAGCAGTGTTATGATTGTATGAAAAAGATTTCTTTTTATTTTCAATCTCAGTTTCAAACACTCTCAGACTGTTGTAAAGGTCATCCAACTCTATTTCATCAAGAGTATCTTTTGTTCTCCATTGGGCAACATAGACTGTCCACTCTTCACCAAGTGATTTAAGGAATTTTTTGTTTACTTCATCTTGATCCAAGCTGACTTTGGCACTCTCCAATTCACCTATCAGTTTATTAAACCTGTCAAAGATTTGAGTAACGTTTTCATTCTTGCCACCAGAAAAGTTTTCATACTGCTGTTTCAGAAGATCTTTCTGATTCATTTTGGTGCTAGCATTGCCAGCAAATCTTTTCTCTAAAGCAATCCAAAGAGAATGAGTAGTATAGAACTTTTTAAACTGATGTTGATAAGCATTAGGAATGGCTATTTGTAAAAGTGTAAGAGCTTTCACTTCATTCATTCTAGCCTTTCTTTCAAGTTCAGTTTTTGGAGGTGTTTTTATGGGCTTGCCCTCAGCATCTAGTTCAGGATCAACTACAGGAGGAAATTCAACAGCTTCCCATATGACATAATCAAAAAATTGAATGTGATGTTTAATCCTGAGTTTCCACATCTCGAACTCAGTGGGTTTGAGCATAGGGGCTTTGAGTCCTTGCCCAGATCCACTACTGCTTTTATCAAATTTCATTGCAGAAGAATAAAAATTTAAAAGAAAGCTTCTGACTTTGAAAACAAAGAAAAACCTGTGGCTCTGATACCACTTGTCAAGATCAAAATCACTACCTAAGATTAACTGGTTTGAATCAATCAGAGTATAAAACCAATAACTTTGTATTGAATTAAAGTCCAATTAAGAAGTTTGCGGAATAACACTTAACTGTTTTAAGAAAAGCTTTCAAAACAAATAACACATAAATATAATCAAAATCAAATCTTTTATATTGTCAAACTCAATGATTACAATCACCTCTAATCTGTTTGATAAGACGAAGAACACAGACTGTTCTTAGGGTTTTACAACCTTAGAGGCTTATAAAAACTTAATTAAAAGGCAATTACAACTGAATCAAAAGCATGTACGTGCAAGCTTACAATAGAAAAATCTATTCTATCTATATATATAAAGCCTTCTGATTTGTTTCCTTGGAAAACTCTGATTTCTCTAAAGTAGATATGCTTGAATCTTCGAATATAAATCTCTTTTTGATTTTCAGCACTTTCTGTTTATTGAACTGTTGGGCAGCTTGAAGTCTATCTGTTGAGCAGCTTGAACTTGAACACTGGCAGCTTGAACTTTTGAACTAGCAGCTCAAACTTTCTCAACTAACAGCTTGAACTTTGTAATTACACAGAAAATCTACTAACAGTTTGAGAATCTAACTAACAGCTTGACATACTTAGAATATTTCCCAACAAACCACATGAACGAAAATTGTAATTTACCCTAGCAATTACAAATAGACAAATAGTATAAAAACCAAAAACAACCTGATCAATGAGAGGATAAGTGGTGAATCCCAAAATCAATGAAGGCAAAATCTTCCAATTTGATTTAGAAATCAAAGATGAAACCTTAAAGCTGCAGTCTCAAGATACAAATAAACTCAAATCAAAATTTTACCCAAATCAAAAAAATAGTCTATACAAATAAAAATTCACGTTCTTAAATAATTTGTAAACTAGCAAATTGAAATAGCCAACTAACCTCTAAGTCGGATTGTCGGAACTCTGGAACTCAAAAATTTCAGAATTTGCAAAAAGATTGTCTGTAACGGCTGGATTACTGGCTTAATGGTTGTCTTCAATTCGACGTTTCCTCTCCCAATGCACATTATTACGCAGCGCCACATCATCTTCATCGATTCGACCATCCAGATTCCAGTCGACGTTTCCTCTCCTGCAGTCCTGCGCTCCATGCCTCCATACGACCGTCCGGTTTTAGTTTCACTTTATGATTTAACCCAATTTCATATTTGGGCTTAATAGGTATCAAATTTTTGGGAGGCCTTGAAAAAATGGAGGCCCTGTGCAAAGACCCATATTGTACATGTCTTGGGTCGGGCCTGCCTATCCAACGGTCTCATTGTCCACTCTACCGCTGAATAAGCCTACAACAGTGTTGAGCCCAATAATAACCAGTCATATAACATTTATGAATGCGGTACAGAGATGACAACATGATTAAGGCAGTTGGTACCTCATTCCCTGTCCCCACCCCTGAAATTCTACCCTCGCCCCTAGGTGTTCATGGAATGTTAATTGAACCGAAATCACATTTCAGATGGTTAACCAAAGATAACGGTTCGATGATTTCGTGAACCTAAACCTAAAAAACCGGTTAACTGATTGTTTTTTCGGTTTGGTTATTAGGTTAACCAATTAACCATTTTTTATTTATTTAATTAATTTTTAAATTAAAAAACTTCAAAAATTAGTTCCTAAAACTAAAAATGTCTAAGATAATAGAAGTGATGAATAAAACTACAAATTAACTATATAGTATCTTTAAAAGATTGGATGTTATCTTTAAATTCTAATAAAAACAAAAAAAAAAAAACAAGTTTTTAATTTTCTAAATTTAATTGTTCAAGTGTAAATTTTGTTGTTTTGAATATAAATTAATGTATACTAATAGATAAGTTATAATTTTAAATTATTGTTGGGATAAATGTTAATATTTAGAGTAAATTACAAAAATAATCCATGTGGTTTGCTCAGGTTTATGGAAATGGTCTTTGGTCTTTAAAAATTCTATAAATAGTCCCTCAAAACACTATTTACTTGCAGAAATGGTCCATCCATCTCTTGACTTTTTCTAAATGATAATTTTGCCCTTATTCTCAAAATCAATTTTGGTCCCTATAGTATATAATTAGTTTTGGTTTTAGTCATTTTTATAATTTTTTGTTTTTGTTTTTGAATTTTAAATGCTAATTTAATAAAATGTGATTTAATTATTTTAATGAATTAATTTATATATTCAATTTATTTATTTAGATTTCATTTGTTAAAATATTCTTACATTTTTATATTTTATACGTTACCAACTAACTATTTCATTACGTTAACATATTTTGATTTGATTATAGTTTAAAAAAAAATATAAATCTAGGGTTTTATTTGTTTTGATTAAAATATTTTGTTACGTTAATACATTTCGATTTAAATTTAGTCTTTTTTTTTGTTTTGATTTACATATTTTACTACATTAATCTGTTTATATTGAACTTAGTGTTTTATTTGTTCTATTCTAATTATTTTGTTATATTAATACATTTTGATTTAGTTATAATTTATAATAAAACTATGTCGACTTGACATTTTATTCGTTTTGATTTAATTATATTTTTGTGTTAATACATTTCAATTAATTTTAACTTCTAAAGATAATATATAAACATAGCGTTTTATTTGTTTTTAGCTTAAATATTTGTCACACAACCTATCGATTTAATTATAATTTTCAGTGTTTTGGTTTCTATATTTCTTTATATACATTTTGGTTTCTATATTTCTTTATATACGTTTTGGTTTGTATATTTCGTTATATGGATTTTTGAAACGTATGGAACAAAACATATATAAGTTTTATCCAAAACATATATATACGTATAAATATATATGTGTTCAAAACATATAAACAAAATATACAAACCAAAATGTATATAAAGAAATATAGAAACCAAAATGCTAAAAATTATAATTAAATCGATAGGTTACATGACAAAATATTTAAGCAAAAAACAAATAAAACGCTATGTTTATATATTATCTTTAGAAATTATAATTAATTGAATGTATTAACACAAAAATCTAATTAAATCAAAACGAATAAAATGTCAAGTCGACATAGTTTTATTATAAATTACAATAAAATCAAAATGTATTAACATAACAAAATAATTAGAACAAAACAAATAAAATATCAAGTTTAATTTAAACGGATTAATGTATCAAAATATGTAAATCGAAACAAAAAAAAGACTAATTTAAATCGTAATGTATTAACGTAACAAATATTTTAATCAAAACAAATAAAACCCTATTATATATTTTTTTTCTAAACTATAATCAAATCAAAATATGTTAACGTAAGGAAATAGTTAGTTGTTAACGTATAAAAATATATGAATATTTTAACAAATGAAATGAAAATAAATAAATTGAATATATAAAAAGAATTATAAATAATTAATTTAATAAAATAATTAAATCACATTTTATTAAATTAGCATTTAAAATTCAAAAATAAAAATAAAAAATTATAAATGACTAAAACCAAAACTAATTATATACTATAGGGACCAAAATTGATTTTGAGAATAAGGGCAAAATTGTCATTTAGAAAATGTCAAAAGATAGAGGGACCATTTCTGCAAGTAAATAGTGTTTTGAGGAACCATTTATGCAACTTTTAAAAGTTAAAATATATAAAATTAAATTTATTTCGGTTTTCCGGTTAACCGCTCGTCACCGAAATCGTGAACCTAAACCGAAGTTTTTTCCCGGTTCAGTTAAACCAAACCGAAAATAATAGAGAACCCGGTTCGGTTAACCTCAAAATCGGAATGGTTTTCGGTTTTTCGTATCGGTTTTTCAGTTTCGGAATTTTTTGAACACCCCTCGCCCCCATCCCTGCCCCAACGCCAACATAAACATAGGATCGTTTCCCATTCTCATCACCGACTCCAATAGGAATTCAAAGAGTATCCCCGACTTAAACACGTTGCATATTTAAGTAGCTAACAATAAACAAAAAAAACTCAAATCATTACATTGTGTCTTTAAGTCATTATACAATAACATATTAATAAGAAACATCTTGGAGAAGCAATATGTTAAAGTGAGAATAACTTAAAAGTTAACATTCAACATCTCAAAACAAGCTGAGGACCTTCTTGCTCTTTTTTTGTTTGGTATTTGCCTTGGTGGATTACACAAGGCGACAAGGCGTACAATGTTTGATGGTATTTAAAACAAATTCATATGATTAGAAGTTATGGAGGAAGTAGATTAGAGAATATTTACATTGTCATCGTAAGTTTCATGATTTTCATGATCTCCTAGATGTGGCTCAACTATCTTATCGTTTGCAAATCAAGGTTGTTAAAGGCAACAGCGCACTTGACGCGGCATGCCTTAATTAAAGACTAAGTCGAGAGGAGCAATAAAATGAGGGTTAAGTGAACTAATACCGTTAAAAGCTAGCAAATATACATATGACATACTTTAACATAAAATAAATAATAAAAGCATAATAATGCTACAATAAAGCAAATATTATAAATCCTAACTGTTAAATTATATATATATATATATACATATATATATATATATATATATATATATATATATATATATATAGATATAGGGAGGTTCAATTGAGAATTTTTGTGCATCGAGATACAAAAGTATCTATATCATCCATTAGATCAAAAAATTGTATGGATTAGATTAAATGACAAAAGGGTAAATAATTGGACAATTTTATGCATCTTGTGCATTACAAAAAAACATGGAAGGGCATTTTGGGTGTTGTGCATACCTCATTAAATTTAATATTTTAACAAATAACTAAATAATAAATGTTAAAATAAATTCAATTGATCACTTCCAAATTTAACAAAAGTCACACAAATTCAAAAAGAATGATGGAGATATTGATGCATTTCATATTAATCGTTCAATTCGTGATGCATATCGATTTATCTATACAAAATCTATACAATTCGTGATGCATCACTGTTAATCATCATCTTCATATTCATCGTTTATTACCATCGTTCATCATCTTCGTATTCATCGTTTATCATCATCGTTCATCTATGCATAGTGTTAATCATGGTGCATCGTTGTTAATCATCAACATCATTGTTCCAATGGATGTATCAACGTGTTCATCGTCATCTTCTTCGTTCATCGTGTTCTTCGTGTTCATCGTGTTTCATCGTATTGTTCATCATCGGTTGCATCTCTTGTTCATCATGTTCATCATCATCGCGGCGGCGGTGGTAGTTGGCGGGGTTCCTCGATGCATACAGTGGAGAGAGAGAAAGAGAGAGAGAGAGAGAGAGAGAGAGATACGGTGGAGAGGTGGTTACAACAAAGGTGATGGTGGTGGTGGTGTGGTGGATACGGTGGGGAGAGAGAAAGAGAGAGAGAGAGAGAGACACAAAGAAAGAGAGAGATATGAGGAGGTGGTTACTTTTTTTTGAATATTTATTCCTTATTTAATTCTAATTTACCTATTATAATTAATTCCATATATTTAATTTTACACATTCAATATTCCAGGAATACCCTAGTGCACCCTTGTCTGATTCTTTGGTGCACTAAAGTTCCTAGAGGTGCCTCGGTGCATAAAAGTTCTCATTTGAATCTCAATCTATATATATATATATATATATATATATACACACACACACACACATACACACACACACACACACACATATATATATATATATATATATATATATATATATATATATATATATATATATATATATATATATATATATATATATATATATATATATATATATATATACATATATTACCGGCGGAGTAGAGTGAAACTCTGCTCCCGCGCCACAATTTCAGCCACAATAATTCACTAAAAAAGTGGGATGAAGCTGACGTGGCGCACTTTCAGCCACAATAACTAGCTGAATAGCCGTGCGTTGCTCGGGTGATGTGTGATGAAATAATATTTATAATTAATTTTTTTGAACGACAAATTAATCTACTACTATTCATAACCTACCTTTTTGTCCCAAATGAGGACTTCAGAAGTTACTTTCACTGCCTAAATTCCAACTTGTCTCCGACGGGAGTCGAAGCCGTGATCCTACACTTACACGTAACCTCTCATACCAAATGGGTTAAACCCCATTGGTATTAATAATTAATTGATTACACAACAAAAGTTTATTTTTTTTAAGAAAACTATATTTTGCAAAAAAATGTTACTTATATTAATCATTAATATTATTTATTGCACATAATTATATTTGAAGTCTATACATATCTAGTTTAATACATGTGTGTTGATCAAAAGACTGATTTTAGTTTAAAAAATCATGTATAAGAATGAAGTATATAGAAAAAAAATTACAATAAAATGAAAAATCATTTTTCCATCAACTAATATACAAACACGTATTTGCAAAGTATTACTTAATTACAATATCGTCTAACATAATTTTATAATAACAATTTTTTCAAATCAATTAATAAAATGTTATCAAACAAAAGCAGTTATAATAAAAAAATTTAATAAATCTTAATAAAATCACATTGAACAATTTAAATGGCAAATGAATATCCCATTGGCTAAAGATTTATTTAAAACATTATCGCTTCATTATTAACGAAGATCTTCATTGTTCTTCATAGTATACTGAAAAAATATTAAAACATGTGTTAATTTTGAAGCATTAATAATAAAAAACACAAAATAATGAGAAACTTTAAATGTAAAAAAAAGGTATATCAATGCGACGTTTTTTCTGAGGTTTAAATTAGGGATGACACAAATTTGACCCAACAGACGGGACAATAAAAATGGCTCATGTAAAAAAATCAAGCTAGCACATAACTTTTTCTAAATAACAAATGTCATATGTTTACCTATTTTATAATATATGCTGATTAAAAAACTATTTTTATATGTTTATATGCCGTATTTTATATGTTTATTAAACCGAATCATCAATAAAATTTAAATTTAAATGTAAATGTTATCTCATCAATACTTATCTATATATTTAATAAAAAAATTTCCATTCACTTATAAATTTATTAAAAACAAATAAACATTATATAAAATTATTAAATTTTAAAAAAGTAAACAAACGATGTATAAAAATATATTTCATATATTTTGTTTATTACTTTATTATAATAAAATATAAAATATTGTTTTATCTATAAACTAAAATTTTAATCTATATTAATATATATATATATATATATATATATATATATATATATATATATATATATATATATATATATATATATATATATAGATGAACAATTTAGAATAATCAACTATTCATATCTATTTTATAAAATATAAAAATAATAACTTTGAATAATTAATGTTTAATTGTTATTTGTATATGTAAATAAATATCCCATTATATTATGCAAGTTTGTTAGTTTGATAGGATTGCTGATGTTATCCCATTAAATCTGAACTTTAACAAATTATATTGCGCCAAATCAGCAACCTTAATTTTCTCAATTTTAACCAATCATATTGTGCCAAATCAGCCTTAAAAATAGGAATTTCTACCAATAATATTGTGCCACATGAGCATTTTTCTCACTGCTCCGTCGGCAATATATATATATATATATATATATAATTCACAAAAAAATGGATGACTCTGACGTGGCACACTTTTAGGCACTAAAATTCAGATAAAAATGGGATATAACTAAAATTCAGAAAAGAAGGGGATAAAAAGTGCAGATAAACTTCATCTATATGATATCCGGTTTAAAATAAACCTGGATTGCATCTATATAATATCCGATTTAAAATAAACCTGGAAAATACATTAGCATTTAAAATACATAAATAAACCTGGAAAATACAAAAATACAGAAAAATAATTAAAACAACTACTGGAAAATGCTAAAATAATTAAAACAAGACTCAAAATTTCAATTAATAAGACTTCTAAGAAAAAAAAAGATAATATCAATACATAATAAAAAATTCAACATACAAAGCTACTGGAAAATGAAAAAATATTATATAATAGTTGCTGGAAATATCGTCCATAAAAATATTATGAATGCAAAATTATGATCGTCTAAATTGATGTCTAACAAAATATGCTAGAAAAATGGGGAAGTGGAGATTAAGGGTGTTTACAAAAATCCGAATCCGAACACCCGAAATAAAAATCCAAAAATTCCGATCCAAAATTATCCGAAATTTCGGATATCCGAAAAGTGGATATCCGAAATTTCGGATTCGGATAGTGAAATTCCAGATTTTCGGATAATCCAATATCCGAAAATCCAAAAAAAAAATTAACAATTTTTTATATCTTTAGTATTGATTATTTACGTAATATTGAGTGTTTATTATTATTCTAATGTATATTTTTGAGTTTTATCTTGATATTATAGATTTATTAACTAATCTTTTTATATATTTTAGTTTTTTAATATTTTTTTGTCGTTTTGAGTAAAATAATTCCGGATACATTTAGTTTGTGATATATTTATTTTTAATATCTATTTGGATATATGAATTTCAAATTTAGATATTTAAATATTTGATTTAATTTTTTAAAAAAATGAAAAAAATATGAATTTTCGTATAATCTGTTGGTAAACCCGGTGTGACGATAGCAGTCTAGTTTTGTAAAAGATAGTCATATGTAATAGATAGGGTTCTATTAATACAAGTCATGATTGTTTGTTCATATTTATGTCTTAAGTTCATGATTGTGTATTGTGATTCTGTAGGTCCCGAGAGGTTCCCAAAGTATATAGCTTTAAGCTGTAGAGGGGGGGGGGGGTGAATACAGCAATTTAAAAACTACACACTATTTTCTCAATGTTTGTATGTATTATCAACAATTTGTTAATTACAAATAAGCTTGAATGCGGAATAGTTCAAGCTGAGATGACAGATACAACAGTATGTTCACTAGTCTAAGACAAACTCAAACTAGTATACAATGAATACACTCACTAAGAAGCACTCACTGGGTTTTCAAGACTTTAAAGGAACAGCTTATGTAAAACAGCTTAGACACGCAGATACTGAATTACACAGCAGACTTGCATGCATGAAAAACACACTTGCACGTTCACTCTTGGTTTCAGCACTTAGCTTTCTTCACACACTTTTCTCTGTCCTTAGGAAGCTTCCTTTTATACTCATTCAGAGGATCTAAGAGAGAACATCTTCATTGGACGGAATGAAAAGAAGAAGTCTGTTGAAAAGACAACATAACCTTTTCTGCACTTTTTCTGAAAGCAGACTTGTCTTCACATGTGCAGAACTTTTGTCTTTTTACTTTGTCTACTGTTGCATTGCCTTTAACTAATTTAGGAATGTCAACTTTGCGTCTTTCTTCCTTGTAAAGGCCTATTTTGATATAAGAAAAAGGTCTGTCACCCTTTTTTCAAATAACCTTTTGTCTTCATGTTTACAGAACAGCTTGGGCAGGCTGAGCAGTTCTGTTTTCCAACCTTGTCTTCGACTTTGTAAACTGATCTTGTAGTCAAAAACAATACATGGATGACTTGGAAACATATTCCATAAAGTGTTTAGCCTGTTCACAAAGAACAGGTTCTGTTCACAAAGAACAGAACACTTTAAAATTGCCCAAGCTGCTCACCAGTGTAGAGCAGCGTAGACAGTTTATGTCCAGCCTGTTCAGCAGACAGAGCAGCTTGGACAAACTGTCTTAGTTGCAACACATGCAACATATAGAACAGCTTTAGACTGATATTGCAAATCATTTTTAGGTTTCAATAAGGCATATAACAGACCTTAAATTCAACCTTCAAATGCATCAACAGGTTTGATTATAAATCTCCCCCTCAGATGTAGAACATGTTTGACTAAGGCCTTTTTGTGCCTAACAATCTCCCCCTATTTGCAATAACCAGTCTAAGCTGGTCTTATCAAAAATCATTATATATTTTTACAGTACATTTTGCTGAATTTAAATTACAACATTACAGTAAAGTAAAAGATCAGTTTATATATACACTGATTCTTGATTACATTAGAACAACACATGTTCTTACAAAAATACAACTAATGTACTGATGTATATTACAACTAATGTAAACTGAAATTACAACAAATGTAAATAAAGTACAACTGATGTACATTGGACTGTTTTAGATGGGAGCAAATAATGGTAAGCCTGTCCAACTGATGGACAGCTTCCATTCTTCACCTGCCCAGATGGCAGGTGGACTTCATTACAATGGAAAAGGATCCTGAACCATCTTTTCCAGTTCTTCCCTTGTATCCTCAAGATCTTGAATTTCACTTCTTATTATCATGAACTTGGGATCATTGAGCTCTCCTCTTTCATAGAAGCCTCTGAGCTGATCCCAGACGGCTGCTCTCCATTTGCTAGACTGCCTAAATGAAACTGCAAGTCTGAAGGCGACAAGCTGTCTCAGATCAACTTTGTACAGCTCTGAGGCTCTTTGGAAGCACTTCTTCTGGGTTAGGGGATCTACAAAAAATGCCCCCAGCTCAGGTTCTTCAATAATCTTGCCATCCTCAAACTCTATTCCACTAGGCAGGCTATGATCAACTCCCTTCATTTCAATGTGTTGGGAAATAGTTTAAGTACATTCAAGCTGTTAGTTTAGACTTCTCAGACTGTTAGTAGATTTTACTTGTAAATCCAAAGTTCATGCTGCTAGTTGAAGAAACTCGAGCTGCCAGTGTAAAAGTTCAAGCTGCCAGAGCAAAACTACTCAAGCTGCTCAGTTCATACTGTCAAGAGATTCAAGCTGCTCAACAGTTTCAGAAACAGAAAGTGCTGATTTTCAGGAAACGATATCTACATGAAGATTCCAGCATATCTACTATCAAAGAAGTCATAGTTCATCAAGGAAACATATCAAGAAGCAATATAAATACAGAGAATAGGTCGTCCTATTAAAAGATGAGTTTCTGCATATTTTGAGTCTGTAATTGCTTTATTGATTAAGTTTTCATAAGCCTCTAAGGTTGTAAAACACTAAGAACAGTTTGTGTTCTTCGTCTAATCAAACAGATTAGAGGTGATTGTAATTGATGAATTCAACAATACAAACAGTCTTGATTAATTCCTGTGTGTTTATTTATTATTGATTCTGAAAGTTTTTGTCAAAATAATTAAGTGTTATTCCGCAAACTTCTTGATTAAACTTTGATTCAAAGCAAGATTATTGATTTATACTCTGATAAATTCAAATCAGTTAGTCTTGGAAATTCATATTTTAGATCCTGTCAAGTGGTATCAGAGCCAGGTTAGTCAAACCAGGTTGTTCAAATCAGGTTTTTCAAACCAGGTTACTCTTTGTTTTTCAAAGTCAAAAACTTTCTTTTAAATTTTTAATCTTTTACAATGGAATTTGAAAATAGCAGCAGTGGATCTGGACAAGGACTCAAAGTGCCTATGCTCAAGCCCACTGAGTTTGAAATGTGGAAACTCAGGATTCAACAACATATTCAATTCATTGATTATGCCATATGGGAAGCTGTTGAATTTCCTCCTGTAGTTGATCCAGAACTTGATGATGAGGGGAAACCAGTCAAAACTCCTCCAAAAACTGAACTTGAAAGGAAGGCTAGAATGAATGAAGTGAAAGCACTTACACTTTTACTAATAGCCATTCCTAATGCTTATCAACATCAGTTCAAAAAATTTTATACTGCTCATTCTCTTTGGAATGCCTTAGAGAAGAGGTTTGCTGGTAATGCCAGTACCAAGAGAAACCAAAAGGACCTCTTGAAACAGCAGTATGAAAACTTTTCTGGTGGCAAGAATGAAAACCTTACTCAAATTTTTGACAGGTTCAACAAACTGATAAGTGAACTGGAAAGTGCAAAGGTCAATCTGGATCAAGATGAAGTCAACAGAAAGTTTCTCAGATCTCTTGGAGAAGAATGGACAGTCTATGCTGCACAATGGAGAACAAAAGACACTCTTGATGAGATAGAATTGGATGATCTGTATAACAGTTTAAGAGTGTTTGAGACTGAGATTGATGCTAAAAAGTAATCCTTTTCTTATAATCACAATACTGCTCTTCTGTCTTCTGAAAAATCTAATAACTGTGATTCTTTTTCAGGTGGTGATGGCAATTCTGCTGAAACTCACTATGAGGCTTTTGTTGCCAATGATGGATTATTTGCTCTAAATGTTGAAGACTTGGAACAAATTCATCCAGATGATCTTGAAGAGATGGATCTAAAGTGGCAACATGCAATGCTGACTATGAGGGCCAAAAGATTTCTGAAAAGAACTGGAAGGACCACTTTCAAGCCAAGACAGAAGGCAAACCATCTTTTGATAAATCAAAAGTGGAATGCTATAAATGCCATAAGCTTGGTCACTTTGCCAGAGAATGTAGATCTCAAGGTCAACAGCCATCAAGGACTTCACAGCCCATCCAAGCATCATCATCCACAGCACTTGTCTCTCAAGAAGACAATGTGTTTGACTGGAGTGATCAGAAAGAGGAAGAATTTCAAAATCAAGCACTTATGGCAGAAACATCAAATGTCTCCTCCACTGAACTACCATCTGAGGTAAATTCTAAACTCTGCTCTCAATCATGCAAAAATATGGTTAAAAAGTACAGAGATCATAATGAGAGCATGTGCAAAACTCTAGCTAAAATGGAAGAAAGGAGATATGAATACATGCAGGCCATAGAAGATCTGGAAAAACAGATAAATGATTATAAGGACAATGAGATTCAAATGGGGTATGATAGAACCTATCATGAGTGGGAGAAAAAGGAGCTAAATAAGAAAATAGAATCTCTAAATAAAAAGGTAGAAGAGACTGAACAAAAGGTGTTTGAGGCTAATAAGAAGCTAGAATCTGTTAACATAGATCTAGGAAACTTCATGTTAGCAAATCAAAAGCTAGAACACCTAATGGAAGTTCAATTCAAAGATAGAGTGAAATCTCAGGTCAATCCCAAAGAAGGAATAGGATATAGAGCTACTCCACCTCCATACAATAACAAGTACATTCATCCAATGAGTGAGGTTGCTGATAGACTTGTCAATGAACCACTAGATGAGTCTATGACTATTGTAGATCCTATCCTTGATAACAGTCCTGAATTAAAGGAAGATAAGAGTCAAAATAAAGACTGTGACACAAAGAGTGCACCCAGAGAGGTCCAAGTTCCCAGTAAGAAAGGAAAAGAGAAGATGAGTGTATGCAATGCTACTCCACAAGATCCTGTACATTCTAACTGTAACACTGCATCTTCATCAAAAGGAACTAAAAGAGGTAAAACTGTTTCTATCTGCACATGCCAAAAGCATGGTGTTCAAAAGTTTCCTAAACAACAGCAGGTAAGAGGAAACCAGAGAAACAAGAACCAGAAATTGACAGAAAAGTCTGGTGTTCCAATTCAAACTGTCAAAAGATGTTTTCACTGTGGAAGGAAGAATCACTTAGCTAAGGATTGTTTTTACAAACCAGCTGTTGCAAAACAGACTGTGCATCACACAAAATCAAATCCTATTCAGGCAAAGCACTCAAAAGTGAATCCTTCCACAGCAGCTCCAAAGAAAACAGTTGATCACATATTCTCAAAAGTTAATAAAAAACAGTCCACACATCAAAAACAAGTTTTGGCAAAGTCTAAATCAAGTTTTAAACAAATGTGGTGTGTCAAGGACAAATCTGTTACTCAGACTGCTAAGTCAAAATCTGATGCTGTTAGTGCAAAAACTGAAACTGTTAGCACTACAAACACAGCTCAAGCTGCTGGGCATCAAACTGTAGCTGCTAGTGAATCATCTGAGACTGTCAGAAGAAAAGATGATCAAAATAGTTGGATACCTCATATTATCACTAAATACTCTCCAAAGACTCCATCAGTAGATCTCACCAAATATAAGAAGTCAAAAACAGTTTTTAATTATGTCAATGTACAAGGCCAACCCAAAACCAATTTGGTTTGGGTTTACTCCACTACTAACTAAGCTGTTATTTGTGCAGGGCAACCACAGGTCTCCTCATAGAACAAGATGGCATCTGGACAGTGGATGCTCTAGGCACATGACAGGCAATTCTGAATGCTTGTCAAATTTCAAAGGTTTTGATGGAGGTTTTGTTGCATTTGGAGGCAACTCAAAAGGAGGTAAGGTTACAGGTAAAGGTACTGTTAATGCAGGCAACATGACATTCCATGATGTTCTGTATGTTGAACAGCTTAAGTACAATTTATTGAGTGTCTCTCAAATCTGTGACAAACAAAACATTGTTCTGTTCACAGATTCTGAGTGCATTGTTCTTTCAAAGGATTTTAAAGTTCCTGAAAAACTTGTTTTACTAAGAACACCAAGAAAGGACAATGTTTACTGCCTGGACACAGATCTCTTGACTAAATCAAATACTTTAAGCTGTTTAATATCCAAAGCATCATCAAATGAGTCTGCTCTTTGGCATAGAAGGATGTGTCACATGAACTTCAAGTCCATGAATGATTTAGTTAAAAAGAATCTGGTAAGAGGATTACCACAAAAAGGAGTTCATTTGTGATGATCATTGTGTAGCATGTCTTAAAGGTAAGCAACACAAAACTTCTCATAAGGCCAAAGAAGTAAATTCAATCTCATCTGTTCTTCAGTTGTTACATATGGATCTATTTGGTCCAACATCTGTTTTGAGTTTGAATAAAAGGGCATACTGTTTAGTCATTGTTGATGATTTCACCAGATTTACTTGGGTTTACTTTCTTAGGTCCAAAGATGAACTGCTGAGCTAGTTAAATCTTTTATCCTTAAGATAGAAAACCAATCCAATTCCAAAGTTAAGGTGATAAGATCAGACAATGGAACTGAATTTAAAAATCAAATTCTAAACAGTTTCTGTGAGTCCAAAGGCATTGCTAGACAATATAGTGCACCAAGAACACCACAGCAAAATGGTGTAGCTGAAAGAAAGAATAGAATATTAATTGAGGCTGCTAGAACAATGCTAGCTGATTCAAATCGGCCAATGACTTTCTGGGCAGAAGCTGTTAATACAGCCTGTTATGTTCTAAATAGGGTTCCAGTTGTCCAATCTCAAGGAAAAACTCCCTATGAGTTATTTCATAACAGAAATCCCCTAATAGCTTTCTTCAAGCCTTTTGGATGTCCATGTACTATTCTTCACACTAAGACTCACTTAGGGAAGTTTGAGAGTAAGGCTGAAGAAGGATTCTTTGTAGGATACTCAACTCAAAGCAAAGCCTATAGAGTATACAACAGTGTGTCTAAAACAATTGAAGAAAGTGCCAATGTTGAATTTAATGAAAATACTGCTAATATCAAAGGCACTGGTCCTGATTGGTTGTTTGATTTAGATTCACTAACAAATTCTCTGAGCTTTGTTGAGTATACTGCAGAAGCTGATGCATACAGGGTTGAAGCTGCTAACACAAACTCTCATGCTGCCAATACAATTTCTCATGCTGTTGGCACAAAGTTTCAGACTGCTGCAGATTCAACAAGTTGGGATGATTTCACCACTCTACCACTTCTGTCATGTTATCCTCCAGGGGTCCTGAATGCTCCACTTAATGCAAATCCAGACACTGAAGTGCCATTCCCAAGTCCTGACAGCACAGCTCCATCACAAAAGGAAACAGTCCCAGTTTCTAGGCTAGCAGTCCCAACAGCTTCTCATGCTGTTAGCCTAGAAACTCAAGCTGTTCCCGAAACTGAACCATTCACTGGTTTTGATGGAGATGATACAAACCTTGGAACTTCTTTTAAAACAGAGAGAGAGCCCACACTAAGAGTTCACAAGTATCACCCTCTCAATCAAATACTGGGTGATCCAAGCACTCCTGTTCAAACAAGGAAAATGGTTCACAATGAGACTGCTGCTGCTGAACAATCAGTTCCTGAATTCAGTCTAGCTGCTTATGAACATGCCTGTTTCATGTCTCAACTAGAACCCAAAAAGGCATCAGAAGCATTAAAAGATTCATCCTGGATTGAAGCCATGCAAGAAGAGCTTCTACAGTTCAAAATTCAGAATGTATGGACTCTGGTGGATCTTCTTAAAGGTAAGAGAGCAATAGGTACAAGATGGGTGTTCAGAAACAAGAAGGATGAGAGAGGGATAGTCATCAAGAACAAAGCAAGACTAGTAGCACAAGGGTACACTCAAGAAGAAGGAATAGATTATGATGATGTCTTTGCTCCAGTAGCAAGAATTGAAGCCATCAGACTATTTCTAGCATATGCAAGTTTCAAAGGATTTAAAGTGTAACAAATGGATGTTAAGTCTGCTTTCCTGTATGGGAAAATTGAAGAGGAAGTGTATGTGTGTCAACCTCCTAGTTCTGAAGACTACAAGTATCCAGACAGGGTGTACAAGCTAGACAAAGCTCTCTATGGTCTTCACAAAGCCCCCAGAGCATGGTATGACACACTGTCATCATATCTTCTACAGAATGTATTCAAGAGAGGCACTCTGGACAAAACACTTTTCACTAATTCCATCAAAGCTGAGATTCTTCTTGTCCAAATCTATGTTGATGACATCATCTTTGGCTCAACTAATGATAGTTTGTGCAAAGAATTTGAGGCCCTAATGCACAAAAAGTTTCAAATGAGTTCAATGGGGGAACTCACATTCTTTCTAGGGCTGCAGGTTAAACAGAAGCCTACTGGTCTATTCTTAAGTCAATCAAAGTATGTAAAAGACATACTGGAAAAGTTTGGCTATAAAGACACAAAGGTTGCAAGCACTCCAATGGATCCTCATAAACAGCTCCATACAGACAAAGATGACATAGATGTGGACATTCATCTATACAGATCCCTTATAGGATCTCTCATGTATCTAACATCTTCAAGACCTGATATTATGTTTGCTGTCTGTGTGTGTGCTAGATTTCAATGCTCTCCCAAGGATTCTCACTTGGTTGCTGTTAAAAGAATCTTTAGATATCTTAAAGGCCAACCACATTTAGGCCTATGGTATCCTAAAGACTCTCCTTTTGAACAAACTGCTTATTCTGACAATGACTATGGTGGTTGCAACATTGACAGGATATCCACTACTGGTGGATGTCAATACTTAGGAGCAAGACTGGTCTCTTGGCAATGCAAAAAGCAAACAACTGTCTCCACATCATCCACTGAAGCAGAATACGTAGCAGCTGCAAGCTGCTGCTCCCAGGTAATGTGGATTCAAAATCAGCTAAGAGACTATGGTATGAATTTCTTATCCACTCCTATTTATATTGACAATTCAAGTGCAATTAGCATTGTGCAAAACCCAGTGAAATTCCCAAAAACCAAGCATATAGAAATCAGGTTTCACTTCATCAGAGATTGTAATGAAAAGAAGTTAATCCAAGTTACCAAAATACATACAGATGATCAGCTAGCTGATCTATTTACAAAACCTTTTGATATAGGAAGGTTCACTTTCCTAGTATCAAATATTAGTATGGTAAACATGGATTAATTGGTTTTCATTATTATCTACTCAGTATGCTAATTTAAGGGGGAGACACTGTTCAATTGAAAAGTTGCACAATTTTACACTAACAGCATGAGTATTTTCTCATGCTGCTAGTTCATTTTCTCGGACTGCTAGTTATTTTCACTTGATCTGTGAAAGTGTGCAGGGTATTTGGGTAATTTTCAAAATGTGTGCGCGGGACCCAACTTTTCGAAACCTTTAAAGGTCCCGGTTTCGTTCAGTTGTAACTACCAGTTACATATTCTTCTTCCACGGCCTTCTGCTTTCTCTCTGAACGAATCACACATTCTTCTTTCAAACCCTAAAACCATCGTTTGTTCATCCATGGAGTTCGTAAAAGAACACAACTGCCTCCCATACACTCTGAAACATGCTGAACTCCAACCGTTCCATACAATGATGGATTTCCTCAGGCACTCCCATATTCATCATGCACTATCCATAAACCCTACTATATACATCTCCCATATAGAACAGTTTTGGAACCATGCATCTATTCAAACCATCAATGGAGTGCCTACCCTCCTTTCCAAGATTGATGTAACTGATATCCATATCACTGAGGAATCCATCCGACATCACTTGCATCTTCAAGATGCCACAGGTATAACCGACCTAACCCTTGATGCTATACATATAGGTCTTTTCAATATCGGTTATAGGGGTCCTGCTGATTCTTTTACTTTCTTAAAAGCCCATTTTTCTCCTAAATGGAAATTTCTTGTACATATACTTCAGCAGTGCATCAGCCCCAAAAGAACTGGTTGGTCTGAATTTTCATCTAACATTGCCACTGCCTTAGTGTGCTTTTCAACAGGCCAACGATTCAATTTTTCCAACATGAATTTTAGGGGATGTTAAGGCATCATTCCCTAAAGAGTGGGAAATTTTTGATGTATCCTAGATTTTTAGCAGAAATCATTGCACACACCTGCACATCTTCTCATTTACATAAACGGATACATGTTTCCCATAGGAACTCACTACCCTCTATAAAGAGACTTTTAAAACATAGTGCCAATTTTTTGAGTGTTGATGTTCCATTGCCTTCTGCAATGATGAACATCATTCCACAACACAGAGGAGAGAAACCTGAGCAGGCTCAGCCCATCATTACTGCTACACCCCCAGGACCCCAACCCCCTCCTCATGATACACAAACTCCCTCTGATCCTTTTGTACAGCCAACACGCCCACTCAGATACCTATACAAAAGAAAAAGGGGACCAGGAGCTCCTTCCTCCTCCTCCCATCAGCAAGAGCCATATATCCCTGTGCAGGAGGATACTCCTGCACAGAATATCCAAAGGGAACCCATTGAGGAAACTCCCATCCTCTCTCAGGAGGTGAACATCTCTTCAGAGATGGTTCATATGGGTTCTGTGGCTGGCACTACTGATGTCTCTGCACAAGAGGCACGGGACAGTGCCAACATAGCTAAGACCACGCCCATGGCAACAGCAAGTGTGCAAACACAAGCTGGAAGTCCCCAGAACCAAGAAAAGAGGGGCCCAGAAGTTTCTACCTCTGGTCTTAATGTCAGTGATAGATCACAAACACCTCAGGTGTTCTCTGATCTTGAGGCTAGTCTGCAACAAATGCTCTTAACGGATCCCAGGCTCAAACCTGTTGTAGCTATGTTGGACCATCAAATGTCCATCATTGCTGCACACGGAGCTCAAATTTTTGCTCTCAGGCAGGCAGAGGCTGCTCAAAATAAGCGTATGGATTATTTACACAGAGGCTTCACTCTCTGTGGAAATAAAATTGTGAAATTAGAGCAGATGATTCAAACCCAAGGGGCAAAGGTTGTGGGTCCTTCTGACCAACCCAATGCTTCCAAAAAGGGGGAGAATCAGGAGGTTCCCAAATCAGTCCAAGCAGCTCCAACAACAACAGTCCAAGCAGCACCAACAGTTCCAGTTTCTAGGCTAGCAGTCCCAACAGCTTCTCAAGCTGTTAGCCTAGAAACTCATGCTGCTCCTTCAAAAACCACTGGATTTGTGATCAGAGAAGGAATTCAAGCTTCATCAAGCACAGTCCAAGCTACAACATCTGCTACAAAAGACAAGGGCAAGGGCATTCTCATTGAGTCTCCAAAGCATAAATTTTCCTCAAAAGAAGCCCAAATTGCCTTTGATGCTGAAGTTGCCAGAAAATTAGCAGAAGAACAAGACAAAGAATTAGAGCAGCAAGCCCAAACCCCAATGGATGATGAAGAGACTTTAGGTAATTACTTAAAGGGGTTTGTGGTCAAGCAAGGAGCAAGGAAAAGAAAGATGCCAACAGGGCACTCCAAGGCTGAGCATAGAAGATTTCTTATCAATTTTGCCTTTGCAGCAGGTATTCCAAAGAAAATGGCTCAGTCCATGTCTACTGAAAGGCTGCAGGAGATTCATGATAAGGAGATGGACAAAAGACAGAGAACACAAGTCTCTCCAGAAGCTCAACCATCCCAAGAAGTCCAACAATCAACCCAATCGGTCCAAGCTGAAGCTGGTGCCAGTGCACCTGCTCCCTCTGATCAAGCGGTTGTCTCTATTCCTTCATCGATTAAAAGGGTGCTCTTTGAGCAACAACTACAAAAGGCTATGGAGATAGAGAAGCTGATTGATCAGCATGATTTTACAAAGCCTCAAATCAACTACTGGTTTGCTAAGTCACTGGATGACCGTGACTTGAGAATGAAATTTGTAATCAGAAGAGAGTCTGGACCTGAAGAGGAGTATGACACTTTTTGGCAGATAGTACAGAAGCTGACCAGAGATGAATTGATAAAGATGTACAATATAGGGTCAGTTACACAAGTGAGGTCTGCTCTTCCACAAGTCAAGCAACTCATCAAAGATCTAAGTACATTGGTTGACCCTGAGTTTGCAAGACAAGAGATAGAAGATGCTGAAAAGAAAGGGAAAAAGATCAAGCAGATTGATCTGTTTGTCAAGTCAAAGACATTCAGAATCAAATTCACAGATGGATCTGGTATCTTCTTCAATCTTGATTTTTACAATTTTTCAAAAGATATGCTGCTGCAAATTAAATCAGCTAGAATATCTTGTGATAAAGAAGAGATGAAGAAAGAATTTTTGAAGGCTATAGATCATAAACTTGCACAGTTGTGAGTTTTTGTAAGCCTTGGTTTGTAAATAACAGTTTACTTATTCATTTCCAATTCTTGTATAGAACTTAAAGTCTTGTGTAAAGAATTTAAGTTAGGGGGAGATTGTTGGGAAATAGTTTAAGTACATTCAAGCTGTTAGTTTAGACTTCTCAGGCTGTTAGTTTAGACTTCTCAGACTGTTAGTAGATTTTACTTGTAAATCCAAAGTTCATGCTGCTAGTTGAAGAAACTCGAGCTGCCAGTGTAAAAGTTCAAGCTGCCAGAGCAAAACTACTCAAGCTGCTCAGTTCATACTGTCAAGAGATTCAAGCTGCTCAACAGTTTCAGAAACAAAAAGTGCTGATTTTCAGGAAACGATATCTACATGAAGATTCCAGCATATCTACTATCAAAGAAGTCATAGTTCGTCAAGGAAACATATCAAGAAGCAATATAAATACAGAGAATAGGTCGTCCTATTAAAAGAAGAGTTTCTGCATATTTTGAGTCTGTAATTGCTTTATTGATTAAGTTTTCATAAGCCTCTAAGGTTGTAAAACCCTAAGAACAGTTTGTGTTCTTCGTCTAATCAAACAGATTAGAGGTGATTGTAATTGATGAATTCAGCAATACAAACAGTCTTGATTAATTCCTGTGTGTTTATTTATTATTGATTCTGAAAGTTTTTGTCAAAATAATTAAGTGTTATTCCGCAAACTTCTTGATTAAACTTTGATTCAAAGCAAGATTATTGATTTATACTTTGATAAATTCAAATCAGTTAGTCTTGGTAATTCATAATTTAGATCCTGACAGACAATAAGAATGTTGAGAGAATATTGCAAGTGGCGGCTGGATGTTCTTTTCAAATTGTCAACCGTGTATCAAAGAAACCCTAGGAGCCTATTTCTAGGCTCCTTTAATTAAGTCTTACAACTTGGCAACTTTGGCCCCTTGACTATTACAAAGAAACAAATTACATGGAAATTAAATACAAGACAAAATACAAAGACAATAATTATTACAAAACAACTCCTAAGATCGAAGTAATATATCTAACAATCTCCCCCTTTTCGATCATTTAAGAGGTCCTGGAACTCTGGCGTGGTCAGTTGATTCTCGGAGTCCAAGGATGACGTCGAAGCATCTGGTCACTTGTCTCGTATGTAGCCGTTTGTTCAGGAAGTCTATGCCGCTGAGTGTATCCTGTATCTCCTTTGGTGAGCATCTTTGTTCAGAATCTGGTTGAGCATCATAATCTTGTACTTTCTTTGAAAGAGCAGCTCGAACCAATCGAAGTATACCATCGGAGTAGCAAGGAAGATCCTCAAAGCGCATATACCTTTTGTAGCCCTTGTAGTTTACAAAAATAACACCCGGATCTCCAGAAAGTACAACTCTGTAAGCCGGGTGGTGGGCTAGAAGAAAACTGTCCTGTTCCGGTGCTCGTAGGCCCACCTTAACCATAGCACTCTCGATCGCCATCTGAAAGTCTCTTAGGCACATTATGATCGATCGGCGGTTCATGCTTCGAACTAAGGCACCTACGGCGGTCATGTGGGTTAGACGTTTCCTGATGCGTTTTTTCAAACTGTTGTGAAGGAACTCAACGTCATCCGCACTTATGAAGTCCAGGGCATATTCGAAGATGTCATCTCCCGTCCCATCTTCTCTTTCTACTTGGTAGGAGGGATAGAAGACTCTGGCTCTTTTGCACATAGTTATTGATTTGAGCTTTTTAATCTTTGATTTTGACACCTTTGACCTTCTTTCCCGGAGCATTAGTTGGTAGTATTCTGCCTGTTCAGCTTTGGAGACATTTGTAAGTTCCATGAGTAGGCGTCTGCTGAAGGATCCAGGCTTTTTTCTGAATACCATCTTGAATCTTTCTTCTAGATATGGATTCTGAAACCGCTCCGGGGGAAATTTCTGCAGGAATTCTTTAAGTCCTTGAACGGGGGGTTCTTCGATTTCGTCCTTTTTAGCTTCAAGAGGCTTTATGATAGTCCCTCGCCGTTCTTGTCGCATTTTTTCTTTCTCTTCCTGAGTCAGTGTTTGAACCTTTCCTTTTGTATAGTGGTCCACCCAGAATAAGTCATCTTTTCTATAAACTCCAGGGCCCTCCGGAGTTTCATCGAAGCAATCGACCCTTTTTGTTTGGGAGGGACCTGGAAGTTGGGTTTGTTGGACTGGAGGAGGGCTTGGGGATCTTGGAGGGCTAAGGATAGTATGGGATTCTTTTAGTGACTGGGGAGCTTGGATGGATGAAAGGATTTCTTCTTGATGGGCTCGTGGTGGTGAATTCAGGAAATCAAAGGAAGAGGATGAGGATTTTTTCGATGGAGATTCAGGTTCAGGCTTAGGAATTAATAAGGGTTCGTTGTCGTCGTTATCGGAATCTGAATCAGAGACCAAAATGATTTCAACTTTTTCGTGAGGTTCCTCGAATTCTGCAATAGCTGTCATCGGATCCAGTGGAGCTGGACCCTCGACCAAGGCCTCGTCTTCTATTAACATATATTCCTGAGCCTCCTAACTCTTTTCCCCTGACCCCTGGAATTCAGACTCCTCAGCGGTCTCTGCTCCCCCTATACCCAGCATGGGGTCCTCAAACTGAACCTTTCGCCTCTTCTCCCCCTCATGACGATCAGGGTCGTCCTGATCGTCATGTTTCCTTTTTGGTGCCTCAGCCTGAGTGCGGCACTGGAGTTCTATAACAGCCGACTCTAGGCGATCCATTCTTGAGTTTAGCTATTCCTGGACTTGCAGAATTAGGCGGTTAAGCGCATCTATTGTCCGACAGCTTCGAGATCTGATGTTGAACTGAATGGGAACCTGGTGGGGGGCCAGCTTCGGAGGCGACACCCTTACCCTTGATTAGTGAAAGAAGGGCGGAGTGACGTTCCTCAACGGCTTCCCGTTGGGCGTCCAGGTCAGCCCGGGTAATCACGCCGGCAGCACGTAAAGCTGCCGTTAGCATCTCCAGATTGATTGGGAAATGGCCGGAAGTGGATGGCGTTGATGGAGCCACTTCCGGTCTTCCTTCCGTCATCTCTGGCTCCTGAATAGGATGCGCAGATCCGGAAGTGTGTGGAGCTGCCACGAAGGCAGCTCTTGGGGATGCCACGGAGGCATCGTGCTGTGTCTGTGTTATGGGGGATGGAATCGTGATGGAATGAAGGGCGGTCACTTGGGGAGGAGTGTGACCTCGTTCAACACCGCCACTCTCCGAATGAGAGGGCGATGGAGTATGTGGTAGAACCCCGTGGAATGAAGTGGTTTCCCTTTGAGGGGAAACCAAGTGGGTGATGGGGGTGAGTTCGACCGTTGGACGGATGGTCTTACAGAGAGGAGTCCGGCTTATAGGGCTTAGTTCACCATCAGATTGTATCTCCCTCGCTCTCACGACAGAGACGGTTTTTTCGGAATCCGCCGTCTCTGCCGTCTCACCTCCTGCTTCCTCCCTTACAATCACAGTCCCCCCCTCACCCAAACCCAGAGTTTGCTGAACATCCATCCTAACTCCCTCATGCTCACTCAAACTTGCCTCACCTTCGGAATGGTTAGTCTCAGACGATTCCGACTGAGACTCAACCGGATAACTCTCCTTTATATATGCCCTTACCCGCTCCATGCCCCTTGACCTCATTAGTAGAGACAGAGGAATTTTCATTACTGGTACTGTTGGGGACCCCTTTGGCAGAGTTAACTGTGGGGTAAACGTCTGCCTCCGGACGCTCATGAATATCATCGTCTTGGTCCATTGCGAACTGGATAATGAGTTGCAGAAACCGCTGTAGAGGAATATACTTTCTCCCTTTCTTTGTGCTCCTCTCCACATGGACTCTTCGTAATTCTTCGAATAAGAATGCAGCATAGTCCACATGTCGGTCAAAGGCAAAGCCTGTGAACATGGCTAGTATCTGGGCCGACGCTGAGTCATGTCCGGAATGCTTGGCAGTGAAGCATTTGTTAAGCACATCAAAGAGTATCCGCCAGTGGGATTGAAGGTACTTTGTGCGGAAGTCTGATGGTTTAGAAAGAGGACCGTCATAACCCAGAGTTTGAATCTCAGCTAGGGTTTCAGTGACGGATGGGCTTGGATCAAAAAATTCCCGGGTGGGAAGGCAGAATTCAGCGGGTAGATGAAGGATGTGGCGGATGACAGGTATATTGACTTTGACTGGAACACAGTCAATGGTGGATGTGAAACGAGGTTCAAGGTCGGTCACATATTTTAGCCTGTTCCAGAATTATTGGAGATATATCTGGGGAACAACTATGGCAGTGGATAAGGCATAGTAGATGGGATGGTGAGTGAGGATGTCGAATGCTAGGGTTTGGGGTTCTTTAGTGAGGATGGAAACGTCGAGTTGCCAGTTATGTGGAATGAACTCGACAAACTTGGCGCTGGGTAGGATGGATTCTTCTGGGAGTTGAGCGTTGTTATTTGGAATGGGGGGATGGGGTACGGTGAGAATAACTGCGGGTTCCATCATCCTGCAAAGTGCAACAGAGTTAGAAACTGTCTGATCTGTTTAGCATCGGGTCTTTATTAGTAGAATAAAATTCTACTAATAAAGTCCAAAGTCAATCGTTAAGAGACCGATGTTAGATAAGACCTTTTCACTCAAACACTAATCCTAACTCTAATCAATGGTGCACTGAGATGGAAATATTTTTGTATTTTTTAAGTTATATAAAAATGCAGAAATGGAAAAATGAAAAATTAAAAAAAAAATGCTAAGTGTTGGATTTCGGATGGTCCGAATTCGGATGAACAGTGTCACCAAATTCGGATCAGTCCGAAATCGGATGATGCATGAATGGTTAGAGGGGGTCCGAATTCGGATGAGGTAACAGTAGGGACCGAATTCGGATGATGGTCCGAAATGCATGGCATGAAATGAATGCTGGTCCGAATTCGGATGGAATCATGAAACAAGATCCGAATTCGGATGAGGACTTAAGTAAATGTATGCAATGATGTGGATAGGTCCTGATTTCGGATGGTACCCAGAATTCGGATGGGAACTGAATTTGGATGAACAGTGGATTAAAAATGTAGGTTATAAAATATATAAAAAATAATGAACAATGTTGAACAACTTTTGAAGATCCGAATTCGGATGCACAGTGATCCGAGTTCGGATGCACAGTGTCCGAATTCGGATAAATAGTTGTCAAATTTTGAAAAATTTCTAAGGGGCATAACCGAATTCGGTGGATGGTCCGAATTCGGATGGGTCTGAAATGCAACAGTTCATTAAACGCAGTTCATGCAACATGCAACGTGAACAGTTGAAACTTAACAAAAATGCATGAAATTACAGATCCTAATCTAAAACAACCTAAGGAACATTTTATCTAACTACTACTAAGTGAAAAACACATATTAAAGTACCTAAATATAGCAAAAACCGAGAATAAAAATGAAGAAAAAAATGAGAATCAAACACATAAAATAGGAAGTTAAAGACTGAAATAAAGGTAAAAAGATGTTACCTGATGATGCCGAAGATGAATGATGCAAGAAAAATGGAGAAAAATGAAGATCCAAAAGCTTTGAATGTGTGATAATGGTGGATCGGCGGTGGGTTTTTCGTCGGCAGAGAGAAAGAGAAGAAAAAGAAGCTTGAAGTGGAAGGAATGTGAGTTGACCGGTTGACCCACCCTTTTTAAAGGCGCATGGGTCGGGCGGGTCAGAGGATCCACGCCCATAAATAGGTGTTGGGCCGCCGGATTGGACTAAACACACACACAATTTTGGATTTTAAGAAAATAAACAAAAATCAAGATTTAAAAGAAATTTTGGCCCAAATTTTATTACATCGTTTTGAGTTTTTCCATGAGACTTCAAAATAAAATATTTTTGGTATTTTCTTTGATCTTTTTAAATTAAAATAAAATAAAATAAAGTAATCTAAAATCTTTTTGGCTTTTTGATAAATTTGAAAGTTAAAATCTTTTTGAGGTTTTCTGACCTATTAAATTAAACTAAAAAATTTAATAAAGAATTATAAAATTTAAAATCCTAACTATACTCCCCCTCAAATGAATACCGGTTTTTTTCCTTTTCATATTCAGATTTTAAACACGACAACCCTTTTTAGCCTTACAAACACAGACAAACCTGGATATTGTTTGCATCCCACTCCGTGATGAACAATTCACACAGCAATTTGTCAGGATCATTAATTATTAAAAATATACGCAGATAAGGAAATATTGAGTTTCAATTTTGTGACACAATCCTTAAATTTAAATAACAGATAGTTTCTAAAATAAAGGAATATCAATCATGATAGATTGAAATAGAATTATTTAAGACAATATCTGATATTTAATTGGAAGGCGGATTCAACATGCCGATATGGGATACTAAAAACTGAAAACGAGGTTCGTCTAAAGCTTAAGTAAATATATCCGCAAGTTGGTATTCCATGCCAACAAAATACAACTCAATGGTTCCCTTTTCTACGTGATCTTTAATAAAATGAAACCTGATATCTATGTGTTTTGTTCGAGAGTGCTGCACGGGATAGCAAGAGATGGCAATTGCACTTCGAGAATCACAGTAAATTGGGATATTGGTGAGTGAGAATCCATAATCGCGTAGTTGTGTTCTCATCCACAGCACTTGAGAGCAACAGCTTGCAGCTGCTACATACTCAGCCTCAGCTGTAGATGTGGAAACACAATTCTGCTTTTTGGAAGACCAACTCACCAGTCTATCTTCTAAAAATTGTATTCCTCCCGACGTGCTTTTTCTATCAACTCTACAACCTGAAAAATCAGCATCTGAAAACGCGGTAAGATCGAAATCGGTTCCCTTTGGATACCATAGACCAAGTTCGGGTGTACCCTTAAGATAACGAAAAATGCGTTTTACCGCAGTTAGGTGTGATTCTTTTGGGTCGGCCTGAAATCTAGCACACAGACATGTTGAAAACATTATATCCGGCATACTGGCAGTCAAGTATAGTAAGGATCCTATCATCCCTCTGTAAGTTGTATTATCGACACTTTTCCCGGAAGGATCGGTGTCTAACTTACAGTTGGAGGCCATGGGAGTTGTGATACTCGTGCAAGAGTCTAACTTATACTTCTTGAGAATGTCAAGAGTATATTTCGACTGGTTCACAAAAATCCCATCCTCAAGTTGTTTGACTTGTAATCCGAGGAAAAAATTCATTTCCCCCATCATACTCATCTCGAACCTGGACTCCATTAGGGCTGAAAAATCCTTACAAAAAAAAACTGTCAGTAGATCCAAATATAATATCGTCGACATAAATTTGTACTAGCATTATATGTGGGCCTTCCCTTTTAGTGAACAGAGTTGTGTCCACCACACCTTTATAGATACCGGCAGAAATAAGGAAATTTGAAAGACTATCATACCATGCTCGAGGTGCTTGTTTTAAACCATAGAGGGCCTTATCTAGCACATAAACATGGTCGGGTTTATGTGCATCAACAAAGCCTTGTGGTTGTTCAACATACACCTCCTCGTTAAGTTCACTGTTTAGAAAGGCAGTCTTGACGTCCATTTGGTACACTTTGAAGTCTTTGTGTGCCGCGTACGCCAAGAAGATTCTGATTGCTTCGATCCGTGCAACTGGAGCGAAGGTCTCGTCATAATCTATCCCTTCTTGTTGTCGGTAGTCTTTGGCAACAAGTCTTGCTTTATTCCTTATCACAATGCCGTTCTCATCTCGTTTGTTCTTAAAGATCCACTTTGTTCCGATGACTGTACGGTCTTTTGGTTTGGGAACTAACCGCCATACTCTTAGCTGTTCAAACTGGTTGAGTTCCTCTTGCATTGCAACTATCCAATCTGGATCTGTCAGGGCTTCATCCACACGAGTGGGCTCTATCATACTCAAGAATGATGCGAAGAGACATTCATTAGCAGATGCCCTACGAGTTTGGACTCCTGTTGATACATCACCAATGATTTGATCTGTTGGGTGACTTCGGGTCCATTTGATCTCGTGTGGAAGGGGTGCTCGGGATGGAACCTCTGTGGTTGTTAGGCACAAAAAGGCCTCAGTCAAACCTGTTCTACATCTGAGGGGGAGATTTTATAATCAAACCTATTGATGCATTTGAAGGTTGAATTTAAGGCCTGTTATATGCCTTATTGAAACCTGAAAATGATTTGCAATATCAGTCTAAAGCTGTTCTATATGTTGCATGTGTTGCAACTAAGACAGTTTGTCCAAGCTGCTCTGTCTGCTGAACAGGCTGGACATAAACTGTCTACGCTGCTCTTCACTGTTGAGTAGCTTGGGCATTTTTAAAGTGTTCTGTTCTTTGTGAACAGAACCTGTTCTTTGTGAACAGGCTAAACACTTTATGGAATTTTTTTCCAAGTCATCATGTATTGTTTTTGACTACAAGATCAGTTTACAAAGTCGAAGACAAAGTGGAAAACAGAACTGCTCAGCCTGCCCACGCTGTTCTGTAACATGAAGACAAAAGGATATTTAAAAAAAGGGTGACAGACCTTTTTCTTATATCAAAATAGGCCTTTACAGGGAAGAAAGACGCAAAGTTGACATTCCTAAATTAGTTAAAGGCAATGCAACAGTTGACAAAGTAAAAAGACAAAAGTTCTGCACATATGAAGACAAGTCTGCTTTTTCAGAAAAGTGCAGAAAAGGTTATGTTGTCTTTTCAACAAGACTTTTCCTTTTCATTCTGTCCAATGAAGATGTTTCTCTGAGATCCTCTAAGTGAGTATAAAAGGAAGCTTCTAAGGTCAGAAAGAAGAGTGAAGAAAGCTAAGTGCTTAAACCAAGAGTGAACGTGCAAGTGTGATCTTCATGCATTCAAGTCTTCTGTAAACCAGCTTCTGTGTGTCTAAGCTGTTTTACCTAAGCTGTTCCTTAAGTCTTGTAAACACAGTGAGTGCTTCTTAGTGAGTGTATTCATTGTATACTAGTTCGAGTCTATCTTAGACTAGTAAGCATACTGTTGTATCTGTCATCTCAGCTTGAACAATTCCGCATTCAAGCTTGTTTGTAATTAACAAATTGTTGATAATACATACAAACATTGAGAAAAGAGTGTGTAGTTTTTAAATTGCTGTATTCACCCCCCTCTACAGCTTATAACTATATACTTTGGGAACCTCTCGGGACCTACAACTGGTATCAGAGCAGTTTAGAGTGTGTGTCATTCTAGATCTCTCATTCTCCTAAGTTTCCATGGACAACAGTGCTGCAAATTCTTCTTACTATGACAATGGCTCTATGGGCAAGCCTCCAAAATTTAATCATCAAAACTTCTCTGGTTGGAAGTGCAGAATGATGCTCTACTTAGAGAATCTGGATGTACAACTGCCAGAGATAGTGATGGAGGGTCCCTATGTGCCAACCTCTGTTACTACTATAACTCCAGCGGTTGAAGGAGCTGCCCTGAAATCAGGACCTTTGAGAAAGCTAAAGCTCAATGGTCTGATGAAGACAAGAGATTGGTGGCTCTGGATGCAAAGGCCAGAAACAACCTGGTCATTTCTCTCCCTGATGATGTGTTCAAGCAGGTGGAGAAAATGAAGACAGCAAAGGAGATGTGGGATACTTTGTGTACCGTCTATGATGGACCCACAATCACACTGGACAACAGGATCAACAATCTTGTTAGACAGTATGAACTCTTCTTTGCTAAACCAAAGGAGACTCTCACTGAAACCTACACCAGGTTCTCTGCTCTAGTGAATGATCTCAAAGCTGTTGGGATCACCAAGGACAGTCTTACCCTGGTGAACAAATTTCTGGACATTTTACCTGAAGGGTGGAACTACTTCTCAACAATCCTAAGGAACTCAGGTACTATCAGAAGTATGGATCTAGTCAATCTGTATGGATCCTTACTGAATGATGAACAGTCAAGGCAACAAAAGAGAAATGCCTTGGAAATGTCCAGAAAAGGTGCAGCCTTTGTGGCTAGTGTGAGACAGCCTGTAAATCAGGTGAGTGATGTGTTCATTCAACCTGATCAGCAGGATGATGAAAAGGAGGAGGTGTCAGACGAAGAAGATGCTGCAGATCTTGCTGAACAAGATGATGAGCAAATGATAGCCATGCTTGTCAAAAGGTTCAACAAGAAAAGGTTTGGAAGAAACATGCTGCAAGGAGGTTCAAGTGCTGGCAAAAAGAAGGCATTTGACAAATCCAAAGCTGAGTGCTTCAAGTGTGGCAAAAATGGTCACATAGCTGCTGACTGTGTGTCAAAAGCTGTTGGTCAGTCATCCAAACCCAACAAGACTAACAAGGATGATGGCTATAGGGTTAAGTACCTTATTGCCATGGCTAAGCTGAGGAAATTGGAAAACTCTGTGTCTTCCAATCGCCAAAAGGGACTCATGGCAGAGACATGTGACTGGGAGGAATCTGATTCATCATCTGATGAAGAAGATAATCAATCTCTGATGGCCAACTCTGATGTCCCATCAACAAGCAGTTTCAAACAGGATATGGCTGAAGCTGAAGCCTTCAGCAGCTTAGAGAACTGGAATCCTACAATGATGTATAAGGTACAAAACTTTGTGGCTTACAGTTCTGAAGAAAAGTTAAAATGTTTGAATATATGCTTGTTGATCTCAAAGCTGCTGTTGAGAAGCATGATGCTTTATTATCTGAAATCTCTATGCTTAAAGCTGATCTTAAAACTAAATCCAGTAAACTGGACAGTTTCCATAAGTTGGAAACTGAGCTTGATGAATTAAAACACGTCAACTCCATTTTACTGGAAGAAAAGAGAGAAACAGATATAAAGCATGCCAAACTTCAAAAGATAGTTGACTCTTGGTGCCAATCTGCACAAAAAGTCAGCCATTGTATAAGTCAACAGATTCCTGCACAAATCCAAGCCTATCTTGGAAGGGATCTTGACACAGCAGCTTCAATTGTTGAGATAAGTAATTTGAAAGAAGATTTATCCACTCTTGGTGAACTTCCAAATACATTCATTCAAAATGTGAATGGTAAACTAATCTCAACAAACAGGTTTGTCAGGCCTCAAAATACTGACAGCTTGTGTGAACTCAGCTCAAAAGCTGATGTTAGAGTTTGTTCTCCAAAACAGCCTGCTAAGTGCTTTGCTAGCTCACACAAGCAAAAGAAAGGAAAACATGTTCAAACTGAAGCTGTGGATGCTAAACCTGTTGACAAAACAGGTTCTGAGTCCAAAGCTGTTGGTAAAAAGCATGTTAATCCTTTTGATGCTAAACATTTTGAGAATAAGTTTTCAAAAAGTAAGCAGCCTGTTTTCAACAAGGGTAAGTCTCAGGTTGAAAACAAAACTGCTGTGATTTCAAATAAGTTTTCAAATCAGAGTGGTAAATTGGTTTTAAATGAAAATAAGTTTTTCAAAACCAAACACAGTGAGTATGCTGATAGGCAGTATAAATCACAATCCAGTAGGGGCAAAGGCAAAACCATTGCTCAAACTGAGACAAATGGGAATAAGTTTCCCAAACCTGTGGAAGCTCAAAAGCCAATCAAGCTTCCTGTCTTTGACATCTGTCCTCCCAAAAAGAGGAAAGAAGAGATAGTCAAAGCTGTGGCTATTGAACCCTCCACACAAGCTGTTGATTCAACAAAGAAGGCTAAATTTGCTGAAAGAATCAACAAAAACAGCTCAGAATGTGTTTCTGAATGATCTTCTTCCAAAAATACTAAAAAGAGAAAATGTTACAAATGTGGGAAGAAGACACATTTGGCCAAGGACTGTCCTGAATCCGAGGACATGAGGCCTGTTGACTCTGCTGTTTCCTTCACAGCTGTCACAAGCAGTGGTGGAAATGTCACAGTCACTAAGGATGGTATACAAGCTGATACCATTCAGATAGGGAATATTAGTGTGGACATTCCAAATCCATCAACAAATGTTGATGAAGTAGGAGAACTCATCTCTGTGATGAGTTCCCCTAAAAATGACTAATAGTTCTCTTATCACTCTGCAGGAAAAACAACCTTCCAGGTTTGGGTACTTGGACCGTGGCTGCTCAGGGCACATGGACAGGTTGTAAAGAATTGCGGAGTGAACTCAGGCCGAAAAAGGGCCAAAAGTCACCTTGGTGACAATGTGCAGGGATCCACTGAGGGATATGGAACTCTTAAAGCTGGTTGCTGCAGTGTTCAAACAGGTAACCTATGGGTTGGGCTAAAACATAACCTTGTTAGCATAAGCCAACTGTGTGATGCTGGCTACAAGGTTAACTTTGATGAGCACCTGGTTACATATTGGATTCCAAGGCAAGTTGTGCTGTGTGCTCAACGAAAGAAAGGTGTATATTTGTGGATATGCATTCTGCTGACCCCCACAACTGAAAAACCTGTTTTCTCACAGAACAATGCTGATCTAAACTGGTTATGGCACCAGAAAGACTGTCACTCGAACTTCAAGAACATCAACAAACTCTGTAGAAAGAGTTGGTGACAGGGTTTGCCTCTAGACTTGGCCAAAGATAGATTATGCACAGCTTGTGAGAAAGGCAAGCAGAGAAAAACATCTTTAAATCCAAACACATTTCTCTATTGATACCCACTCTTCTTAATCCATATGGACTTGTTTGGACCTGTTAATGTCCCAAGTCTAGGAGGAGAAAGATACACTCTTGTAATGGTTGATGAGTTCTCCAGGTACACATGGGTGACTTTCTGAAGAGCAAAGGAGAGGCTGTAGAGAGATATTGGATTTGTCAAAAAGATGGAAGAAGCTGAACTCTGCCCAAGTAAAGCAGCTTAGAAGTGATATGGTACTGAATTCAGAACAGTACTCTTGAAGACTTCTGTGAAGAGAAAGGTACCTCAAAACTTTTCAGCAGTAAGAACTCCAACAAAATGGTGAGTTGAAAGGAGAAACCGAACTCTCATTGAAGCTGCTAGAACCATGGCTGTGTGTCATCAGGTTTACCTCATCATTTGGGTGAAGCTATTAACACATGCCTGCTTCACACCAAACAGATCCTTAGTGGTGAAAAGGTTCAACAAGACCCCTATGAGCTGCTCAAAGGGAGAAAGCCAAATGTCAGTTACTCCATGGTGTTTGGATGTCCCTGCTCATTCTGAATCAAAGGAACAAGCTGTCGAATTTGACCTAAAGCTGATGAAGGTGTGTTTGTTGGTACTCACTATCTCCAAAGCCTACAGAGTATACAACAACAAAGAAAGGTGATAGTTGAATCTATCAATGTCACCTTTGAAGATCCAAGAATGCCTCCACCAAAGCTGTTCCTGAATCAGTTTCAGGAGACCTTACTTTGATGATCTGATGCATTCAATCAAGGAGAGGACTCAAAAGCTTCCACTACACCTCTGTGGAACCTGTAATCATGATGGACATGATGATGATTTGTCAATAAACCCTGTGTGAATAAATGTCTGACTGTAATTACAACTACTCATGTCCAGAACCTATCAATGCTGATTTTCCCAGTTCTCTGCTGATGTGTGTCAATAGGTGGTCAGACATGTCAACAGTGAACAGCTCAAGAAACATGTGTCTGAAAATCTTGAGCAAGCTGTTCAACGAGACCTGCTGAAGATGTAGACAAGCTTCAGGAAACACATTCGAAAATATGATCTAAGTGGGTCAGGTGTCACACCCCAATGATAGCAAATAATTGGTGACATCACAAAGGGATACAAACACGGTTGGGACAGCTTGGGGAACTTCTGGATGTTCTCTTCAGTTTTGTTTTCACTGATGGAGGCCAAAGAGGGTTGATGAAGCATAAAAGATGCAATTGGATCACTCCATGCAAAAGAGACTCAATCAGTTTGAGAAAACAAAGTAATGGAAGTTGGTCACTGCTCTCAAAGGTAACTATGAATTGGCACAAAATGTGTTTCAGGAACAAGATGGCGAGAAGGTCATGTCATTAGATAAAAGGCAAGACTGGTTGCGCAGGGCTACAGAGCAAAAGGAAGGGCATGACTATGATGAAACATTTGCTCCTGTGGCCAGGCTAGAAGCATTCGTTGTATCTAGCGCTACGCTGCGTCATAAGAGCATAAAGGATTTCAAATGATGGAAGAGGGCATTTTTGAATGGAAGCTGGAAAGAGAAGTATATTCAAGCAGGCCTCCTGGTTGTTAAAATAACAACACCCAGGTTTTGTCTATAATTGACAAGCTCTCGTATGGTCTCAAACAAGCCCTAGAGCTGGTAGGAACTCTTACTGATTCCTTATGAGCTATGGGGTACTCCAGAGGTAAAAAAAAAAGGGTGATACCACACTGTTCATAAGAAAGTGAAGTCCTGATATTATGCTTGTTCAAATTCTATGTGGATGACATAAGAGGTGGTTCTACTAAGAGCAGTTATGGCAAGAGATTTTTCTTACGCATGAAATCTAAAGTATGAAATGAGTATGATGGAGAGAACTAAACTTTCTTTTAGGATTACAGGTTAAACAAACCTCATGGAATTATTTATAATCAAGAAAGTACACTTTAGATCTGTTGAAAAAGTGCAAATTTGATCAAAGTTCTCTCCTAGTAAAACCCCAATGGCAACCATGTAAAATTGGATGCTGATGCTAGTGGCAAAGCGGTTTCATTAACAGCTTACAGAGGCATGAATTGGGAACTTTCTAGACTTGACGGCTATAGACCGATATTATGTTTGCCACCTGTGTATTGCTGGGTTCCAAGACTGATGCTCAAAGGAATCACATCTAGGCTGCTTGTTAAAAGAATTCTCAGATACCTGAAGGGTACACCAAGGTTTGGGTCTTGTACCCCAAGACTCAGCTTGAACTAACAGGTTATTCAGATGCTGATTTTGCAGGCTTGGCAGGTTAGATGGAAAGCACACAGGTGGAAATGTCAACTCCTTGGTGGAAAGTTGATCAGTTGGAGTAGTAAAAGCAGAACTCAGTGTCCACTTCTACTGCTGAAGCTGAATACATTGCTGCTGGAAGCCTGCTTGTGGGCAGATTCGGTGGAGGCAGCAGCAGCTTAAGACTATGGCATTTCTTAAGGAAACTCCATTCTGTGTGAATAACAAAGTGCCATAGGCACATCTCCAACAATCCAGTAGTTCACGTCATAACAAAGCATATTGAAGCAGACATCACTTGTAGCAGGGGATCACATTCAGAAAGGTAATGTGGAAGGTAAGGGTTATTTCCACAAATGAAACAGCTCGCAGACACGTTTTCATTCAACCAAACCTCTGGATGAACAAGATTTAATTATCTGTCAGCAAGCTGGGCATGTTAAACAAGAGTGCTAGTGTCTCTCAAAGGTCGAATAATTTGTATGTTTTACACTAAGTTACTCAAGTTTTTCTGAACAGCGTAGACAGAACAGGTAACATGTGCTGTACTTAGGTCATTGTCCTGAAAAACGTGAACAGCTTGAGCATACAACAGGCTGAACAAAACAGTTTAACCTGTTTATTATATTATTTCGTCCAGCCGGCGCTGATGCCAATATTCAACCTGTTCACTTTCTTCACACTGTCTTTACAAGCCATTGTCTGTACCTGTTCAACAACTATTGAACACAACCTGTTCTCACAAAGGAGAGCAGGCTGAAGGCCAGTTTTGAAGGAAGACAGCTTTAAGACTGATATCCTTGTGTTGACCCTGATCATCACAGGTTTGACAAACATCGTAGGACCAAGTTTTTAATTACCTTTCTTCATAAATTTAACGCTAATTACTGAGGATAATGTGTGTTATACGTGTTTAGTTGATTACAAGGCAAGTGGTTCTACAATTTTCTGACTGGACACCGTTCCGTTTTTTCCGGCAACTAACATTTCAAATCAAACCGCCCAACCCTTTTCTCTCTCATACACACGTCATTCAATCCTTATAAATACATACATACGGGTTAAATCATCATTCGGCGTCCTCATCATTTCCAGAAATCCTCAAGAACCCTAAAATCGACTAAGTGTCTTTTGCTTCTTCAAACCTCAAAAATTCCCAAATGGCTCACAGACCTAATCCCTTTCTACCAGTATTTGTTGGTGAGGATGTCGTCAAACACTCATACATCACCACGATGCTGACCATAAAACCCACCAACTACATTGCAAACCTCACTATCCCCAAAAACTATGAGGGGAAAGGTTACGAACAAATGGTGGAGTTTCTGACAGTTCATCCGTTGAACTACGCAATGACTGCATCTCCTGGTGTCCTGTACCAGGAGATGGTGTATGAGTTCTGGTATACCTGTGCCTACCTTCCAGAATCCAAAGTCATTAAGGGCACAATACTCAATGGGACTCAGACCATTGAGATTAACACTGATCTGCTCAGGGAGGTGCTTCATCTACCAACTGCTGCTTCTTACGATGAGCCCCAAGCTGAAAATGATCAAATGGGCAATCTGCTACGCTTCTGTGGTGTGGCAGAACCCAAAGTTGGAGCAACACTGTTCAGGAAGGATCTCTCTCCTACCTACAGCTTCTTATTCGCCTCTGTGGTGATGTGCTTCAGTAGTAAAGTTGGTTCATTTGACCAACTGAGCCGTGATGAAATCCCTGTAGTTCTGCAGCTTGTGGATGGAACTACCATGGATATGGCCAAATGGATTTTTCTGAATTTGAGGAACCTGGTGCAGCAAGAGTCAAGACCAGCTGCTGTTCGATATCCCAGGTTTCTGAGCCTCATTTTCAAGCATGTATGTGGTGAGCATCTCTATAACTCTCAGCCTCTTCTTAAGACTGCTGCATTCCCAGTTATAGGGAATAGAGTTTTCTATACTCCAGTCCTGCAGAATGAGCCTCCTCTATCAACTCCAATGAGGAGGCTGCTAGGTTTGGTGGAAGGACCCTCTACTGTGAGGGTGGATCCAGAGACTGCTCCCACCAGAAAATCCAAAGCCAGGTCCAAGCTTGTCAAAAGGACCCTGGCAACTGAAGCTGGGCCTGTGAAAAAGAAGGCCAAAACAGCTCAGTCTGAGTCTGTTCCTTTAGCCTCTGTGGCTGAGGGAGAGCAGATTCCTCACCCTGGCTCATCTGTTGAGCCTGAAGCCTTTGTGGCTGGTGCCTCTGTGGCACAAGAGACGATGGAACAGGCCAGCCCCACTGTTCCTAGCCCAGTCTCACATCCTGTCCAAACAGATACTCTCCCTACTCCACAATCACCCACATCATCCGTTCATTACCAAAGAAAATCACTAGCCAAAAAGAAAACAGCCCACAAAACCACCTCCTCTGTTCCCTCTCAACAGGGTTCAGTTGTAAAAGAAGCAACCCCAGCTGCCTCTCCTATTTTGGGAGAAGGTTCAGCTCATCTGGAGCCTGCTTCACTCCAATCTGAGTCACCCTTGAGTCAGCCTAGACCCTCTGGTTCCTCCCAACAGGAACCAGTTGTACAAATGGAGATACCCACATCAACTATCCCAGCCTCCCAACAGGCTGAGGATATTGAAAGACAGGAGTCCTCTCCACTCCATACTGTGTCCACACTGTCCCCCTCTCATATCTCCTCACACCCTGAGTCTGCACGAGGTGCCCACGCTGCTGATATAGACCAATCAGCAACTCAGCCTCAAACTTCTGTTCCCCATGATTCAGCTGTTCAACACCAAACAGCTGCTGAGGGACCACTATCCCAAGCTGATGAACCTCAGGGATCATACCATCCCTCTGGTGAGGCTGCTCCCTCAATGCAAATTCCATCAGCAGGTTTCACCACTGCTGCTGTTGAAATGCATATTCCATCTCCCAATGATGAGGTGCCTTTAGACCAAGGCACTGCAGAGGGAACCACCACTGGTCTTCATGAGGGTGTTGCAACACAAGCAGCATCTGAAAGGCCCCAAACATCATCCCCTTCTCCTGGTGATGCAGCTACAGCCGCTGCTGAAGGACCTCTTGATCCCTCTAACCTGGGCCATCTTACTTTTGCCCAGGCTATGGAGCTTCTATCCCAAGTCCCTCTTCCCTCTCCATCACATCCTCATACTCCAGCCTCATCATCATCGTTTCCCTCTACCCACTCCAAACAATCCACCCATACACCACCATCTCCCAAAGACCTGCCTTTGAAGGATCAGCTTTCTTTGCTGACCAACAAAGTTGGTTCTTTGGAAAACACCATGCACTCCCTACCATCCCTCATCTCAGACTCTGTGTCTGAGCAGCTCAAAGGATTCTTTGATATGTTTAAAGAATCCTTCCCAGTCACTCCCCAAACTGACAACTCTCCACAGCTGATTGCACTCACTGCACAGCTGCAAACTGTATCCACCTCTCTCTCCTCTATCCTCTCCTTACAACAGGACTCTGTGTCCTCCATGGCAGCCATTTCCCAACAGCTGTCATCTATCCTCACTTCTTGCAACTCTACTCTTCCTAACACTTTGGCCAGCTTACAAACCATCATTGGTTCCCTATCCAACTCTGTATCATCAGACCTTGCTGATGTGCGAGATTCACTAGAACTTCATCTTGCACAGCTGCAATCTCTGCTGTTCACAGCGTCTGATAGGGAAAATCTTCTTAAGTTGACCACTCTTGCTGATTCCCACACATCTTCTCTTCAAACCTGTCTTTCCCAACTTAGTGAGGTGAAGGATAACTTGGCTTACTTAGTGAACAGCCTTGTTGGTCCTAAATCCTCTAAACCTGCTGGCAAGCCTGCTGACTTTGTGTCTTCAGGCAGACCAGGTGTTGAAGTCGCTGCTTCATCTCCTTCAAAGGGGGAGAAGTCATCTGCCTCGAAGACTAAGTCTAAGGGGGAGAAAACTTCTTCTCCTAAGGAGATACCAGTGTCTGCAACTCACACTGGTCAGCCAGCAGAGATTTTTGAAACAGGTGCTGCTGAAGGTGCTTCTCAAGCTACTATGCCTACTCAGGCTGTCTCTCCAAACCCTGCTCAGTCTAAGGGGGAGGAAATCATTCCTGAGGACAGGCCTAGCAGCAAAAGGAGGCACCTTATTCTATCAGAAGAAGAAGAAGAAGAAGAAATTCCTGAAGCTGCTGTTCCTAAAGCAGCAGCTAAAGGAAAAGAAACGGTAGCTAAGGATCCTATGCAGCAGAAACAGGCAGAAATGCAATTTCACAAGGCCAGAGCCAAAGAGATGGGCCTCCCTATGCACAAATACTTTGAGTTTAGGGATGAACAGCTTCAAGCTCTGGAGGAATTAAGAAAAGAAGAAGAATCTGCCAAAGCTGCTAAGTCCTTTGCCCTCCAAGAAGCAAAGAAAATCAAAATGTCTACCTTGGAGGTGCAAAAGAAAATAATGGAAGCTGCCAGGAAATCAGCAGGAGAAAAAGAGAAGGAAGTAGAGAAAGGTACTCAGGTCTCTGTGACCAAATCAACAGTACCCTCTGCCAGAGCCAAATTCCACTTTGACAACTTGGCTAGAAAGAAATTTCATGATGTTGCTACTAGAAGGCTTGCCAAGGAAGCGATTGTCAAAGCTGTTCCCATTTCAAGAAAAGGCACACAGTGGAAACTTCAGATCACCAGGATGGGTGCAACAGGCCCTGAAATGGAATCCTACGATCACACTGATGTTGCACAGATGGGATACAGGGAATGGGTAGAACTGGCAGTTGCTCTGAGCCAGTCTAAGTCAGAAACGGCTAAGACTATCAGGGCATACATCAAGAAGCTGATGGAAAGAGTAAGTGAGTTGGGCCTGATTCCAAAAGAAGTAAAAGAGGGTGTCTCTGTGACATACCCCAAAATAAAGGCCAGAAGGACAAAGAAGGATACAGAGATGGAGCTACTCCTTACACTGATTGAACAGGGTGACTATGCCCTTGAAATAAAAGGAGTTGATCATAGTCTGCCTAAAGGAATAGAGTTTGAGGATGGCAAGATTATAGAAGAACCTGAGCTGGGGGCATTTTTTGTAGATCCCCTAACTCAGAAAAAGTGCTTCCAAAGGGCCTCAGAACTATACAAAGTTGATCTGAGACAACTTGCCGCCTTCAGACTTGCAGTTTCTTTCAGGCAGTCTAGCAAATGGAGAGCAGCCATCTGGGATCAGCTCAGAGGCTTCTATGAAAGAGGAGAACTCAATGATCCCAAGTTCATGATCATCAGAAGTGAAGTTGAGGAACTTGAGGATACAAGGGAAGAATTGGAAAGGATGGTTAAGGATCCTTCTCCAGTGATATGAAGTCCATCTACCGTCTGGGTAGGTGAAGAATGGGAGCTGTCCATCAGTTGGACAGGCTTACCGTTTTCTGCTCCCAACTCAAACAGTCCAAACATCTTGTACATAAGTTGTACATCCTGTACATTAGTTGTACATTATTACATGAGTTGTAATTTTTGATTTTACATTAGTTGTAAAATACATTAGTACATTAGTTGTACTCTTGTAAGAACATGTGTTGTTCTAGTATAGTCAAGAATCAGTGTATATATAAACTGATCTTTTACTTTACTATAATGTTGTAATTTTATTTCAGCAAATGTACTGTAAAAATATATAGTGATTTTTGACAAGACCAGCTTGAACTGGTTATTGCAAATAGGGGGAGATTGTTAGGCACAAAAAGGCCTCAGTCAAACCTGTTCTACATCTGAGGGGGAGATTTTATAATCAAACCTATTGATGCATTTGAAGGTTGAATTTAAGGCCTGTTATATGCCTTATTGAAACCTGAAAATGATTTGCAATATCAGTCTAAAGCTGTTCTATATGTTGCATGTGTTGCAACTAAGACAGTTTGTCCAAGCTGCTCTGTCTGCTGAACAGGCTGGACATAAACTGTCTACGCTGCTCTTCACTGTTGAGTAGCTTGGGCATTTTTAAAGTGTTCTGTTCTTTGTGAACAGAACCTGTTCTTTGTGAACAGGCTAAACACTTTATGGAATTTGTTTCCAAGTCATCATGTATTGTTTTTGACTACAAGATCAGTTTACAAAGTCGAAGACAAAGTGGAAAACAGAACTGCTCAGCCTGCCCACGCTGTTCTGTAACATGAAGACAAAAGGATATTTGAAAAAGGGTGACAGACCTTTTTCTTATATCAAAATAGGCCTTTACAGGGAAGAAAGACACAAAGTTGACATTCCTAAATTAGTTAAAGGCAATGCAACAGTAGACAAAGTAAAAAGACAAAAGTTCTGCACATATGAAGACAAGTCTGCTTTTCAGAAAAGTGCAGAAAAGGTTATGTTGTCTTTTCAACAAGAGTTTTCCTTTTCATTCTGTCCAATGAAGATGTTTCTCTGAGATCCTCTAAGTGAGTATAAAAGGAAGCTTCTAAGGTCAGAAAGAAGAGTGAAGAAAGCTAAGTGCTTAAACCAAGAGTGAACGTGCAAGTGTGATCTTCATGCATGCAAGTCTTCTGTAAACCAGCTTCTGTGTGTCTAAGCTGTTTTACCTAAGCTGTTCCTTAAGTCTTGTAAACACAGTGAGTGCTTCTTAGTGAGTGTATTCATTGTATACTAGTTCGTGTCTGTCTTAGACTAGTAAGCATACTGTTGTATCTGTCATCTCAGCTTGAACAATTCCGCATTCAAGCTTGTTTGTAATTAACAAATTGTTGATAATACATACAAACATTGAGAGAAGAGTGTGTAGTTTTTAAAGTGCTGTATTCACCCCCCCTCTACAGCTTATAACTATATACTTTGGGAACCTCTCGGGACCTACAGTGGTTAATGTGGGGATGGATGAGGATTCATGGTCAATGGTTTCAAATGATGGTACCACTGGTTCTGGTTCGATTCCCGAGTGTTCAGGTGAAGGAAGAATTTTTGGTATTATATGTGAGGGGATTATAGGAGTAGATTCAACTGCGGATGTGTAGGAGGATGATGTAGATGGATGAGGGTATGTTGATGAAGATGGAGCGGAGAAACTTTGTGGCGCAGTTGAACTGGAAGGATCACCTACATTATTGACAACATTAGAAATACTAGCGTTAGGACCGAAAAATTCAACATAAAAAGGATCAAATAAATTAACCGAATTAGAAGAAGAAAAAGAAATGGGGTTATTGGAAGAGTCTCCAGGCATTTGAGTAATGCGTGGTCCTGATTGATCAACTTCGGGTGCCAGTTCAGCCAACTCATCAAATGTGACGTGCACACTTTCATTGACTGTTCTGGTTCGGGTATTGAATGCGCGATACGCCTTCGAGTTGGATGAGTATCCACTGAAGATCGCTTCATCCGCCTTTTCGTTAAATTTCCCGAGGTTGTCTTTGTCATTCAGCACATAGCACCTGCAACCAAATACACGTAAGTACTTGATAAATGGTACTTTATTCCGAAAGAGTGGTAAGGAGTTTTGTTAAAACGCTTATGGATAATGGAGCGATTTTGTGTGTAGCATGCTGTTGATACGGCTTCGGCCCACAAGAACGGAGGTAGCTTCGAGTATGTGAGCATTGTACGAGCGGCTTCCACAAGCGTACGGTTATGCCTTTCCACGACCCCATTTTGTTGAGGTGTTCGAGCAGCAGAGTATTGATGCTGAATACCTTTGGATCAAAGGAAGCCCTCAACTACCGAGTTCTTGAACTCCGTGCCGTTATCTGATCTGATTGATTGCACTGACAGCTGCTGTTGGGTCTCGACACTCTTGATAAAATCTATGATTTCTTGAGCTGTCTCGTCCTTGGAACGCAACAACCTGACCCAGGTATATCGAGAATAATCATCAACGATAACCAACACATATCGTTTTCCATTTATGCTTTGAGTCCTCATCGGTCCGCATAAATCCATATGAGATAACTCCAATACTCTTTTTGTTGATGGTTCGGGCTTTGGTTTGTGAGATGATCGTTTCATTTTTTCTTTCTCACAAGCTCCACACAGATGGTCCTTTTCGTAGCGCAATTCAGGAAGTCCTTTAACCAATTGTTTCGCAGCCAGCTTGTTGATATTATCAAAATTCAAATGGGATAATCTTCGATGCCACAAACAAGAGGCTTTTGATAGTAGGCAAATGTTATCCTTCACTATTAGCTTAGCTACGTCAATGGTGTAGAGGTTAGAGTTTCAGGAACCTGTTAGGATTTCTTTTCCATCCATACTCTTAACACTGCAGTTCTTAGCCCAAAATGTTACCTCTAGTCCTTTGTCGCAGAGCTGTCCTATGCTAAAACGATTATGTGATAACCCCTCAACATAGTCAACATCCTTGATGACCAGATTATTTAGAACTAAGTCCCCGTATCCTTTGATGTGAGCCTGATGGTTGTTCCCAAATTTCACCGTTCCGCAATACTGTTCAACAACGTTAGACAACAATTCTCTTCTTCCAGTCATGTGCTTGGAGCAACCCGAATCCATATACCAAATGGACTTAGCCTGAAAAAAACATAAATTCATATAATGAAAAACTATATGCTTTCAAACACATCCATTTTTAATTCACAATCAAACCGTGTTCTGAACCAAGATGTTCAGAAAACATGATGAGTTAAGACCGGGTCCTGGGTTGTGTGCACAGAAGCCAAACGTGTCGGTTTAAGCACAACCGACAAGCAAAAGAACGGGTCCTAGTCTAAGGTAACTAGAAGCCATTTCTTTGAAGCACGGGTCTTGATCTGAAGTAACCAAGAACCATCTGCATTAAGATCACACAACCTTGGGTACCCACCTCAATATGGGTCCCTTTTTGTTAGGATTTCCAGATTTATATGGCACGTGTACAGTTTTAGAATCCCAATTAGGATTTGTGTGTGGTCCGAATGCACAACCCTTTGGAATCCATTGAAGATTGGATTTATTGGGTTTTGGAACCTTAGGCGCTGAAATTGCCTTTGGTTTTTGTCTTTTTGAGACTTTTTTGACCGTTGCTTTGGTTTTGGGCCTTGGCAACGGACACATCTCAATTTTGTTTGTGGCCGATGATGCACTATTTTTTGTTTTCTTTTTCCGAATACGTTTAACAGGATATGGCACGAAAGCATTCATTTCAGGAACCTGTCGTCTATATCGAGTTGGACACAGATTAAAGAAATCACTGAAAGAGTACTTTAACAGAACAAAAGAATTCGGTACAACATTACAGACATTGTCACACACATTGTTACACAAATTGTCTTTAGAGATTACAGACATCCTATCTCTAGTAACAAATTCATTTGGCATTAAAGCCTTCTTCACAAAAAAACTTGTAAAATCCTGCATGGTGGTTTTTGGGACTCTCCTTATATGATCTGTAGGAACAAAACAATTAGAGTCACTAAGCATGGAAGATTTAGACTTGACATACTTTTCTTTTTGGTGGTGAGTTGGTTTCTTAAAAGACTTGGATTTAATCTGAGTCTTTTTAGGAACCTCATTTTTGAAAACTTTTGAACACTCACCTTTGAAAATGACAGAAGAAGATTCAGCTTTAGCGTTACCTTTATCTGATGACACACATGGAATTTTTATGGAATGAGAAAGTGTTTCTTCTTTTGAAAGATCTTTCAATTTTTGTGAAACCATTTCAAAATTTTCTCTGTAGACAGTAACTTCCACAGATTGTTGAAAAGATTGATTTACCAATTCTTCTTCTCTCTTAAGAAGAGCATCTTGAAGATCAAGTGCTTTCTCTTGAGACGACTTCAATTCCTTTTCTAAAACAGTGATTTGTTGTTGAAGAACTTTTGCAGGAATATAAAGTTGAGGAGTTGATTTTACGGTTTCAGTTTTCAATTCAGCTTCTGAATAAGTTGACAAGAGATCTTCCTCTAAAGTGGGTACTCTAGAAGAATAACTCTCGTTAAGTTCTTCATATTGAAAAGAAATTTCTTTATCTTTACGAGCAACACGTTTCTCATTTTCTTGGTTTAAAACTTCTTTTGATGACTCAAAAAAGAAAGATTTAAGACCGGCTCCCATATAATTCATGTCATAAAATACAGGTAAAACGTTTTGTGCTTTTTCCAAATATTTTGGATTTTTAAAACCAATTCCTTGTTTAGAATGGTAAAACCTAGTTTCTTTGGGCTGATTTAAATGGATAGTTTGTTCTGTTTGACCCCTTTTCAAAAATGAATCGTCAAGGGTCTTTATTCTTGAGTACAAACTTATCCTTTCTTCTTCAATCATTTTGTATTTTTCTAAACTGTCTTTATTTTCCATATGTACCACATCTAATTGTTTTGTAAGAACAGAAATTTCTTCTTTTAAAGAGAGTTTTTCTTTTAAAAGCGTTTCCAAGCAAGATTCAAGGTATATATTCCTATCCTGAACATCTACTTTTTCTATTAACATCTGTTTTATAACATTATGATTAGTTAACCACTTTGAATGATATAATTCAGATGATTCTTTCAGAGTTTGAGCTTGATGTTCAGCCTGTACACACCTTGCAGTTTCAGCATTTAATCTAGCTTGTAGATCAACTATATGTGTGTGCAGTGTACATTCATTATCTACAAATAATTTATTTACATGTGCAGGAATGTAACAGGAATGTACCTCATTGGACTCAGAATCGGATGTGGAGCATTCGGGATCGTTGGTTGTAGCCATCAGACATGCTGGTGGATTTTTCAGTGTCTCCCCCTCAGCAGCATGATCTGAATTGTCAGCAGTGAAATCAGCACAGTTGTCCAACCCCATACGATCAACCATGTAACAGTTTTTGCCCTTGTCATCCTCGTCTTCAGAATCTTCAGCATCCCAGTAGTCCTCCTGGGCGACGAGGGCTAACGCATCCGTTCTCTTCTTAGCTGCCTCGACCTTTCTCTCATAGTATGCGATGTCTCTGTCAAAGTTGTTCTTGCATTCCCTAGCAAAGTGGCCCGGTATGCCACACTTGTAGCAGAGACGTTCATCGGCGGCCTTCGGGTCATCTGCTCTCGGCCTTTCCTCTCTTCTTTCCGCCGGCCTCTTATCGGCCCGGCGATGCTCTCGGCTGTCATCACGCCTCCTGTCCCTTCGTTCGGGCTCTCTCCTCTCATTCCTGCGGTCATCCCGACGATCATCCCTTCGATCGTCCCGCCTGTCGTCCCTGCGATCATCACGCCTATCATCTCGTCTTTCATAACGGCGATCATCTCGATAGTCGCGTCTATCGTCATATCTGCGATCATCCCTATCATCCCTTCGGTATTCGTCCCTTCGATAGTCATCGCGTCGGTCATCCCTTCTATCATCTGAGTACCTCCGTGGACCGGTGTCACAACGGAGTTGGTTGTTAGTCCTGTTGGAGAACCGTCGCTGTTGGAAACGGTTGGTTCACAAGGCTATCTGTTCCTGTATCGAAGCTTCCTCCTCATCATAGACCTCACGCGGAGGAGAAGCATACCTGTACTGAGACGACGAAGAACCAGATGCAAAGGATGGTGTCGGAATCTGCGTGTTGGTGATCAAGGCTAGTGAATCATTCGGTTTCAACCCTGTGTTGGCTGATAGCAGAAGAGAGGCCAATTGATTTGCCATCAGCTTTTGTTGATCCACATCCCCTTGATATTCGGTTTCAACCCTGTGTTGGTGATCAAGGCTAGTGAATCATTCGGTTTCAACCCTGTGTTGGCTGATAGCAGAAGAGAGGCCAATTGATTTGCCATCAGCTTTTGTTGATCCACATCCCCTTGATATTTCTTGAGCTCCTTAAAGACGACATTAATTGATACCTCAGGAATGTTTAGGACTCTTTTCGTGGCCTGACATGCAAGTTGCCACTCGGGGGCTAAGGCTGCAAAGAACTGAATGTTGATATCATCCCTATCCTTCTTGATGTGCAGTTTGTTCAACTCGTTAAGGACTGCACAGAACCTGGTGAAAGTGGCTTGCAGAGATTCCCCGTCTTTGGCGCGCAATTCCGTAAACTTAGCCTTTGCCTCCTCGATTTTGGCACGATCATCGAGATCTGCCCCCAGCATTTGGACTTCTAGCTCGTCCCACATTTCTTTTGCAGACATTTTGCTGTCTACACCAACCAGAATATCAGTGGGGAGGGCTTGATAGATCAGATATTCTGCCCTCTTGTCAGCGTGCTGTCGGTCTCTCTCGGCGTCATTTGCCGGTTCTCTTTCAACTTTAGAGGCTTGGACAGGGGGGTCAGCCTCAGGACGGGCTGCTATCTCCCGATAGTAGATTACGGGTCCTTCGGATATGGACTGAAGCATCAAATTCCCGAGCGGTTGCATTCCAACGAACTTAAGGAACCGGGATTTCCATTGTCGTACTCATCGGGATAGAGAACTGTTGGTCTGTTCTCAGATCCGAGTACGAGAGCTTCACGAGACATGATGATATATCTAACATTTACACTCAAAACTCCCCTATTCGGCTTTCTTTTCTTATCAGCAGCCAACTTTCCTTTCAATCCATCCATCACAAAATTTATTTAGTTCAGTGCTTCGCATACCTCTCAGCTTTCTATCTTTGTCTTTATACATAACAGCAGGATGCCTTACCATAATAACTTGATATTCTTTCAAATCTCCTGCAAACTTGATAAACCGATTTCGCGGAGTAACATTTATTTTTCTCATTCCCGTTTCAACTCTGATCTGGAGATCATGCACAGACATAAGCACCAATTTGATGTGCATGAAGTGAAAAAGTGTGTTTAGTGCAAACCTACAATGCGCATCCCTCCTATTTCGACACAATTCATCGAATAAATCTTCAATATCAACTTGATGCATCCAGAACATATCAGCTTCAGTAAACTTATAAGTGTTTCCATCAAATCTTGTCACTGTGAAGGTAGGATAGAAGATCTTAACAAAACGATATTTTTCAATCTTGACCAAATCAAGTATCCAAAATTCACTTCTGACTTTATCCAAGGGCTGAGCTTTATTCTGCAAGAAGTTCACATAATTTGCTAAGTTTGGCGTATTAGCCTCCAGAGCTCTGAGTAGCTTCAATAACGTACATGGAGCTTGCTTCTTACAGAAAATTTTCTTCTCCAAATGATCTTCAAGATAAGGTAATTTATTCCTCTTTCTGATATTCTCTGCAGATTTCTTAGAAGACAACTCCAACCCCTTTTTCTTCTTCTTACTAATCTCTTCTTCATTGAGCAGTGTTAATATATCCCTGATTTCTCTTTGGACAATCTGCTGAGCTTCAAATCTTAATCTATGTTGTTTTCGTGATTTGTCAGCTAAGATGTATTCATTGAAGAACCTGTCCATCACTTCGACTTCATTTAACTTTGTAACCACTTGTGGCATAACGTTTTCCATAGAGAATGGTTCTACTATCTCTTCTTTAACATTGACCATAATCTCAGGCTTTTCAACCGTCGGTGTAGGTACTTCATCTCTCAATATCTCCTGAACAAGAACCTCTTCTTTTTCAATTCTATCCGCTCTCACAGCTACATCAGTTAACTCAATCACATCAACATCTTCAGACAATTCAATCTCCACTTATTTCTCAACTTCATCAAGCATTAGAGTCTGTTCTTGAACTTCATCGTCAGAATCATCATACTCATCAAAATTGTAAACATCTGATTGAATACTTAAAGAAACTAAAACATATTCATAAAGAATCATTTCCAGCCCGCTTTGAGCATCAACAGATTTTTATTTGGAACTTCCAGCTTCACCCTTCTCTTGACCTTCTGCTTCTTTCTCTGGATATGTTATCATTAAAAGTCCAGTACCTTGCTCATCAAGCTTCCTCCTCTTCTCCCCCTCATGAGGAGCATCATCGGTGTCTTCATCATGCACATCATGCTTTCTCTTTGGAGAAGAAGCTTGAGCCTTGCATGTTTGTTCTACAGCATATATCCTTTTAGACATGTCTCCTAAAGCTGTTATTACCGTGCTCTCCAATCCAATCATCCGTTCTCGCATCTCGTCAAACTGATCGTATACAAACTCTCTCAGCTCTTCAATAGCTTGATATGGATCTTTTTGTTTCACTGCTTCTTCATTCACATTCTTTCCATTTAATAGTTTATGAATGTTAGCCAACGGATCCATCATTTCTGAGAATTGGCTTGTCATTTGATTAGTAACTCTGGCAACTGCTGCATTCAAGGCTTCATCAAATTTTGTTTCAGTAACAAACAGGGAAAGACTAATGATGTGAATCAGACAAATAGTCCAACCTCAGAAGACAGTGATCACGAGGAGGATGTTCCATCTGAAGTCACACCCCCATTAGGCGAAATTTGATCTAATTGGAGACAATCTTCAGGTCAATGCAGTTAAAACATCGAGAGTTAATAAGGATAATCCTATTGAAGACATCATTTGGAATCCAAATGTAGGTGTGAGAACTCGATGTAGTGTGAATAATAGTACTATGTTGTTATCGATGATCGATGACTCCGAGGCATTTCCCACTTCTCTGTTCTCCTGTTTCATCTCACAAGTTGAGCCGAAGAATGTACAAATGGCTCTGAAGGATAATTCTTGGGTGAAGCTATGCAAGAGGAACTCTCCCAGTTCAAAAAGTTGGAAGTGTGGGATTTAGTGCCTTTGCCTCATGGAGCTGTTGCAATAGGGACCAAATGGGTCTTTAACTGCAAAAGGGATGATCGAGGCATCGTTACACGAACAAGGCAAGACTTGTAGTCAATGGGTTCAACCAAGAAGAAAGGATAGATTATAATGAAATGTTTGCATCAGTAGCAAGGCTTGAAGCAATCCGACTGTTTCTCGCCTTTGCATCCTTTAAAGGCTTCAAAGTTTACCAACTTGACGTCAAGAGTGCCTTCTTGTACGGAAAAGTGAAGGAATTGGTGTATGTCGAGCAACCGCCAGGGTTTACATATCTTCAGTATCCAGACAGAGTATATAGATTGGATAGGACTCTGTATGGATTACATCAGGCACCTAGCACGTGGTACGAGACACTGTCTACTCATCTCTTGGAAAATGGATTCGAGAGAGGGAGAATAGATAATACACTGTTCATTAAAAGGAAAGGTGACAATTTCTTACTGGTACAAGTTTATGTGGACGACATCATCTTTGGGTCGTCAAATGAACAAATGTGCAAAGATTTCGAGAAGGTTATGAAGTCCAAGTTTGAGATGAGTGCGATGGGAGAGCTAAACTTCTTTCTGGGTTTACAAGTTGAAAAACGAAAGGAGGGGATGTTCATTCATCAGACGAAGTGTGTCTATGAAATATTAGAGCGCTTCAGGATGGAAGGAACAAAACTCACAGCACACTTCACTACTCCAATTCAAATCAATCACAATCTCGGACCGGGTACTGATAGTGATACTGATGTGGATCCGACATTATATCGGGCCATGATCGGGTCACTTATGTATTTAACTGCTTCTCGACCTGACATAATGTTTGCTGTTCGTATTTGTGCTAGGTTTCAAGCTAACCCCAAGGAGATGCACATGAAAGCTGTGAAGCGGATTCTGAGATACCTAAAGTCGGAACCGAAGATGGGACTTTGGTATCATGTTGATGGAGATCTGGAATTGGAAGCTTACACAGACTCAGATTATGAAGGGTGTAGCTTGTGTATAAAGACAACAACGGGTGGTTGTCAGTTCCTAGGAGGGAGACTGGTGTCCTGGCAATGCAAGAAACAGACTTCGGTAGCCGTATCAACATGCGAGGCCGAATATGTAGCTGCGGGTAGTTACTGTTCACAGGTTCTGTGGATTCAACAACAATTGCGTGATTATGGTTTGACTTACACTCATACTCCTATTAGGATAGACAATCAATCCACGATCACTATAACCAATAATCCGGTAAAGCACCAATAAGACTAAGCACATAGATATAAGACATCATTTTATTTGTGACTGTGCTGAGAAAAACCTGATAAAATTGGTAAAAGTTCCAACGGAAGACAACTTTGCGGATCTGTTCACAAAAGCATTTGATAGATCACGCTTTGAGTTGTTAGTCCAACTAAATGGGATGCGAAATCCAGAGTAACCTGGCCTCAGTAGATAATCTTTCTTTTTAATTTTTTTTTGAAGTGTTAGTGAGTCTTATTAGTTAATTTACTTAAAAAAAAGAGAGAAAAGCATGAAAAATTCAAAAAAAGAGAAAAATGAAAACATAGAGAGAAGTCTTAGAGTCTAAGGTTCAACGTGACGAAATTTAGCACAGCCTAACAGACTCAAAGTATTAAACATTCACACATAATGCACTATAAAATCAAAGTAATATACATGTTCATGTTCTGATATGTTGGTAGGCATAAAACAATCAAGAAATTGTCATATGTGTAACTAACTTAGATGTATGACCAGTAGGTCTTAATTTCTGTGTTGGAGACCCACATACAATAATTATGAATGAGGTAACTAAATCAGTCTGAGGGATGTATGGCTTCATCAAAATACATCTTAAATAAAGAGCAAGCATGCAATGTAAAGGGAGTCAAGACATGTCGCTTTGTTGTACGTAAGTACAGACCTGTTACCGCTGTTTTGACTCAATAAAACAAGATATGTCGGTTTGTTGTACTTAAGTACAGACCTGTCACCGCTGTCTTGTCTAAATAAAAGAAGTATGCTCTACCCTAAGACAAACTAAGACACTCTGTTGTATGTAAATACAGAACTGTGTCCGAAGTTTGCCTATTAAATATGATTTTTAAATAGGGTTAAATGCCAAAAATAACAACAACTTTTTGTAGTTTTACCGTTTATACCCACATTATTATTTTTTTTACCATTAATAGCGACAACTTTTGTATTTTTTACCGATTATACCAACTTTGGACCTGGAAACCTGCTATAGCAGGTTACCATCCATTAATACCAACAACTTTTATCTTTTTACCAATAATAACAACAACGTTTTATATTTTTACCAATAGTAGCAACGAATTTTAACTTTTTACCAATAATAAAAACATATCAAATTTAATTTTCTTTTATCTTTAACTAATCATTACCTTAAAGAAACTAAATTTATGAAAATCGAAATACAATCAAATAAGTTCATAATCCATTTTTTTGTTTAAATTTTGTTAGAAAGAAATCAAATGCATTGTGTGCCTATAAAAGAGATAAAAAAACATATTTTCTATAGACATTAAAAAAATGAAGATTATTTTGATGTGCCATATATTCATGCATAGCACGGTTTTATAGGTATGATAGGATCGACCATTTAAGTATAACATGACAACGTGAAACTTCAATCATTTTGTATAAGATGTCATAGAAATATAATGAACACATTATGCCACATTCGTATTCTTTTTTGGATACTTAATTCAACAATATTTGCATTATTTATTTATTAGATAAATAAATGAATAATATTATAAATAATTATGATCTAATCATGGATAATTAGTTCTTTATTTATTTGATAAATAAAATGGTAATATTAAAAACTTCCATCCGTTTATTTTATGAATAGTTATATATGATTTAATAATCTAATTATTCTATCTCTAACAAAATTTGGATACAAATATAAATTATGAATTTATTTGAACGTCTTCTGATTTTCATAAATTTAAATCATATATAATAATCCATAAAATAAATGATGTATTTTTTAAATATTACCATTTTATTTATCAAATAAATAAAAGACTAATTATCCATAATTAGATCATAATTATTTATTGTTATTCATTTATTTGTCACATAAATAAATAATGCAAATATTGTTGTAATAAGTATCCAAAAAATAATACAAATATAGCATAATGTGTTCATTATATTTCCGTGACATGTTAGAAAATGAATTGAGTTTCACGTTGTCATGTTACACTTAAATGGTCGCCCCTATCGTACCCTATAAGGCTATGCATGAAAATATGACACATCAAAATTAGGAGTCTGCAAAAAAACCAAAAATCAATCTGAAACCGAAAAAAACCAAAAAACCGGAACAAAGAAACAAAACCGTTTGGAATTTGAATTTTCAAAAACAAAAAATTTCGGTTTGGTTTCGGTTCGGAGGTCAAATTAAACCAGAAAAAACCAAACCGAATTGAAGTTTTATGATTTTAAAATTTATAAATACTTTTCATTCGTTACATTTCTTCATTTAAGTTTTTTATTGAAAGTTTTAACTTTTCAATGTTTAAATTTCATATGAGACTAAAACTCACTTTGAATATTATGATGATTATTATTGTTGTATTATTATTGCATTTGTATGTTGTCATGGTTTTGAATGATAAAATGATTTAATGTCTAAATCTTGTTTGTGAAAGAATGCATTAAGTGTTATACATTTTGATTTTATGTATCCATCTATATGTTTATTCCAATATATATATATATATATATATATATATATATATATATATATATATATATATATATATATATATATATATATTTGTGTGTGTGTGTGTTTTGGTTTTAGAAAGAAAGAATTGAAATTGAAAACCATGACAAAATAAAACCAAAACCAAACTGAAACCGAAATAAAAACCAAAGAATCAAATCATTTAAAATCCAAACCGAACGGTTTTTTGAATATAGAAACCGATGTTTCGGTTTGGTTTTTGGATTTTTCCAAAAACCGATCCATGCTCACCCCTAATCAAAATAATATTCATTTTTTAATGTCTATAGAAAACATATTTTTTTATATTTTTATAGGCAGACATTGCATTTGATTTATCTCTAACAAAATTTAAACAAAAAAAATGGGTTATGAACTTATTTTATTGTGTTTTGATTTTCATAAAGTTAGTTTTTTTAAATAATGATTAGTTAAAAATAAAGGAAAATTTAATTTGATATGTTTTTATTATTGGTAAAAAGTTAAAAGTCGCTGCTATTATTGGTAAAAATATAAAACGTTGTTGCTATTATTGTTAAAAAATAAAAGTTGTTGGTATTAATGGATGGTAACATGCTATAGTAGGTTTCCAGGTCAAAAGTTGGTATAATCGGTAAAAAAATACAAAAATTGTTGCTATTAATGATAAAAAAAATAAATAATATGGGTATAAACGGTAAAACTACAAAAAGTTGTTGCTATTTTTGTCATATAACCCTTTAAATACCAAAAAGTCATAATGATTGTATGTCTGTTTTGAACACAGAAGTATGTCTAAGTGTGGGACACGTAAGGTAATTTCATGATAAATAAAAAGGCCAAAGGAAAATTTAGTGTTGAGTGTTTAAGTGGACAACAGTACCGACAATCGACATGGTATGTATGTTACAACAAACAATAAAGGGAATAAAAAATTTCAAAGTGTGAAAGTGCATCACCGAAAGTGCGTTGGCAAAGCTATCTGATTGAATCTTATATAAATCTCTGGCAAAAATAGTCATTGTGTTTATTTTGTTCTTGCATTTTCCTTTTAGTTTTTCCTTTACTTTATTTCATTTTATTTCTACTTTATTTTACCTTATTTTATTTTATTTTATTTTATTTTATTTTTAGTTTTCTAGGTAAAGTTTAAATAAATAGGATCGAGGTCAGATACTAGGATGTATTTTAGTTGGAGAAACGAAAATTGTGTGATACTCTGTTTTCTTAGTGTGAAGGGTTTCGTAAAGTTGAAAAAGTTGCAAAAATTGCTTGAAAAAGTAGAAAATTTATCAAAGTTTTTAAAAATTTAAACTTAAGTTCGTAGAAACCTAAGTTCACACGAACTTAAGTAGGTACGAACTTATATCAGCTAAGTTCGAGGCACAGTTGGTGGGGTATAAATAGGGTACACACATTGAAGTTATTCACCTACTCACAAATTTATTCCTCACGAACTTAGCTTGGGCGATTACGAACTTAAACAGCGACCTCGAACTTGACGCTTTTTCACGATTTTAGTCCTCTTCCACGAAGAACCTACAGTTCCAACTCGAACTTACACTTAGTTACTGTCGGTTTATCTCTTAAATAACTAAGTAAGTGTTATTTGGGACTTTAAACGGGTGTATATGGTGTATTTTAGGTTTATATGCCCGAAAAATAGGTTTTCCAAATACTAAGTTTAAGGCTATAAACCATAAAATAAAACATCAATAAACTCAATTAGAATATTTTAGGATTAGATTCATTGGTCATTTAAGTCTGAAAATGATTAAATCAGGAGTTTTGTTGTTCAAAGTGCCGACTTCGAACTTGTTCCTCAAGAACAAGTTCGTATGAACTTAAGAGATATACGGACTTAGTTCAAAATATCTAGAAGTTTATAGCAGTTAAACTTATATGAACTTATCTCGTACGAACATAGCTTATACGAACTTATCTAAGTTCGTATGAACCTTTTTCTTTTTCAAAAATTCAGTTTTTATAATTTTAACTATTTATTGCGTGTGCAGGATTGGCTGATCGTGCGTAGTCTTTGAAAATTCTTTCTGTTTGCTTCGAAATTCAGTAAGAGGTCTTCCGAATTCACACAAAGACATTCGAAATTCGTTGTGAATCATTCGAAATTCACACAAAGGATTCGAGATTCAATATAGCCATTCGAATTTAAGTACGAGGTATTCGAGATTCACTTCATAGGCTTCAAATTTCATCCTCTTACATTCGAGATTTGTACATCAGTGATCGAGATTCTGATTACTTCACTCATCTTTTTATAAAAGATCTTGGCAAATCAAATTAAATTTTCAAGTTGTCTAAAGATGCTTTGGCAATGGATTCTGAAAGAAGTTACGGACATTTTTCTACAAAGAAGTCACAGACCTTTTTCTACAAAGAAGCTGAAAAAATCGACACTTAGAAGTTACTTTGGAGCCGATTTTCACCAAGTCATCATCCCCTGACACATCTTTTACAACTTCAACATTGAATATTTCTCCTTGAACAACTTTCAGCTTCTCTGCAAATGTATTTAAACAGACTCCCCCAACAACAGAAATTTAGTTAGTAACGAACTCCTCCTTAATAGAACAAGTATTTATTTAAAAACTTAAATACATTGCAAAGAATAAAACTTCCAATTAAAGAATAATGTAAAAAAAATTGAACTATAAAATTAATTTTGAACAGTGCTATTAAAATATCAATTTGTTAAATTCAACATTACTAACTTTAATACCAAGAAATTAAACCTTGTTTCATCTAATGCCTTGGTAAAGTTGTCAGCAAGTTGATATTCTGTAAGAACAAAATATAATTCAACAGTTCCATTTTCAACAAGATTATTAATGAAGTGATAACGTATTTTAATGTGTTTGGTCTTTGAATGCTGAACTGGATTGCATGAAATGGCAATTGCACACTTGGAATCTCAATAAATGGGTATTTTGTTAAACATAAAACCATAGTCACTCAGTTGGGTTCGTATTCACAAAGCTTCTGAACAACAACTAGCTGCAGTAACATATTGTGTTTTTGTAGTAGAAGTTGTAACACAATTTTGTTTCTTTGAGGCCCAACTGACTAACTTGTCATCCAAAAAATGTATATGTTCAGTTGTGCTTTTTTCTATCCAAACGACAATCTTCAAAATCAGCATCCGAATAGGAAGTTCGTTCAAAAGAAATTCTTTCGGATACGAAAGAATAAGATCAGATTTTCCTTTTAAATAACTTAGGATATGCTTGACTGCAGAAAAAAGAAACTCTTTTGGATTCGATTGATATCTTGCATAGACACATGTTGAAAACATTATAGGAGGCCTACTTGCTGTCAAATATAAGAAAGAACCAATGATACCCCGATAATTCGTTGCATCCACATCTTTCCGATTTGGGTCCGCGTGTAGCTTAGAATTTGATCCGATGCCATTGATGAAGCCATTGGAGTACAGTTAAGCATTTGAATTCATCTCTCCCATCATGCTCATTGGAAATTGTTTGGTCATTAATTGAGCGAATTTCTGGTAGTTCACAGGATTAGTAGATCCAAATATAATATCATCAACATATATTTTTACAACAACTATATGTTGTGAAGCACACTCCTTACGGAGGAGTCTTAGCGATTAGGTCCCAAATTAGCTTACATTGTATTAATCATAACTAAGATAGAGTAACTAAATTGTGGAATATATTATAGTACAAACAATAGGATTAAATTTATTACAGTTTTAAACCGATCATACAGAGTTCAAAATTTACTTATAAAGGGTACGAGGCTAGTTTAGTACATATCATCATACAACAAAGAAAATCTACCCAAACCACCACAATTATATCTTCCAGCGTGTAACATCCGACATTAAACCAGGTTATCAACTATGACCTAATCAGTATTTAATAGCCAATTATAACCTAATTAGTGGTCATTAGCAATTAATCAAAGTGATTAACAATGTTCATGAAGAAATTCAACTCAATTAGAATCAATTTCATTGGTGCGATGAATCGGCAAATCAAGTAATTCGATCGATTTACGATAAGAAGGATTAATCCAACTAAGTACATAATTAAATTATGATTAGTTACCCTAATCATACACTAGTGCAATTACTTAACATTAATTATGCAAGACTAAAACAATTCATTAAAACAATGGAACCAAAAGTATTTATGAAATTACGAGAAAATGGAAATAAAAGAATACATTTCTAAATACATTTATACAAAAAAAAAAAAAAAATACCCCCATAAATACTACATATAGGCCGGCCATGGTAAGGACAAAAAGGACCTTGGTATATATTTTTTTTACTTAACATATCACAATCAAATCCTCCTCTTTCATTTCAAACAAGATCTCACACTATTCTTTATCATTTCACCATCTTTTCAAGATCCAATTTTCCCTATAAATAGAGAGATTTCCTTTCATTTTTATCACACCAAAACGTATTCTTTCTCCTCTCAAAAACCGGCCACACACACACATATACTCCACACAAATTTTGTTTCAAGTGTTCTTCATATCTTCAAGTGTTCTTGGTGCAACCATTGAAGATCCAACCTTCTACTCATTTTCATTCTTCTAAAACATCAAAGTAAGTAAATACTAACCTATTATATCTTATATTAATGTTTATATAAGTCTTGCATAATATATATTATCACCAACAACAACAAGTTTCATAAAAACTCAAGTTTATAAATTTCTGGTTTTTGTTTTAAGTTGTTTTCTTCAAATGTGTTTATAAATATATGAACACATCATTTAAGTGTAAATATTATGAAAACAAGTCATATAAATGTGTTTTATAACTTTTATACAAGTAGTCTTTGAATAAACAACAAGAATCACAAGTTATATCAAATTTATGAAATACAGAATTTCGGCAGAAATGTTGCATCAAATTTGAAATATTATAACTAATTCATAACTTAACAAAATGAGTTGATTCTTGTCTCAAAAGTTAGATCTATGTTTTAACTAAAAATATGGAAGTTTTGGGGTTGAAATACATGCTACGTTTTCATATGGACACAGAAACTACTTCATTTCTATTATGTATTACACATGTGCTTCCATCAGCCCTCAAATCATGAACCGTTAGTTACATTTATGTGTAAGCGCGAATATATTGTGGATAGATCTATCAGGAGTCATGTCCCCCATTCGGGTTAGTCTTAACCGGCTAACGGCGGAATGCATATATATTTAACATTACGGTATTACGTATGGGAATACTGCACAGGGCAAACTCATAACTAAGTTTCTGTTGCATGATGGTTTATATGTAATACATAACATGGAATTTATGATTTTATAAATTTAAACTCAACTGTTGATGTCCATACAAGTCATATTTACGTATAAACCTATGAGCTCAGCATCAATTTTGTTGACGTATTTTAGCGTGTATTTTCAGAAAATTAAGACAAGTGCACCGCATCGGAAGTATTTTCAAGCTTCCGTACTTATGGAGTCGCATTTAATTTTCAAACCATCGGAGATTTATTTGCATTATTTTGGTTAATTTAATTATGTATTTAAATCTCTGTATTTTGCGAACTACTTATACTATATGTTGGTGATGTAAAACATTTCAATATTTTAAAGTTATATCGATGTATTTTTGAAAACGTCGATATAGTGGTCGTTCGTTATGATTATGGTTACAATTCCGCGACGTCACACTTCGTTGCCAACCGGGGTAACAGGTTGTGATAGATTGGTATCAGAGCCATAGTTATAGTGAAGTAGGTTGCATTAGTACCCTAGACTATAACTGCACTTAAGTTTTACTGATTTTAGAAAATATTTGGTAACTAACTAAAAGACTATAAATGGACCTTGATAGCAGAAAACATGTCGAACAACACCATCATCATCTTGTCCGATTCTGAGGATGAGTACACCTCATGAGCCCCGAAGTCACTGAGGTTTTCACCGAAGGAGAACCGTATGAAGAAGAGGACCCCTCCGAAGAGTCGATGGAGGAGTCAGAAGAGGAGCCCATGGAAGAAGACGACGCCGGAGAGGATCCACGACCCCCGGTGATCCCCTCCTACACAACATATCACCCCGAGGTTCCGTCATTCAAGCCGTACCGTCCCCACCCCAATGGCCCAAAGATGCTATTTACACCCCAAAAGAGGGTAAGCATACCGAGGCGGGAGTCTATTCCCATCCCGACTCTTCAACCAAGTCCACCACCACAGCAGCGACGGGCAAACGCCCGTAGATGGGGCTGGATGGCCGAGACCCTCCCACTTTGTGATCGGAGGACCATCCTCCGCACCTACCCCACCGCTCACCCAAGAACCCGCCGAACAGACCATACCTCTCTTGGTAGCACAGTCTTCAAGGCACGACTTCCAAGTGTAGTTGCTTAACCAAGACATTGGAGAGATGACAGCCCGTTTAGAGCGGGAGGAGTTGCAAAAATCCAACCTATACTGGGCTAACCAGCACGCCCTCGCCATCCAACAGGCAGGGCTAGATGAGCTTCGGAAACAATTAGCCGAGAGCGAGGCCCGTAATGGGTAGCTGACTCAGCGCCACAATGCATTGGAAATGCGAGAGACCCCCGATCACTCCCACACCTAGTAACCCCCCCCCCCCCTCCTCTTTCTTTGTAATGTTAGGAAATTATTATGTAATAGTGTAGGACTTATAATTTTCGGGTAATAACCCGCCCCAATGTAAGAAACTTTTGAATGATTATTGAATATTGCAAGTTATTTATGAATCTGTGTTTGATGATTATAGAACTGTGCCTTAAGAAAAATTTCAATCTTTAAGACTCAACTTCTTACACTATGCTCTTTTCTTTAAACTTTAAGATAATGCCGCCAAAGAGAGCTATGAACACCGCCGAGATAGAACAACTGGTCGCACAATGAGTGGCAGCAGCTATAGCCACCTATGAAACCAATAGAAATAACACCACAAACGGCAACGGAGGTGCTAGTCGCACCACGGGAGGGTCTGATTCAACCCAGAAAGGGTGTGGAATCAAAGGATTCTTAAGTTGTAAGCCTCGTTACTTTAACGGAACTGAAGGTGCTGTCAGACTAGTTCACTGGTTCGAGAAACTGGAGTCGGTGTTTCGTGTTAGTGGTTGCATCGAGGATGAGAAGGTCAAGTTCGCCACCTACACTCTTCAAGATGGCGCCTTGACATGGTGGAATTCTTATGCTCAATTTGTGGGAATCGATACATCTTACCAACTCGCCTGGACCGAGTTAAAACAAATGATGACAGACGAGTACTATCCTAGGATCAAACTACAAAAGATGGAGTCAGAGTTCTGGAATCTGGCTATAAAGGGAACGGATGTAGCTGGGTACACCAACCGTTTTCACGAGCTGAGTCTACTGTACCCACAGATGGTCACTCCGGAATACAAGAAAATTGAGCGCTACATTTGGGGAATCGCCCCCCAAATCCAAGGAAATGTTGCCGCATCCAACCCAACTACTATCCAGAGCGCCATTCGAATGACGAATAATTTGATGGACCAAGTGGCCCGAAGGAACGAGGCCAAAGCCGGGGAAAACAAGAGGAAGTGGGAAGATAAATCGAGGAAAGGTTCGGGTTCACAGTCCAAGAAGCCCGAAACCATCAAAGCTTTAGTCGCCGGAACTGAGTCAAGGAAGGGCTATACCGGCACTAAACCATGGTGCTACCGATGCACCTACCATCACGTAGGTCCCTGTCCAACCCCTTGCAGGAAGTGTAAGAAGCTCGGTCATCTGACCCAAGACTGCAAGTTTAACGCTAATGGAGGCAGCAGCGGCACGCAAAGGGGCTGCTTCGAATGTGGAACACTGGGCACTTCAAGAATGATTGTCCCAAGAAAAGGAACAATGGTGGAGCTCAAGGGAGGGCTTTTGTATTGGGAGTAGGCGACGCTCGTCAGGATTCCAACGTAGTGACGGGTACATTTCTCCTTCATGATATGTATGCTTATGTGTTATTCGATACTGGGGCTAATAGAAGTTTTATATCTGCTAAGTTTAGTGAACAACTGAATGCCACTGTTTCCCCATTAGAAAATGCTTATGCTGTACAATTAGCGGACGGATAGTTGATTGAAGCAAAGAGTATAATTAAGGAGTGCACACTAAATTGACAGATCATCCCTTTAAGATAAACTTGATGCCTATTGAACTCGGAAGCTTTGATGTAATTATTGGTATTGATTGGTTGTCGGACAACCACGCTGAAATCTTATGTGGTAAGAAGGTCGTAAGAATACCACTAAATAACAAGAAAGTCCTCACAGTCCAAGGAGAAAGAAAGAATCGCCAGTTGAACGTCATCTCTGGTCTAAGAACGCTGAAACGCCTTCGAAGTGGTTGTCAAGCAGTGTTAGTTTAGCTAGTGGAAAAGGAATCGAAGGAGAAGCGACTTGAAGAAATCCCGATAGTTCGTGATTACCCAAAAGTCATTCCTGAAGACTTGCCTGGACTTCCACCAACTAGGCAAGTGGAGTTTCGGATTGACTTGGTGCCTGGAGCTGCACCTGTCGCATGAGCACCCTACTGATTGGCACCGTCAGAGATGCAAGAATTATCCAATCAGTTGCAAAAACTGTTGGAGAAAGGATTCATCCGACCAAGTTCCTCACCTTGGGGAGCTCCGTTATTATTTGTCAAAAAGAAGGACGGATCCTTTAGGATGTGCATCGATTATCGAGAGATGAACAAGTTAACGATCAAAAACCGATACCCTCTCCCCAGAATCGACGACTTATTCTATCGACTCCAAGGTTCTAGTTTTTACTCTAAGATTGATATGCGATCCAGTTTTCACCAAGTAAAAGTTCAGGAAGAAGATATACCTAAGACAGCGTTCAGAACTCGTTATAGACATTACAAATTCCAAGTGATGCCATTCGGTTTGACCAACGCACCAGCCGTATTCATGGACCTTATGAATCGAGTGTGTAAACCGTATTTAGACAAATTTGTAATAGTGTTCATAGACGATATCCTTATATACTCTAGAAATAAGGAAGAGCATGAGCAGCATCTGAAGTTGATTTTGGAGCTGCTAGAGAAAGAATAGTTGTACGCCAAATTCTCAAAGTGTGAATTTTGGCTACGAGAAGTCAAATTCCTAAGGAATGTGATCAATAGCCAAGGGATTCAAGTAGACCCATCAAAAATCGAGGCCATTAAGAACTGGGCAACTCCTAGGACCCCCACTGAAATCCGTCAGTTCTTAGGTCTGGCCGGTTATTATAGGCGATTCATTGAAAACTTCTCGAAGATAGCTGGTTCTTTAACGGAATTGACTCGAAAGGACATAAAGTATAACTGGGGTGAAGATCAGGAAACGACATTTCGAATGTTAAAGCATAGGTTGTGTAGTGCACCTATTCTGTCCCTACCAGAAGGAACAGAGGATTTTGTTGTTTACTGAGATGCCTGACACAATGAATTGGGTTGTGTGTTAATCCGAAGAGACAAGGTTATCGCTTATGCATCGCGACAACTTAAATTTCATGAGGTAAAATACACGACTCACGACCTGGAGCTTGGAGCTGGTATTTGCTCTCAAGATATGGAGGCACTACCTTTACGGTACAAAGTGCAGGGTTTTACAGATCACAAGAGCCTTCAGCATATTCTTAACCAGAAAGAGTTAAACATGAGGCAACATTGCTGGCTTGATCTGCTTAGCGATTACGACTGCGAGATCCGATATCATCCGGGTAAGGCAAACATTGTAGCTGATGCCTTTAACCGGAAGGAACCGGTTAAACCTTTGAGAGTCCGAGCTTTGGTCATGACTATACAGTCAAACCTGAAGTCTCAAATCCGCGAGGCACAGGAGGAAGCAGTCAAAGAGGGAAATCTGCTAGATGAAGCCTTGAGAGAAATGGATAAACAGTTTGAAATCAAGACCGATGGATGTCGGTACTTCATGAGCAGAATTTGGCTACCAAAACCCGGAGGATTAAGGAAGCTGGTCATGGATGAAGGGCATAAAACAAAATATACTATTCACCCAGGGTCAGATAAGATGTATCACGACCTAAAGGAAATATACTGGTGGCCAAGCATGAAGGCTGACATTGCTACGTATGTCAGCAAGTGCTTAACGTGTTTAAAAGTTAAGGCTGAGCACCAGAAACCATCAGGATTGTTGGTTCAACCAGAAATACCCCAGTGGAAGTGGGAGAATATAACCATGGACTTTATCACAAAGTTGCCAAAGACTTCTGGAGGTTATGACACCATTTGGGTGATTGTGGATCGACTCACAAAGACTGCACACTTCTTGCCAATCAAGGAGACTGATAAGATGGATAAGTTAACACGAATCTATCTTAAAGAAGTCGTCTCAAGGCATGGAGTTCCTATATCAATTATATCATACAGAGATAGCCGGTTCACATCTAGATTTTGGGAATCGTTACAAGAGGCGTTGGATACACGCCTGGACATGAGCACAACCTATCACCCGCAGACGGATGGTCAGAGTGAAATAACGATTCAGACATTGGAGGACATGCTAAGGGCATGTGTTATCAACTTTGGCAAAAGTTGGGACAGACACTTGCCATTAGTTGAGTTTTCCTATAACAACAGCTATCACTCAAGTATTAAGACCGCTCCATTCGAAGCACTTTATGCGCGAAAGTGTCGGTCACCACTTTGTTGGGCTGAGGTAGGAGATAGCTAGATCACTGGACCCGTGATCATCCAGGAGACTACGGAAAAGATAGTCCAGATTCGGAACCGATTAAAGATCGCACGGGATCGACAGAAAAGCAATGCAGATGTTTCACGAAAGGATCTGGAATTTCTGGAGGGAGATCAAATAATGATGAAAGTCTCGCCTTGGAAAGGGGTAATCTGTTTGGAAAATGAGGAAAACTCAATCCTTGTTATATCGGACCATTCAAGATTTCCAAAAGAATTGGCCCGGTAGCCTACCGACTCGATCTGCCCGCAGAGCTTAGTAACGTTCATAATACCTTCCACGTATCCAACCTTAAGTGCCTGGCTGCTGAAACACTTGTCATACCCATGGACGAGCTGGAGCTAGACGATAAGTTGAACTTCGTTGAAAAACCCGTGGAAATAATGGACCGAAAAGTCAAGAAACTAAAGCACAGCCGGATCCCGATAATAAAAGTCAGATGGGACTCTAAGCGAGGTCCCGAGTTTACGTGGGAATGCGAAGATCAGTTCCGGGAAAAATACCCTCATCTGTTCTCAAATACTCAAGCAGTGGAGAACACGAGTTATTTCAGGACGAAATTCCCTTAACAGCGGGAGACTGTAACATCCGGCATTTAACCATGTTAGCAACTATGACCTAATCAGTAATTAATAGCCGATTATAACGGTCATTAGCAATTAATCAAAGTGATTAACAACGTTCATGAAGAAATTCAACTCAATTAGAATCAATTTTATCGCTGCGATGAATCGACAAATCAATTAATCCGATCGATTTACGATAACAAGGATTAATTCAACTAAGTACATAATTAAATTATGATTAGTGACACCAATCATACACTAATACAATTATTTAACATTAATTATGCAAGACTAAAACAATTCATTAAAACAATGCATCCAAAAGTATTTATGAAATTACAAGAAAAGGGAAATACAAGAATACATTTCTAAATAGGGGTGTTATCGGGACCAAACCCGGACCGAAGGCTAAAATCTAAACCCGAGGACCGGACCATTACTTTACAATCGGTCCTATTCGGGATAGGTACCAGTTCGGGTATTTGGTGTATAAAAACTCAAAAACTAACTCCACTTTGAAGGTTAGGGGTGTTATCGGACCGAACCGGACCGGACCGAACCCGGTTAGGACCGAACCTGAATTTGGCTAAAATCTAAACCCGAGGACCGGACCTTTACTTTACAATCGGTCCTTTCGGGACCGGTACCGGTTCGGTTCGGGTATTTGGTCCACATATAACACCCCTATTTCTAAATACATTTATACAAAAAAAAAAGTGAAATACCCCCATAAATAAGCTGGCCATGGTAAGGAAAAAAAGGACCTTGGTATATATATTTTTTACTTAACATATCGTAATCAAATTCTCCTCTTTCAATTCAAACAAGATCTCACACTATTCTTCATCATTTCACCATCTTTTCAAGATCTAATTTTCCCTATAAATAGAGAACTTTCCTTTCATTTTTATCACACCAAAACCTATTCTTTCTCCTCTCAAAAGCCGGCCACACACACACATATACTCCACTTAATTTTTCTTTCAAGTGTCCTTCATATCTTGAAGTGTTCTTGGTGCATCCTTTGAAGATCCAACCTTCTACTTATTTTAATTTTTCTAAAACATCAAAGTAAGTAAATGCTAACCTATTATATCTTATATTAATGTTTATATAAGTCTTGCATAATATATATAATCACCAACAACAACAAGTATCATAAAAACTTAAGTTTATAAATTTCTAGTTTATGTTTTTAAGTTGTTTTCTTCAAATGTGTTTATAAATATATGAACACATCATGTAAGTGTAAATATTATTTAAACAAGTCATATAAATGTGTTTTATAACTTTTATACAAGTAGTCTTTGAATAAACAACAAGAATTACACGTTATTTCAAGTTTATGAAATACGGAATTTCGGCAGAAATGTTGCATCAACTTTGAAAAATCATAACTATTTCATAACTTAACAAAATGTGTTGATTCTTGTCTCAAAAGTTAGATCTGTGTTTTATCTAAAAATCTGGAAGTTTTCACAATTTATTATGGAGTTTAGAACCCCCAGATACTATTTGGGAACCCGAAAGTTTGACAGCACAAAAATGGCCACATAGGGTTTTTAACAAGCTTTTTCCCTAACCTAAACACCTCGAGAAATGGTCGTTCTTGACTTTAAAAATTCTTTGTACATAGTAGTTTAATGTCCAAGAAAACCAAAGCCTAAATCATTTTGGAGCTTGGTTAAAAACTGCCTCAAAGTAGGCCGAAAAACCTTCGAAAAGCTGGAAAATTATATATATATATATATATATATATATATATATATATATATATATATATATATATATATATATATATATATATATATATATATAATTTGACGTTTTAAGTGGATTTTATCTATAAACTTGTAATGTTGGGTGATTTAAGACATAAAAACTTATATATATATATATATATATATATATATATATATATACATATATATGCATATTATCAGATATGAGAGTTATTAAGTCCCTATTATCATTTAGGACTCCATTAAACACATCCGATGCATCACCCATCAGAGAACGTAAACTTGCATTTTTAGCGAATATTTTGCCATCACACACTCGGTGAGTCTTCATAGCCCCTATTTTCACACAGTTATGTTTTGGGGTTGAAATACATGCTACGTTTTCATATGCATACGGAAACTACTTCAATTCTATTATGTATTACACATGTGGTTCCATCAGCCCTCAAATCATGAAATGTTAGTTACATTTATTTGTAAGCGCGAATATATTGTGGATAGATTTATCGGGAGTCATGTCCCCCATTCGGGTTAGTCTTAACCGGCTAATGGCGGAATGCATATATATGTAACATTACGGTATTACGTATGGGAATACTGCACAGGGCAAACTCATAATTAAGTTTCGGTTGCATGATGGTTTATATGTAATACATAACATGGAATTTATGATTTTACAAATTCAAACTCAACTGTTGATGTGTTGGTACACCCTGTGTGACGATAGCAGTCTAAGTGATCCAACATTGTGGTATTAGCAAGTGTTTGATATATATGTTTATATATGTTTGATAATTATTATTGATTGTATGTTTGAACTTGATGTAACGTATTACAAGAAGTTCAAACATAAAGATCAAAGATAAAATCAAACATAAGTTAAAAATATAAGTTTCAATTCTAAGTTAAATAGGTGAAAGAGTAAATTCGAATTCTATAAGGATTGGCATTCGAATCTATGACAGATTCGAATGTATTCCTAGGCAGATTCGAATGTTTCTCATAAGGTAGATTCGAGAGTGTCCAGGGGACAAACTCGAATGGGCCTTGGGCCTGATTCGAGTTTGGCCCATGGCAGACTCAAATTAGCCTCTATAATTAGGGATAGACTCGAATCATTAAGAGACTTTTTGCAGAATTCGAGAGAGATTAAGCAAAAGGCGATTTCGAGTTTATCATCAGTTTTAGTGTTGTTTCGGAGAGAATCAATTCGTAGGTGCGTCCTTCGTAGTTCGTACAGCTTATTGATAGTCTCAGTGTTCCTAGTGAGAGTTGTTACCGTCTACCCGTTAACGAGGATTCCGCACTCGTTGACGGTCTCGCGTCTAGATAGATCCGTGTTGTGTAGACCTTACAAGTGGTATCAGAGCCTACGGGGTGTTCTTAGTGTTCTTCGTGTTCATAAAGATACATCCTAGGTTTCTTGACGCTTTTGGACAATTATTCTCTCAAGATTCGTGTTGTTTTTCGTATTTTTCGAGCTTAGCAAATTGTAATCCGGAAAATACTTCGTGTTTTTCACGTTTTTGATCGAAATCAATATTTTTCGTTGTAAAAATATTGATTTAATCTGCAAAACGTTAAGAAATCGAACTATTAGCCGTTTTTCGAGTTTGCGGCGCTCGAATCTATTAGTAGTAATTAGGGTTTTACTTTGTCTCGAGTCTAACCAAAATCCGCTCCTTTCGAGTTTGATAAAGAGTGTTTCGAGTTTAATTCGAGTTTGTGCTAAAGTCGATTAGGAGTCTCGAGTTTGCTGTAATTCGAGTTTGGACTATAGTCGAACAGGGTGCTTCGAATCTGCTGGGTATTCGAGTTTGTCTTGACCTTCGAGTTTGGAGACTTTCGAATCTGTCATCAATTTCGAATTTAATTGAATTACAAAACTTAATCGAATTTAATCCCAAATAAATTTAAATTTAATTATATTCGAATCTATCTAAAGTCGAAAGAATTAACTTAAATTAGTTTCAAATTAAATTTATTAAGTTCAATACAATTACTTTTGAAACGATGTCAAATCTTCAAAAGTTTCTAGAAATGGATCATGAGGTCGGGAAGGCTAATACTCCGCCTAAGCTGATGAAACTTGAAGACTACTATTGGTGGAAAGATCGGTTTGCCGATTTTGTGCGTTTCAATGACATGCGAATGTGGGTATGTATTGACGAAGGATATATTCCACCTATTTCAGAAGTTGAAGGCCGTCAAAGAGTCTTATCATATCAATTGATGAAGGAGGATGATAAGAAACTATATGAAGCCGAGAACAGAGCTTTCTCGATTATTCGAATGGCTTTGCCTCAGGATATACTTCACACATTCCACACTCAAAAGACATCTAAGGAGCTTTGGGAGTCGCTGGAAAAGAGGTGTGAGGGTAATCCGAGGGTTCGAAGGAAGCGCATGGAGTTGTTGAAACAGCAGTTTGCTATTTTCAAGGCTTTGAAGGATGAACAGCTGGACGATACCATCACCCGCTTTTATCATCTGCTGACAGAGCTTGAAAGTCACGGCATTGAGTATAATGACACAGAAAAGAACAATAAGCTTCTTGATGCCTTACTAGCCAAATGGGCGATGTATGTGGCTATGATTAAGCTTAATGAAGACAAGTATTATACCCAATCATTGGAGGATATAGTGGGAACGTTGCGGGCATATCATTTCGAGCTACTGAAGGCCGAAACGGATTACGAACAAGTCCAAAATCCAGCCATGTATTTTGGAAAATCAACAAAACCTTCAACGACAGCTGATCTGAAGACTGCTACAGCGTTTTTCACCGGAGAAACGTCGTCACCAGCAGAGACAGATGACACACTCAATAGAGCGTTCTTAGGATTGGGAAGATCGAAAGAACAGCAACCTCAAGCAACACAGGCATCAACATCTCAGGGCTACTCTAAGATGCCCATGAGCGCAAAATCGGCCGAAGAACATTTGAACTTGCTTGCGTCATTTGTGGTCGCGTATGGAAACTGCGTTCAGGGGAAAATAAACGATCCTGCACTCTGGGATGAAGATTATGATCAGGTAGACCCTGACGATCTTTAGGAAATGGATCTAAAATGGCAATTGGCCATGGTAACACAACGGGTTAAAAGATTCATCAAACGAACTGGGAGGAATCTGACTATGAATAATAAGGGGATTGGCTTTGATAAGTCCAAAGTCAAATGCTACAATTGTCAAGGTCTGGGACACTTCGCCAGAGAATGTCAGAGACCGAAGGTAGATACTTACCAAGGGCAGAATCAGCATCATGGACAGTTTCAGAATCAGTCTCAACGGAGATACCTTCCGAGTTCATCTTCTGGTCAAGCCAATCTAGCTGGTCTATTATCAAACGTCACATCAGACAGACAGCTGGATGGAACTTATGACTGGAGCTCACATCCAGAATCTAATGCTAGAGCCTTCATGGCTGAAGTCACTGAGAATGGATGTGAAGGGGAAGAGCAGAACACAAGGGACAGCAGTCCAATGTGGGTGGAGAAGACGAATGATCAGACGCTTCTGGAGTTTGCCGCTCAAATGGCCAACGTGGAATCCGACCACACAAAGGTTAGTCTAAATTACTCTCTTTTCCATGAATTATGTATGTTATGTGTTACTTCTAACGATAGGTTAAATCTAGTATTAGAATCACATAAGAACATAACTGCTCAAAATGAGTCTTTAAAATCTGATAACGCTAGCCTGAATGACATTAAGCAAGATCTTAAGGACAAGCTTAAAGATGATGCACAAGATGTCATAGTTCTAAAAGACAAGCTGAGTGAGCAGTGTGTTAGATTAGAACTAATGTATGAGCATGTAGAGGCCTTGACCAAAGATCTTAAGACAAAAGAAGTAGAGCTAGCTGAAACTAGGGTGAAGGTGGCCGAGGCGAATAGTAAGCTAGAAAAGTTTAGGAATTCAAGTCTGAACCTAGGGAAAGTTTTAGATGCTCAACGCCAATCTAAAAAGCCTGTAGGTCTAGGATTTCATGAGATTCCTCCACCTTTTAATGCAAACTATGTGCCTCAACCTCAGGAGAAAACTGAGAAATCAGAAGACTTAGAGGACATACCTGCACCTATATCTGAGCCTATAAAAGAAAATACACCTAAGGTGACTGATACAACCGTCAAGGTTAAGAAAGTCAAATTTGTGTCTTCCTCCAGTGAAACACCTGCAGGAAAACATAAAATTGATTTTAATGATCAGGACAATGAACCAGTCGCAATAGATGTTCAAAAAGACCAGGACACAAGTGAGACACCTAAGACTAAGGGCACACACAAGAAGTCCATTGACAAGATGTCCTGCTTTAGATGTCATGAAAAGGGGCATGTTGCTTCTAACTGTCCGCTTAGGAAAACTGAAGTTACACCTAAGACAGGGAAGTCAACACCAGTTAAGCCCTCAACAAATGTGGCGAGCACTAGTAGTTCTCAGAGTACCGAGAAAACTGTGCAGGTCGCACCAAAACAAGTTGTGAAACAAATACCGGTAAAGGTTGGACCAAAAGAAGTGGTTAGGACTAATTCACCGAATCGAGTCGTAAATCAATCTAGGTCTGGACCTCAACAACAATATAGGAGCACAACACCTAGCAGAGCATACACTCCAGCTAGGTCACACACTCCTATTAGACATCACACACTGGTAAGAGCTCAAGGATCTCAATCTGAAATGAAATATAATAGGAATTATTCAAGAGCTCCACAACAGATGCCTACTCAAAGGCAGAGAGTGAATTTACATCACTCGGCACCACAACAAACTCCTGTTCAACGACCCAAGTCACCTGAAAGGCGAGATGGGTATTTGAAAGAGTTTAAGTATGTGGACGAGAATGGTATAACCAAGTCAGTTATGGCTTGGTTTCCCCGTGATAACTAACATATTTTCTTTCATGTGCAGGAGATCACCACAGGTCCAAACAACAAATGGTTCGTCAACAGTGGATGCTCCAGGCACATGACAGGGGAAAGAAGTCTCCTTACAGACTTCAAGGGTGGGAATCGGGGATTTGTATCATTCGCGGGAAACAAAGGAGGAAACATCACGGGTACTGGAGTGGTCACTAATGGGACGATCAAGTTGGATCAAGTTATGACGTTGATAAACTGGTTCAGAATCTCATTTCGTATCTCAAATCTGTGACAAGAAGAATTCGGTGTTGTTCACTGACACTGAAGCGTTAGTGCTAAAACCGGGGTTCAAGATTCCTGAAGAATGGATATTGATGCGGGCACCAAGGAAGAATGACTTGTACATGCTCGATATGAACAAGCCGGAAACTTCGATGGGTCCGATCTGGTTACTGTCAAAAGCTTCGGAGACTGAATCAGTGTTGTGGCACAGACGCATGGCACATTTGCACCTAAGAAAAATGAACTATATAACGAAAAATGGATTGGTGCAAGGTGTGCCTAAGAAGAGTTTTCAGTTCGAGGACAAGTGTCTACCATGCAAGAAGGGCAAACAACATAAGAAGGCACACAAGTCCAAGACTCAGAACTCCATAACCTCTACATTCGATTTGTTGGATATGGATCTCTTCGGACCAATCAACAAAAGGAGTATAGGAGGTAGTTGGTATTGTTTGGTTATCACTGACGATTACTCACGATTTTCTTGGGTTTTCTTTCTAGGTACAAAGGACGAGACGGCTTCCAAGCTCATCGGGTTCTTAGACCGAGTGGAGAATTCCTATGGAACACGGGTTAAAAGGCTACGTAGTGATAATGGAACAGAATTTAAAAACACTATAATTGGTGTATATTGTCTATCAAAGGGCAAAGTGCATCAATTCAGTGCACCATATGAGCCTCAACAAAATGGGGTGGCCGAACGTAAAAACAGGACATTGATTGAGGCAGCTAGGACTATGCTTTCGGATTCAAAGCTTCCTACCATGTTTTGGGGGGAGGCAGTGAATACCGCATGTCATATTTTAAACCGGGTCCTAACTGTCAAATCTTTGAACAAAACCTGTTATGAAATTTTGAATAAACGGCCACCTAATTTAACTGGCTTCGAACCGTTTGGGGTACCATGTACTTTACTGCGAACAAAACATCAACCTAAGTTTGGTGAAAAGGCTGACGAAGGATACTTCCTAGGTTATGTGCCGAACTCACCAAACAAACGGGTTTTTAACAAAACGAATGGTACAGTAGAAATTGTGTATAACATTGAAGTCACAAGTTATACACATGAGCCCCAAACTGGTCCGGAATGGATATTTGACTATGATAAATTATTTGAGTCATTTAACATTCCTTTGGATGAAAATGCAGGTACAATCGAAAAGGACATGGCGACGTTGCATCTGATGACGAAGGTCATGCCTTTCCGAGGACTACATTTCAATCCACATCCGAGCCTACTTCGACTGAAGATGTATCTCCAGAAGTCGCTGATCCAGAAGCACCTTCAACTGAGAATCAGACTCAGGCAACAAATTCCAACTCTGAGGAAACTGTCCACGAGGAGGAAAATGTGGAATCTGAGGATGTTCACCCATTAGGTGAAATAGGATCTAACATAGGAGATAATCTGAGAGTTGACGAGATAGAGACCTCTAGGATAAACAAGAACCATCCTATAGAAAGCATCATAGGAAATCCTAACGAGGGTGTGAGGACTAGGAGTAGTTTAAATAACAACACTGTGTTGTTGGCGATGATAAACGACTCCGAGGCGTATCATACCTGTCTCTATTCTTGTTCAATCTCGCAAGTAGAGCCTAAAAATGTGCAAATGGCACTAAAGGGTAACTCCTGGGTTGAAGCGATGCAGGAAGAACTCTCTCAGTTTAGGAAACTAGAAGTGTGGGAGTTAGTTCCTTTACCTCGAGGGGAAATTGCCATAGGAACCAAATGGGTTTTTAAGTGCAAAAGAGCCGATCGGGGTATAGTCACTCGCAACAAGGCTAGGTTAGTTGTAAAGGGTTTCAACCAAGAGGAGGGAATCGATTACAATGAGGTGTTTGCGCCAGTAGCAAGGCTGGAAGCTATTAGGTTGTTTCTGGCTTTTGCTTCCTTCAAGGGCTTTAAGGTATATCAACTAGATGTGAAGAGTGCTTTCCTATATGGAAAAGTGAAGGAGCTGGTGTATGTAGAACAGCCGCCCGGATTTACAGATCCAAAATATCTAGATAGAGTATATCGTTTAGATAAGGCTCTATATGGATTGCATCAAGCACCAAGGGCATGGTACGAGACTCTATCCAACCATTTATTAGAAAACGGGCTTGAAAGGGGTAGGATAGATAGTACACTATTCGTTAAGAGGAAGGGAGAACACTTCATCTTGGTACAAGTGTACGTCGATGATATCATTTTTGGATCATCAGACGAACAAATGTGCAAAGATTTCGAGAAGGTGATGAAGTCGAAATTCGAGATGAGTGCAATGGGAGAGTTAAATTTCTTTTTGGGGTTACAAGTTGACCAGAAGAAGGAAGGTATGTTTATCCATCAGACGAAGTATGTCTATGACATATTGGAATGCTTCGGGATGGAAGGAACGAAACTGACGGCCCATTTCAGCACGCCGATTCAAGTGAATCACAATCTCGGACCAGGTACTGATAGTGATACCGATGTGGATCCGACGTTATATCGGGCCATGATTGGATCACTTATGTATTTAACTGCTTCAAGACCTGACATCATGTTTGCTGTGTGTATTTGTGCTAGGTTTCAAGCTAATCCGAAGGAGATGCACATGAAAGCTTTGAAGCGGATTCTACGATACCTCAAGTCGAAACCGAAGCTGGGACTTTGGTATCACGCGGAGGGAGATCTAGAGTTGGAGGCGTTCACGGATTCTGACTACGGAGGATGCAGCTTGACGCGCAAATCAACAACTGGAGGTTGTCAATTCCTAGGAGGGAGACTGGTTTCCTGGGACGTCGGTAGCCGTGTCAACGTGCGAGGCCGAGTATGTTGCTGTTGGTAGTTGCTGCTCACAGGTTCTGTGGATACAACAACAATTACGGGATTACGGTTTGGCTTATACTCAAACTCCTATTAGGATGGATAACCAATCTACAATCGCTATAACAAATAATCCAGTTAAACAAAGTAAAACAAAGCACATAGACATAAGGCATCATTTTATTCGTGATTGTGCTGAAAAGAACTTAATCAAATTGGTAAAAGTGGCAACGGACGATAATAATGCTGATTTATTTACCAAAGCCTTTGATAAGTCACGGTTTGAATATTTGATTCAACTAAATGGAATCCGCAACCTAGAGTAATTTGACCTTAGTAGAAGTTTATTTCCTTTTATAGCTGTAGTATTTCTTTCTTTTTATAGTCAGTTTGCTAAATTAGAATAGTTTCTATTTTTAGTAAGTTAGTATGTTATCTTCTTTTATTGCTATTTCTTATGAAAAACAAAAGAAAAAAGAGAGAAAACCATAAAAAATTCAAAAGAAGAGAATATCAGAAAAAGAGTTAAGTCTTACATGCATATGTTCAAAATGACGAAAATTAGCACAGTCGTTACAAACTCTATGTGTTTAGGCTTTCACACATAATGCACCTAAAATTCTAAGTGTTATACTTTATTTTAGTTTGATGTGTTGGTAGGCATAATACATATAGGGAGTCCCAAGGCTAATAAAATATTCAAGGAAAAGTCAAACGTGTTCCTAACTTAGATGTATGACCAATCGGTCTTAATTTTTATGTACAAGACATACAAACTTTGAGTCTAAATGAGGTATGCAAACTTTCTGGGGATGTATAGCAACATCAAATGCATCTTAAAATGGAAAGAATAGAAAAATCATACAAAATTGAGAATCAAAAACATGTAACTCTGTTGTACGTAAGTACAGACCTGTTGCCTCTGTTTTGATTCGGGTTAGCAAGATAAGTCGCTTTGTTGTACGTCGGTACAAACCTGTCACCGCTGTCTTGATAGCTTTAAAATAAACCTTAAGTCAAACTAAGACACTTTGTTGTATGAAAATACAGACCTGTGTCTGATGTTTGTCTTTTAAAGAAAGTTTGCAAATACCAACAAGTTAGAATCATTGTCTGTATGCCTTGATCATAAAAGTATGTCTATGTCTGAGTCACGTAAGATAATTTCATGATAAATAAAAAGGCCAAGGGTAATTCCGAAATGTAGCATGTTTAAAGGGGTAAATACCGACAATCGGCTAAATGGGAATGTCACGCCAAACAATCAAAGGAATCAAAAATACCTAAGTGTGAAAGTTTAAGTACTGAAAGTGAGTATCCGACACCGCTATCTGATTGAACCTTTCTTTGACTATACTCGTCAAAAATATTTTGTTAAGTATTTAGCATAGGTTGTAAATTTTAATAAATGTAGTTTAAGTCTAAGTTAAATTTTTTGTTCAAAATTTTAAAATTTTATTTTTACTTTTACTTATTTTTATTTTTATTTTTATTTTTATTTTATTTTACTTAGGAAAAAGGTCAAAAATTACTGAGGGTGCATTCATAGATGAATAAAGGGAAAATGGCGTCAAATAGTTGTGTACTTTTGAGTTTGTACTCATTTACGTAGTGTACTTTTTTTTTTGTGCACATTTGGTAGTTAGACTTTCAAAAATGTTTCAATTAGGTAGTTGGGTGACTTGGAAACCGGCACCAACCGGTCACCATGCTTACGTGGACGAGTTTTTCAAGAAAAATGGCATCAAATAGCTATGTACTTTTAAGTTTGTACACAATTATGTTGTGTACTTTTTTTTTGTGCACATTTAGTAGTCAAACTTTTAAAAGTGTTTCAATTAAGTAGTTGGGTTACCTAAAAATCAATACCAACCGATTACTTTGCTTAAGTGGACATATTTTTTATAATTTTGAAATTAAAAAAACTTAAGATGATTTATTTTTTCTATAAAACTATAAAAAGATTTATAAACCAAATATGTATCAAATTGATGAAATATGCTTTCATTTTATAACAATATAATAGAGCATTAGTTTTCAACTCCTAAACATGATACCTATCAAATGGAAATGATATGTTTTGAATTTGATAAGCATCGTGATTAAGAGTCATTAATTTTAAGGAGAATTTCATATATATCTTTGTAAACTTCCAACATTACGTATATATCCTTACAAACATTCTTATTATATATATATATATATATATATATATATATATATATATATATATATATATATATATATATATATATATATATATATATATATATATATCCAAATGACTATTTTAAATTTAATTACATCATTTAAAAAATATTAAATGTCATTTTTTAATTAATTTATTATTGAATTAAATTAGAAAACGATATATCTTTATTTTTCTAATTTATTTTTGTGGGAATTTAAGATGGTAGTTTAGGTATTCAAAATTTTTTTAAATGATAAAATAAATTTAAAATAGTCATTTGGATATATATGTGAGATTTAAAGATTTAGAAGGATATATATATGTAATAAGAAATTTTGCAAGCATATATGCGTAATAATTAAAGTTTACAAGGATATATATATGAAATTCTCTCATTCTTCTATGTCATAAAATATGTCAACATAAGTATCATAATCGGTTTGTATCAATTTTTAGGTAACTCAATTAACTACTTAATTAAAATACTTTTAAAAGTTTGACTACTAAATGTGCACAAAAAAAGTACACAACATAAATGTGTACAAACTTAAAAGTTCATAGCTATTTGATGTCATTTTTCTTGAAAAAACCGTCCACGTAAGCATGGTGACCGGTTGTTGCCGGTTTCCAAGTCACCCAACTACCTAATTGAAACATTTTTGAAAGTTTGACTACCAAATGTGCACAAAAAAAAGTACACTACATAAATGAGTACAAACTTAAAAAGTACACAACTATTTGACGCCATTTTCCCATGAATAAAACAAACATTGCGTGAAAATCTAGTGCTTAGGGTAAAAGATTTGGCATAGTTTATTCCGTTACACAATAAGATTGAAAAAGTTGAATTTATTTTCGAAATTTTCAAAGTTTCAGGGGTGAATTCGAGTTTAAGTTAAACTCGAAAATATAAGGGCTCGAATCCGTCAGTAGATTCGAATCTATCAATAGAGTCGAAGGTAGGAAGTATAAATAGGTTAACAGTAATAGTCATTAAGTTATATGTTTTCGAATCTATACTCTCGAGTCTATCTGGCGATTTCGAATCTATTGTCCTCGAGTTTGCCGATTTCTCAAAATCAACTATTTGTCGAGTTTCTTACGTGTGGTTTCGATTCTACTCATAGATCTAGGTATAAACAAGTGTTTTGCACAAGATTTAAGTAGTCTTATCCACCATCTAAGCCAAAATCATTGAATTTTTGAAGGTTTATTGGTAGAAAACTTGTTTTTCAAAATTACAAAGTTTGGACCGGTAAAGAGTGAAATTAAATGCAAATATCTTTGATTAGAACCTAGTAGGGCTAATGAATGTGATTTTCTGAGTCCAAAATGGTTAAAATCATGGATTTTTGTAAGGATGTGGGTCGACGATTTCGAATCTGTTCATGACCAGTCTCGAGTTTGTCAGTAAACTCGAGAAGGTCATTAAATTCGAATGTGTCATCAAACTCGAAAAAGTGTTACTTCGAATCTGTTTGTTCGAATTTGTCATTTTATTTGAATTATTCAATTTAAATTTAATTAAACTTGTAGAAATTCATATGTGTTGGATTTTGTACTTAAACAAGTTCAAAATAAAACAAATTTGAATTTAAACAAGTTTATTCATTTTTAATAATTCTAATACTTAATCTATTGTGCAGACATGGCGGATAGAGTGTTTGTGCCAAAGCATAATATGGTCATTCCCCCTGACCATAATATCCCTGAAGCGCAGGGTTTCCGTCAGATGGTGGATTTCCTGGTGGAATCCAGAATTTCATTTGCACTGTCCCATAACATCCAAATCGTTATTCCTTATGTACGCCAGTCTTATGAACATCTACAAGTGGATTGCACTGTCATTCCGACAGTTCTAAGGACAAGGATAGCAGGACAGCCGTTGGTATTTTCAGCTGATATACTACGTCAAGTTCTGCAGCTGGGAACTCAGGAGGAAGAAAATGGACCTATAGATTTTCCTTTAAGTATTAGGCAGGCTGCTTTCGTGAGGATGGGTTATAGCTTGGATGTTACTAAGGCATCCTATATGAAGAGTGGACTCATTGGGCAATGGAGATTTCTGGCGCACGTGTTCATGGTATGCTTTGCGGCCAAGAAAGCGGGCTTTGATTATATTGTATCGAAGATCCAGTCAGGGATTATCGCATTGGTTTATAATCGGCGTTTCAGTTTTTCAGAAATGTTCTTCTCAGAGTTTGTTCATCAAATCACTGCTCCTGAATGCGAAAGATTGTTACTTTACCCCCGCTTCGTGATGATGCTCATCAGGCACTTCTTGCCAAATTTGCCGCAGCTTAATGAGATTCAAAGTGTAGCAGTTATCGATAAAAGGATTTTTGCTGATTGCTCTGCTCATAGAGGAAGGTTAGCAGTCCCGGTCGAGCGACCTTTGTTTGGGGTTGTAATAGACAGGAACTTTGTAGCACCAGATGATGCCAATTGGGCAGGTGAGATGGAAGTTCAGCATAGACAGCCACAACAACAACAACAACAACCGCGCCCTCAGCAACAGAGGAGACGCCAAAGATCTACAGGGAGTCAAACTCAAGCAAGTAGGCCTTCTACCAGTCAACATCAAGAGGCACAAGAGGCAGGGCCTTCAAGTGCACAACCCGAATCTGATCAGATAGCACAAACATTGGAGGAAATCTGGGCTTCTGGGCCTCATGCTAATGAAGAGATAACTGCTGAGCTCGTTGATCCATTGCTAGAGCCTCCGGAAGGAGAAGATGATGTTCTTAGGGAAGTCGATGAATATCAACCTGAGCAAACAAGTAATGACATGTCATCTTCAGCTACTGAATCTGAAGACATGGAAGAGCTAGAGGTTGAAGTTCCAGAGTCTGTCACTGCAGAACCATCTGTCCAGATGGGAACCTATGGATCGAGGATAGTAGTGACTGAAGAAGCTTCACGGCGACGAGCATCACGGGAGTCTGATGATTCTGATTTTGAGGAAGAAGAAGTTGCTCCATTATTGACAAGGCAAAGGGCTAAACGTCATCGTTTTATGCAGGGAGCTACCTCAGCTTCAGCTGCACAGCCTGAAATAGCTCATCCTCCACCTACTCAATCTACCATTCCACCATCACCACCACCTGTTGAACCGTACATCCCATCACCCATCATTCCGACCCCAATACAATCCATTCCATCCACCTCATCCACCTACGCAGAGAATCAAAGGTTTTTGGAACTAAAAGATAGAGTTGACATCCAGCAGATTCAAATCTTTGGCCTGACAACGGCTCTCGGTGAAGTACAAAAGCATAATGCCAATCTAGATATCGAGAATGCCGAGCTGAAGAAGACTGTGGATCAGGTTCAGGAAGATAACTTGGAGCTAAAAGCCTTTGTAGCTGATCAAGCGGCCGAGATAAGATTGATGCGCTCCCTGATTGAGCAATTAATGAAAAATATAAAGGCTCAGGGGGAGACAAGCTGCAGTGATCAAGTGGAGCTGCCGAGGGATGATGATGATAATAATGAAGATGAAAATGGCAATGATCATAGCACGCAAAGACATAATGAGCCAGTAGATTTTTCTGCTGCTCAGGATGCTGAGACTCAGGGGGAGCCAAGTCAATCAGGAGCTGTAGAAGGAGAGGCCAGTTCATCCAAAGCCACAGAGTCGGAGATAAATGAGATGATTGAAGCACTAATGGATCTCGACGATGACCCTATGGACCTTGGCTTTGATTTTGAGGATGATATGGAAGAGTTAGAAGAAGGAGAATTTGTTCCCGAAGATATAACAGATTGGAAATCCGATGATGAAGTTTGTGCTGATGAAGATGATGAAGCCAATGAGATCATCGTTCAGCAAAATCCAATCACAGATACTTATGTGATAGACGGAAATAATGTGACTAACATAGAAGTAGTCAATGCTGCTTTAAATGTTGATTCATCAAGGGAAGAGCCTGCCAGAGAGCTTACCAATGAAGAGAAAAGAAAACTACGGTTCAGGGCAGAGCAAAAGGAGTTAGAGTTGAAGAAGAAGATGCGTGTGCCGGATACTGGAGAGCTATCCGGAAGTATATTGAGCTGGTTCTTTGATCGTGAATTGCAGCTATTCATTATCAAAAGAAAAGATGGTCTCCAGTACCTCAGAAAAACTCTGAAAGTATTCAACTCCTTGCCGAAGATTGAGATAAAGGCATTAGCTTGGAAGGAGCTAATCAATATTGGCAACGACCCTTACGCTGAAATAATTGCCAAGGTCATAAGAAAAGAAGGAAGGTCGAGAAAGTTCGAACGCCTCAATCCGAGGATAGGTAAACGAGTAATGGATCATTCTCGAATTGATCCTCTGACTGGGCGTCCATGGATGAAAATACAATACAGACCAGTGAGATGTCTGAGAAAGGTTCCACTCAAGCCAATGCCATAGGACGTCATGAAAAACCTAAACTGGTGGTATGTGGAAAGTGAAACGGGAGAAGCTGTGATGGAAGATTTTGAAGAAAAAGAGATTCTTAGAATCTACGATCCCCTTCACCTTGTAAACCTTTCTAAAGATGACCTTCAAGTGCTACATGCTCATAAGATCTCAAGCGAGACTCATATGGATAATGAGGCTAGAAAGTATGAAAATGTAGTTAAAGTGTGTATTGAGAAGGGTTTGTATGCTGGCAGTAGTTTGAATAAATAATAAACAAAGTACTTAAATCAAATGTGTGAATTGTTAGAAGCTATCGTCAAGGGGGAGTCTGTTGGTACACCCTGTGTGACGATAGCAGTCTAAGTGATCCAACATTGTGGTATTAGCAAGTGTTTGATATATATGTTTATATATGTTTGATAATTATTATTGATTGTATGTTTGAACTTGATGTAACGTATTACAAGAAGTTCAAACATAAAGATCAAAGATAAAATCAAACATAAGTTAAAAACATAAGTTTCAATTCTAAGTTAAATAGGTGAAAGAGTAAATTCGAATTCTATAAGGATTGGCATTCGAATCTATGACAGATTCGAATGTATTCCTAGGCAGATTCAAATGTTTCTCATAAGGTAGATTCGAGAGTGTCCAGGGGACAAACTCGAATGGGCCTTGGGCCTGATTCGAGTTTGGCCCATGGCAGAGTCGAATTAGCCTCTATAATTAGGGATAGACTCGAATCATTAAGAGACTTTTTGCAGAATTCGAGAGAGATTAAGCAAAAGGCGATTTCGAGTTTATCATCAGTTTTAGTGTTGTTTCGGAGAGAATCAATTCGTAGGTGCGTCCTTCGTAGTTCGTACAGCTTATTGATAGTCTCCGTGTTCCTAGTGAGAGTTGTTACCGTCTACCCGTTAACGAGGATTCCGCACTCGTTGACGGTCTCGCGTCTAGATAGATCCGTGTTGTGTAGACCTTACAAGTGGTATCAGAGCCTACGGGGTGTTCTTAGTGTTCTTCGTGTTCATAAAGATACATCCTAGGTTTCTTGACGCTTTTGGACGGTTATTCTCTCAAGATTCGTGTTGTTTTTCGTATTTTTCATTGTAAAAATATTGATTTAATCTGCAAAACGTTAAGAAATCGAAGTATTAGCCGTTTTTCGAGTTTGCGGCGCTCGAATCTATTAGTAGTAATTAGGGTTTTACTTTGTCTCGAGTCTAACCAAAATCCGCTCCTTTCGAGTTTGATAAACAGTGTTTCGAGTTTAATTCGAGTTTGTGCTAAAGTCAATTAGGAGTCTCGAGTTTGCTGTAATTCGAGTTTGCTTCGAGTTTGGACTATAGTCGAACATGGTGCTTCGAATCTGCTGGGTATTCGAGTTTGTCTTGACCTTCGAGTTTGGAGACTTTCGAATCTGTCATCAATTTCGAATTTAATTGAATTACAAAACTTAATCGAATTTAATCCCAAATAAATTTAAATTTAATTATATTCGAATCTATCTAAAGTCGAAAGAATTAACTTAATTTAGTTTCGAATTAAATTTATTAAGTTCAATACAATTACTTTTGAAACGATGTCAAATCTTCAAAAGTTTCTAGAAATGGATCATAAATTACACCATCATCAACTTGTCCGATTCTGAGGATGAGTACACCCCCATGAGCCTCGAAGTCACTGAGGTTTTCACCGAAGGAGAACCGTCTGAAAAAGAGGACCCCTCCGAAGAGCCGATGGAGGAGTCAAAGAGGAGCCCATGGAAGAAGACAACGCCGGAGAGGATCCACCACCCCCGGTGATCCCCTCCTACACACCATATCACCCCGAGGTTCCGTCATTCAAGCCTTACCGTCCCCACCCCAATGGCCCAAAGATGCTGTTTACACCCCGAAAGAGGGTAATCATACCGACGCGGGAGTCTATTCCCATCCCGACTACTCTACCAAGTCCACCACCACAGCAGCGACGGGCAAACGCCCGTAGATTGGGCTGGATGCTCGAGACCCTCCAAGAGTGGAATCCGGAGGAGGGAATCCCCTCCCACTTTGAGATCGGAGGACCATCCTCCGCACCTACCCCACCGCTCACCCAGAACACGCCAAACAGACCATACCTCTCTAGATAGCTTGGTCTTCAAGGCACAACCTCCAAGTGCGGTTGCTTAACCAATACATTGGAGAGATGACAGTCCGTTTAGAGCGGGAGGAGTTGCAAAACTCCAACCTATACTGGGCTAACCAGCACGCCCTCGCCATCCAACAGGCCGGGCTAGATAAGCTTCGACAACGATTAGCCGAGAGCGAGGCCCGTAAAGAGTAGCTGACTCAGCGCCTCAATGCATTAGAAAAGGAAGAGACCCCCGATCACTCCCACACCTAGTACCCCCCTCCTCTATCTTTTGTAATGTTTGGAAATTATTATGTAATAGTGTAGGACTTAAAATTTTCGGGTAATAACCCGCCCCAATGTAAGAAATTTAGGAATTATTAATGAATTTGGAGCTGCTGCAGAAAGAACAGTTGTACGCCAAATTCTCTAAGTGTGAATTTTGGTTACGAGAAGTCAAATTCCTAAGGCATGTGATCAATAGCCAAGCAATTCAAGTAGACCCATCAAAAATCGAGGCCATTAAGAACTGGGCAACTCCTTGGACCCCCACTGAAATCTGTCAGTTCTTAGGTCTTACCGGTTATTATAGGCGATTCATTGAAAACTTCTCGAAGATAGCTGGTTCTTTAACGGAATTGACTCGAAAGGACATAAAGTACAACTGGGGTGAAGATCAGGATCTAAAACTAATTAACCAAGACTAGCTGATTTGAATTTATCAGAGTATAAATCAATAATCTTGCTTTGAATCAAAGTTTAATTAAGAAGTTTGCGGAATAACACTTAATTATTTTAACAAAAGCTTTCAGAATAAATAGCAGATAAACACAATAAATAATCAAGACTGCTTGTATTGCTGATCTCAATGATTACAATCACCTCTAATCTGTTTGATTAGACGAAGAACACAGACTGTTCTTAGGGTTTTACAACCTTAGAGGCTTATGAAAACTTAAACAAAAAGCAATTACAGACTCGAATATGCAGAAAACTCTTATACAATAGAAAGACCTATTCTATGTATTTATATTGCTTCTTGATATGTTTCCTTGAAGAACTATGACTTCTCTGATAGTAGATATGCTGGAATCTTCGTGTAGATATCTTTTCCTGAAAATCAGCACTTTCTGTTTATGAAACTGTTGAGCAGCTTGAATCACTTGACAGCTTGAACAGAGCAGCTCGAGTTGATTTACTCTGGCAGCTTGAACTTTTACACTGGCAGCTCGAGTTTCTTCAACTAGCAGCATGAACTTTGGATTTACATATAAACTCTACTAACAGTTTGAGAAGTCTAACTAACAGCTTGAAGATACTTAAACTATTTCCCAACAGACACTTCGAATGTTAAAGCAAAGGTTGTGTTGTGCACCTATTCTGTCCCTACCGGAAGGAACAGAGGATTTTTTTTGTTTACTGCGATGCCTCACATAATAGATTGGGTTGTGTGTTAATGCGAAGAGACAAGGTTATCGCTTATGCATCGCGGAAACTTAAAGTTCATGAGGTAAACTACATGACTCACGAACTGGAGCGTGGAGCTGTGGTATTTGCTCTCAAGATATGGAGGAACTACCTTTACGGTACAAAGTTCACGGTGTTTACAGATCACAAGAGCCTTCAGCATATTCTGAACCAGAAAGAGTTAAACATGAGGCAACGTCGCTGGGTTGAGCTGCTTAGTGATTACGACTGCGAGATCCGATATCATCCGGGTAAGGCAAACGTTGTAGTTGATGCCTTGAGCCGGAAGGAACGGGTTAAACCTTTGAGAGTCCAAGCTTCGGTCATGACTTTATGTCAGGATCAAAATCACAACCTAAGATTAACTGGTTTGAATAAATCAGAGTGTAAACCAATAACCTTGTAATGAATCAAAGTCCAATTAAGAAGTTTGCAGAATAACACTTAATTGTTTTAAGAAAAACTTTCAGAATAAATAACACATATATATAATCAAAAATGAAATTTTTTATATTGCCAAACTCACTGATTACAATCACCTCTACTCTATTTGATTAGACGAAGAAGACAGACTGTTATTAGGGTTTTACAACCTTAGAGGCTTGAGAAACTTAATCAGAAAGCAATTACAATTGAACCACACGATTACAAAACTTGCACGTACAGACTTACAATAGAAAAAACCTATTCTATCTATATATAAAGCCTTCTGCTTTGTTTCCTTGAGGAACTCTGATTTCTCTGGTAGTAGATATGCTTGAATCTTCAAATATAAATCACTTCCTGAATTTCAGCACTTTCTGTTTGTTAATCTGTTGAGCAACTTGAACTTTTAACTCTGACAGCTTGAACTTTTGAACTTGCAGCTCGAACTTACTCAACTAACAGCTTGAACTTTGTAATTACACAGAAAAACTACTAACAGTCTGAGAAATCTAACTAACAGCTTGACATACTTAGAATATTTCCCAACAATCTCCCCCTAACTTAAATTCTTTACACAAGACTTAAAGTTTCTATACAAATAAGGAAATAAAGCAAAGTAAAACTGTTATCTACAAACTAAGGCATCCAAAAACTTACAGTTGTGAAAGTTTTTGCTTTATTGCCTTTATGTAATCTCTTTTCAACTCCTCTTATCACAGTGAATCTTCATTGAGCTTATTTGGAGTAGCCAAGCCTTTGGCAGATTAAAGAATTCAAAATTGTAGAACCTGCTAGATCCGTCTGCAAGCTTGAGTCTACATGTCATTGATTTGGCATATACATCAACCTGTACAATCTTCATCTCCTTGGCAGCTTCCATTTCAACTCTTGTAGACTCTGGATCAAAAATGCTTCTAAGATCTTTTACATTTCTATAAACCCATACACATTGAGATCTTGAATGGCTAACAGTTCCAATGTGATGCATTTTTGTCAGATCATCTCTGGTTAGCTTTTGTGCCATCTGAGCTAGGCTCTTATGTTCTTCTTCTGGACCAGCCTCTCTTCTAATTACAATATGATAGTCCAAATCAATGTCATCCATTGATTTAGCATACCAGTAAGTAATAGGCAGTTTAGAGAAATCATACTGATCCAGGGCCTTTTCTATTTCCAGTGCCTTTTGAAGCTGTTGTTCAAACATTACTCTTTGAACTTGATCAATCTTTGTTTGTGGAGGAGGATCACTAGCAACAGCTTGAACTGGTTCTTGTTGGCATTGGACTTGTTGGGACACTTTGGCTGCTTCTTGTTTTTCTTTCTCCTTGTCATACAAGGCCTGAAGCTTTTCTGTTGTCCATGACTGAGCCATTACTCTTGATAGTCCAACTGATGCAGAGAAGTTTATCAAAAATTTTATGTGTTCTGCCTTTGAATGCCCTGTTGGCATTTTCCTTTTCTTCTGATTTTGCTTGACGACAAACCCTCTTAGATAATCACCGAAGGTTTCATCATCTTTCTTTTGATCATGAGTTTGCTGGTCTAAGAGTTCATCCTGTTCTTCTGCTATTTTCCTTGCTAATTCAGCATCATGAGCAACCTGGGCTTCTTTAAAAGAGAATTTAATATTTGGAGATTCAATTAGAATGCCTTTACCCTTATCTTTGGAAGCTGATGTTGTGGATTGGACTGTTGTGACAGGTTCCTCTGATGGGAGCAGCTTGAGTTTCTAGGCAAACATCTTGAGTAGCTATTGGGACTGTTAGCCTAGAAACTGGGACTGTTGGAGGGGAGGTTGAAGCTGTTTGGACTGAAGGTGGGATCTCCTGATTCTCCCCCTTTTTTGATGCATTGGTTTGGCCAGGTGGAACAAAGACCTTTGCAGGCAGGGTTCGAACCAATTTCTCAAGTTGTATAAATTTGTTTCCACAGAGTGTGAACCCTTGATGAAAATAGTCCAATCGTTGATGTTGGGCTGCTATAGTCTATTGCAGAGTGTGATTTGTGCCCCCTGTGCAGCAATAATGCACTTGTAAAGTTCCAATATTGCTACAACAGGTTTCAGCTGTTGATCCGTTAATGCCACGAGTTGCAGACTAGCCTCAAGATCTTCAAATGATAGTGGTATTTGAGATCTATCACTGGCAGGAATTCCAGAGGTAGAAAGATCTGGGCCCCTTTGTTCTTGGTACTGGGGACTTCCAGAAGGCGGTTACACACCCTCTGTTGCCATGGGTGTCGTCTTAGAGATGTTGACAATGACCTGTGCCTCTTGTGCAGAGACATCAGTAATGTCAGCCACAAATCCCATATGGACATCCTCTAATGGAATGTCCACCTCCAAATTGAGGGTGGGAGAGTCCTCAGTGGGTTCCCTTTGGATATTACATGCAGAAGTGTCCTCCTACATAGGGATATTTGGCACTTGTGCTTGGGCTGAGGAGGAAGGAGCTCCTGAAACCCTTTGTCTTTCGTATTTTAGGAGTGTTGGGGGTGGGGATGTATGTGTAATAGAAGGAGCAGATGAGATGTTTGTATCATGAGGAGTGGGTTGGGGTCCTGGGGGTGAAGCAGTGATGGATGGATGAGCTTGCTCAGGACCCTCTCCTCTGTTTCTTGGATTGATATCCAGCATTGCAGAAGGCAATGGGACATCCACATTCAAAAAATTGGCACTAGGTTTTAAAAGTCTTTTGATTGATGGTAAAGAGTGCCTATGGGAAACATGTATCCTTTTGTGTATTCTAAAATTGTTGCAAGAGTTTGCAATTATTTCAGCCAAAAATCATGGATACATAAAAAATTTCCCATTCTCTAGGGCATGATGCCTTAACATCCCCTGGAAAATCATATCTGAAAAGTTGAACTGTTGGCCTGTTGAAAGACACACTAGAGCAGTGGCAATGTTTGAGGAAAACTCAGACCAACCAGTTCTTTTGGGACTTATGCATTGCTGAATGATATGCACAAAATATTACCATTTAGGGGCAAAATGTGCTATACCATGCTCTTGGGGCTTGGTGGAGTCCATAGAGGGCTTTGTCTAATTTGTAGACTCTGTCTGGATATTTATAGTCCTCAAATCCAGGGGGTTGACACACATAAACCTCTTTTTCGATTGTACCATACAGGAGTGCAAATTTCACATCCATTTGGTACACTTTGAACCCTTTGAAGCTGACATAAGCTAAGGACAGTCTGATGGCTTCTATCATTGCTATTGGGGCAAAGACATCATCATAATCTATTCCTTCTTCTTGAGTGTATCCTTGTGCTACCAATCTTGCTTTGTTCTTTATTACTACACCTCTCTCATCATTCTTGTTTCTGAAAACCCATCTTGTACCAATTGCTCTCTTTCCTTTAGGCAATTCAACTAGAGTCCATACATTCTGAATCTTGAATTGCAAAAGTTCTTCTTGCATTACCTCAATCCAAGATGGATCCTTCAGAGCCTCAGATGCGTTCTTAGGTTCTAATTGGGACATGAAGCATGAATGTTCAAAGGCAGCTAGACTAAATTCAAGAACTGTTGATTCAGCATCAGTGGACTCCTTGTGAACCATTGTCCTTGTCTGCACAGGTGTGCGTGGGTCTCCCATTATCTGATTGAGAGTATGATACTTGTGAACCCTGAGTGTGGATTCTCTTTCAGTCTGAAATGATATTCCTAGATTTGTATCATCATCTTCAGGACCACTTGATGATTCTGCTCCAGTGACAGCTTGATCAGAAGATGGGACTGTTTCCCTATTGGATGGAGCTGTCACATCAGGACTTGGGATTGGCACTTCATAATCTGGAATTGTATGTTGAGCATCCAGTACCCCTGGTGGGTCACAAGATAGAAGTGGTAGTATAGTATACTCATCCCATTTATCAGAATCTTCAACAGTTTGAAACTTTGTGCCAACAGCTTGAATGTTTGTGTGACCAGCATGAGAATTTGTGTTGGCAGCTTCAACATTGTCTTCATTAGTTTCTACAGTATGCTCAACAAAGCTCAGAGAATTTGTTAGTGAATCTAAATCAAACAACCAATCAGGACCAGTGCCTTTGACATTAGCAGTGTTTTCATTAAACTCAACGTTGGCACTTTCTTCAATGGTTTTAGACACACTGTTATATACTCTATAGGCTTTGCTTTGAGTAGAGTAACCTACAAAGAAACCTTCTTCAGCTTTACTTTCAAACTTTCCTAAGTGAGTTTTAGTGTGAAGAATAGTGCATGAACAACCAAAAGATTTTAGAAAGGCTACTAAAGGAACTCTGTGATGGAATAACTCATATGGAGTTTTCCCTTGTGACTGAACAATTTGAACCCTATTTAACACATAACAAGCTGTATTGACTGCCTCTGCCCAAAAGGTCATTGGCAGTTTGGAATCAGCTAGCATGGTTCTAGCAGCTTCTATTAAAGTTCTTTTCTTTCTTTCAGCTACACCATTTTGTTGTGGTGTTCTTGGTGCACTATATTGCCTTGCAATACCTTTAGACTCCCAGAAACTATTAGGATATGATTTTTAAACTCAGTTCCATTATCTGATCTGATCACCTTAACCTTTAAGTTTGATTGGTTTTCTATCTTAAGGATAAGGGATTTGACTAGCTCAGCAGTTTCATCCTTAGTCCTAAGAAAGTAAACCCATGTAAATCTGGTGAAATCATCAACAATGACTAAACAGTAAGCTCTTTTATTCAAACTCAAAACAGATGTTGGACCAAAGAGATCCATATGAATAAGATGAAGAGCAGATGAGATTGAATTTACTTCTTTGGCCTTATGAGAAGTTTTGTGTTGCTTGCCTTTGAGGCATGCGACACAGTGATCATCACATTTGAACTCCTTTTGTGGTAAACCTCTTACCAAATTCTTTTTGACTAAAACATTCATAGATTTGAAGTTCATGTGACACATCCTTTTATGCCAAAGAGTAGACTCATTAGATGATGCTTTGGATATCAAACAGCTCAAAGTATTTGATATTGACAAAAGATCTGTGTCCAAACAGTAGAGATTGACCTTCCTTGGTGTTCTAAGTAAAACAAGATTTTCAGGGATTTTAAAATCTTTTGAAAGGACAATACACTCAGAGTCTGTGAATAGAACAATATTTTGTTTATCACAGATTTGAGACACACTTAGTAAATTATACTTTAGCTGTTCAACATACAAAACATCATTGAAGATCATATTGCCTGCTTTGACAGTACCCTTACCTGTTACCTTACCTCCCTTGGAATTTCCACCAAATGCAACAAATCCTCCTTCAAAGCTTTTGAAATTTGAAAAGCATTCAGAATTGCCTGTCATGTGCCTGGAGCATCAACTATCCATATGCCATCTTATTTTATGTTGGGTCCTGTGTGTGCCCTGCACAAATAAAAGCTTAGTTAGTAGTGGAGTAAACCCAAACCAAATTGGTTTTGGGTTGTCCTTGTGCATTGACATAACTAAACACTGTTTGTGTCTTTTTATACTTAGTGAGATCCACTTGTCAGGATCAAAATCACAACCTAAGATTAACTGGTGGATTTTGTGAAGAATATTTAGTTATGACATGAGGTATCCAGGTGTTCTTTCCAACCTTTTCATTAACAGTCTCAGAAGATCCACTACCAGTTCCAGTTTTAGACTTAGTAGTTTGAACTGGGTTTTTAGTGCTAACAGCTTCAGAATTTGCAGTACCAGTTCCAACTTTAGACTTAACAGTCTTAACACTTGCATCAGCAGTTTGATCTGTTTGCTTTGGATTTTGCTAAAACTTGTTTTTGGTGTGTAGGCTATCTTTTGTTGACTTTTAAGTACCTGTGGTCAACTGTCTTCTTTGGAACTGATGTAACAGGTGGTTTGACCTTTAAATTTTTTGAGTTTTGAACAATTGCCTGTTTTTGAACCACAGTCAGTTTTGCAACAGATGGTTTATATAAACAATTCTTGGCCAAATGGTTTTTCCTGCCACAATGGAAACATCTTTTGACTGTTTTGATTGGAGAACCAGTTTTGTTAGACCATAACTGGTTCTTGTTCCTTTGATTTCCCCTTACCTGCTGTTGTGTGGGAAACTTTTGGACACCATGCTTTTGGGATGTGCATATTGGAACAGTCTTACCCCTTTTATTATTTTTTGAGGAAGATGCAATGTTACAGTTAGAAGGTACAGAATCATGTGGAGCATTATTGCATACACTCATCTTCTCTTTCCCTTTCTTACTGGGGGTTTTGATGAAACTGGAAGTAGGGGTTTCTATAGGCGCACTCATTGTTTTGAGTTCTCTCTCAACTTCTTTACACTCACAGCCTTCATTTGGAATCAGTTCTTCTTTAGATTCAGGACTGTTATCAAGGATAGGATCTACAGTTGTCATTGTCTCATCTAATGGATCATTAACAAGCCTATCAGCAACTTCACTCATGGGATGAATGTATTTGTTGTTGTATGGGGGTTGAGTGGCTCTGTAACCTATACCTTATTTGGGATTGAGCTGAGATTTTACCCTATCTTTAAATTGAACCTCCATTAGGTGTTCTAGCTTTTGATTTGCAAGCTTGAAGCTTCCTAAATCTATATTAACAGATTCTATTTTCTAGTTAGCTTCTAACACCTTCTGTTCAGCCTCATCTAGTTTCTTATTTAGGGTCTCTATTTTCTTATTCAGTTCCTTTTCTCCCACTCATGATATATTCTATCATGTCCCATCTGAATCTCACTATCCTTATAGTCATTGATTTGTTTTTCAAGATCTTCTATAGCCTGCATGTACTCATATCTTCATTCTTCCATCTTAGCTAGAGTTTTGCACATGCTCTCATTATGATCTCTGTACTTTTTAACCATATTTTTGCATGTTTGAGAGCAGAGTTTAACATTTACCTCAGATGGTAGTTCAGTGGAAGTGACATTATATGTTTCTGCCATAAGAGCTTGATTTTGAAACTCTTCTTCTGTCTGATCACTCCAGTCAAAAACATTGTCCTATTGAGAGACAAGAGCTTGTGATGATGAAGCTTGATTAGTTTGCTGGGGTCTTGGTGGCTGTTGACCTTGGGATCTGCATTCTCTGGCAAAGTGTCCAAGCTTGTGGCATTTAAAGCATTCAACTTTTGATTATCAAATGCTGGTTTGCCTTCTGATCTGCCTTGAAAGTTTGGTCTACCAGTTCTTTTCAGAAATCTTTTGGCCCTCATAGTCAACATAGCATGCTGCCATTTCAAGTCCATCTCCTCTAAATCATCTGGATGGATTTGTTCTAAATCTTCAGCATTTAGAGTTAACAGTCCATCACTTGCAACAAAAGCTTCATAATGAACTTCAGTAGAGTTACCATCAGCACCTGAAAAGCAATCACAAAAATTTGATTTATCAGTTAATGCTGATGACAGCAGAGCAGTATTGTGATTGTAAGAAAAGGTTTTCTTTTTATTTTCAATCTCAGATTCAAACACTCTCAGGATTTTGTAAAGATCATCCAACTCTATTTCATCAAGATTATCTTTGGTTCTCCATTGGGCAGCATAGATTGTCCACTCTTCACCAAGTGATCTAAGGAATTTTCTGTTTACTTCATCTTGATCCAAGCTGACTTTGGCACTCTCCAATTCACCTATCAGCTTATTAAACCTGTTAAAAATCTGTGTAAGGTTTTCATTCTTGCCACCACAAAAGTTTTCATACTGCTGTTTTAAATGATCTTTTTGATTCCTTTTGGTGCTAACATTGCCAGCAAATCTTTTCTCTAAAGCAATCCAAAGAGAGTGAGCAGCATAGAACTTTTAAAACTGATGTTGATAAGCATTAGGAATGGCTATCTGTAAGAGAGTAAGAGCTTTCACTTCATTCATTCTAGCATTTCTTTCAAGTTCAGTGTTTGGAGGTGTTTTTATGGGCTTGCCCTCAGCATCTAGTTCAGGAACAACTACAGGAGGATATTCAACAGCTTCCCATATGGCATAATCAATAAATTGAATGTGCTGTTGAATCCTGAGTTTCCACATCTCGAACTCAGTGGGTTTGAGCATAGGCACTTTGAGTCCTTGCCCAGATCCAATACTGCTATTTTCAAATTCCATTGCAGAAAAATAAAAATTTTAAAAGAAATCTTCGGACTTTGAAAACAAAGAAAAACCTGTGGCTTTAATACCACTTGTCAGGATCAAAATCACAATCTAAGATTAGTCGGTTTGAATAAATTAGAGTCTAAACCAATAACCTTGTAATGAATCAAAGTCCAATTAAGAAGTTTGCGGAATAACACTTAATTGTTTTAAGAAAAACTTTCAGAATAAATAACACATAAATATAATCAAAAATCAAATATTTTATATTTCCAAACTCACTGATTACAATCACCTCTAATTTGTTTGATTAGACGAAGAACACAGACTGTTCTTAGGGTTTTACAACCTTAGAGGCTTGAGAAACTTAATCAGAAAGCAATTACAATTGAAGCACACGATTACAAAACTTGCATGTACAGACTTACAATAGAAAAAACCTATTCTATCTATATATAAAGCCTTCTGATTTGTTTCCTCGAGGAACTCTGATTTGTTTGGTAGTAGATATGCTTGAATCTTCAAATATAGATCACTTCCTGAATTTCAGCACTTTCTGTTTGTTAATCTGTTGAGCAGCTTGAACTTTTAACTCTGGCAGCTTGAACTTTTGAACTGGCAGCTCGAACATACTCAACTAACAGCTTGAACTTTGTAATTACACTGAAAAACTACTAACAGTCTGAGAAATCTAACTAACAGCTTGACATACTTAGAATATTTCCCAATACTATACAGTCAAACCTGAACTCTCAAATCCGCGAGGCACAGGAGGAAGCAGTCAAAGAGCCAAATCTGCTAGATGAAGCCTTGAGAGAAATGGATAAACAGTTTGAAATCAAGACCGATGGATGTCGGTACTTCATGAGCAGAATTTGGCTAACAAAATCTGGAGGATTAAGGAAGCTTGTCATGGATGAAGGGCATAAAACAAGATATGCTATTCACCCAGGGTCAGATAAGATGTATCACGACCTAAAGGAAATGTACTGGTGGCCAAACATGATGGCTGACATTGCTACGTATGTCAGCAAGTGCTTAACATGTTTAAAAGTTAAGGCTGAGGACCAGAAACCATCAGGATTGTTGGTTCAACCGGAAATACCCCAGTGGAAGTGGGAGAATATAACCATGGACTTCATCACAAAGTTGCCAAAGACTTCTAGAGGTTATGATACCATTTGGGTGATTGTGGATCGACTCACAAAGACTGCACACTTCTTGTCAATCAAGGAGACTGATAAGATGGAAAAGTTAACACGAATCTATCTTAATGAAGTCGTCTCAAGGCATGGAGTTCCTGTATCAATTATATCAGATAGAGATAGCCGGTTCACATCAAGATTTTGGCAATCGTTACAAGAGGCGTTGGGTACACGCCTGGACATGAGCACAGTCTGTCACCCGCAGACGGATGGTCAGAGTGAAAGAATGATTCAGACATTTGAGGACATGCTAAGGGCATGTGTTATCAACTTTGGCAAAAGTTGGGACATACACTTGGCATTACTTGAGTTTTCCTATAACAACAGCTATCACTCAAGTATTAAGACCGCTCCATTCGAGGCACTTAATGGGCGAAAGTGTCGGTCACCACTTTGTTGGGCTGAGGTAGGAGATAGCCAGATCACTGGACCCGTGATCATCCAGGAGACTACGGAAAAGATAGTCCAGATTCGGAACCGATTAAAGATCGCACGGGATCGACAGAAAATCTATGCAGATGTTCGACGGAAGGATCTGGGATTTCAAGAGGGAGATCAAGTAATGATGAAAGTCTCGCCTTGGAAAGGTGTAATCCGTTTTGGGAAACGAGGAAAACTCAATCCTCGTTATATCGGACCATTCAAGATTTCCAAAAAAATTAGCCCGGTAGCCTACCGACTCGATCTACCCCCAGAGCTTAGTAATGTTCATAATACCTTCCACGTATCCAACCTTATGAAGTGCCTGGCTAATGAAACACTTGTCATACCCATGGACGAGCTGGAGCTAGACGATAAGTTGAATTTCGTTGAAAAATCCGTGGAAATAATGGACCGAGAAGTCAAGAAACTAAAGCACAGCCGGATCCCGATAATAAAAGTCAGATGGAACTCTAAGCCAGGTCTTGAGTTTACGTGGGAACGCGAAGATCAGTTTAGGGAAAAATACCCTCATCTGTTCTCAAATACTCAAGCAGTGGAGAACACGAGCTAATTTCGGGACGAAATTCCCTTAACAGGGGGAGACTGTAACATCCGGCATTAAACCAGGTTAGCAACTATGACCTAATCAGTATTTAATACCCAATTATAACCTAATCAGTGGTCATTAGTAATTAATCAAAGTGATTAACAATGTTCATGAAGAAATTCAACTCAATTAGAATCAATTTCATCGTTGCGATAAATCGGCAAATCAATTAATTCGATCGATTTACGATAAAAGGATTAATTCAACTAAGTACATAATTAAATTATGATTAGTGACACTAATCATACACTAATACAATTACTTAACATTAATTAAGCAAGACTAAAACAATTCATTAATACAATGCATCAAAAAGTATTTATGAAATTAGAAGAAAAGGAAAATACAAGAATACATTTCGAAATAGGGGTGTTATTGGGACCAAACCCTGACCGAACCGGACGGAACCCGGTTAGGACCAAACCCGAATTTGGCTAAAATCTAAACCCGAGCACTGGACCATTTCTTTACAATCGGTCATATTCGGGACCGGTATCGGTTCGGGTATTTGGTGTATAAAACTCAAAAATTAACTCCACTTTGAAGGTTAGGGGTGTTATCGGACCGAACTGGACCGGACCGAACCCGGTTAGGACCGAACCAGAATTTGGCTAAAATCTAAACCCGAGGACCGGACCATTACTTTACAAACGGTCCTATTCGGGACCGGTATCGGTTCGGTTCCGATTCGGTTCGGGTATTTGGTCCACATATAACACCCCTATTTCTAAATACATCTATACAAAAAAAAAAAGATAAAATACCCCCATAAATACTACATATAGCCCAGCCATGTTTAGGACAAAAAGGACCTTGGTATATATTTTTTTTTACTTAACATATCACAATCAAATCCTCCTCTTTCATTTCAAACTAGATCTCACACTATTATTCATCATTTCACCATATTTTCAAGATCCAATTTTCCCTATAAATAGAGAGCTTTCCTTTCATTTTTATCACACCAAAACCTATTCTTTCTCCTCTCAAAAACCGGCCACACACACACATATACTCCACACAATTTTTCTTTCATGTGTTCTTCATATCTTGAAGTGTTCTTCGTGCAACCTTTGAAGATCCAACCTTCTACTCATTTTCAATCTTCTAAAACATCAAAGTAAGTGAATACTAACCTATTATATCTTATGTTAATGTTTATATAAGTCTTGCATAATATATATAATAACCAACTACAACAAGATTCATAAAAACTCAAGTTTATAAATTTCTAGTTTTTGTTTTTAAGTTGTTTTCTTCAAATGTGTTTATAAATATATGAACACATCATGTAAGTGTAAATATTATGAAAACAAGTCATATAAATGTGTTTTATAACTTTTATACAAGTAGTCATTGAATAAACAACAAGAATCACAAGTTATTTCAAGTTTATGAAATACGGAATTTCGGCTGAAATGTTGCATCAACTTTAAAAAATCATAACTAATTCATAACTTAACAAAATGAGTTGATTCTTGTCTCAAAAGTTAGATCTATGTTGTAACTAAAAATCTGGAAGTTTTCATAATTTATTATGGAGTTTAGAACTCCCAGATACTATTTGGGAACCTGAAAGTTTGACAGCTCAAAAATGGCCAACATAGGGTTTTTAACAAGCTTTTTCCCAAACCTAAACACCTAGAAAAATGGTCGTTCTTGACTTTAAAAATTCTTTGTACATAGTAGTTTAATGTCCAAGTAAACCAAAGCCTAAATCATTTTGGAGCTTGGTCAAAAACAGCCTCAAAGTAGGCCGAAAAACCTTCGAAAAACTGGAAAATTATATACATATATAAACTTGACGTTTTAAGTGAGTTTTATTTATAAACTTGTAATGTTGGGTGATTTAAGACATAAAAACTTATATATATATATATATATATATATATATATATATATATATATATATATACATATTATCATATATGAGAGTTATTAAGCCCCTATTATCATTTAGGACTCGATTAAAAACATCCGGTGCATCACCCATCAAAGAACGTAAACTTGCATTTTTCACGAATATTTTGCCATCACACGCTCGGTGAGCCTTCATACCCCCTAATTTCAAACTGTTATGTTTTGGAGTTGAAATACATGCTACGTTTTCATATGGACACGTAAACTACTTCATTTCTATTATGTATTTCACATGTGGTTCCATGAGCCCTCAAATCATGAATCGTTAGTTTCATTTATTTCTAAGCGCGAATATATTGTGGATAGATCTATCGGGACTCATGTCCCCCATTCGGGTTAGTCTTAACCGGCTAACGGCGGAATGCATATATATTTAACATTACGGTATTACTTTTGGGAATACTGCACAGGGCAAACTCATAATTAAGTTTCGGTTGCATGATGGTTTATATGTAATACATAACATGGAATTTATGATTTTATAAATTCGAACTCAACTGTTGATGTCCATACAAGTCATATTTACGTGTAAACCTATGAGCTCACCAACAATTTTGTTGACGTATTTTAGCGTGTATTTTCAGGAAATTAAGGCAAGTGCACCGCATCGGAAGTATTTTCAAGCTTCCGTACTTATGGAGTCGCATTCATTTTTCAAACCATCGGAGATTTATTTGCACTATTTTGGTTAATTTAATTATGCATTTAAATCTTTGTATTTTTTGCAAACTACTTACTGTTAGATATTTTATTTCGATCATATGGAGTTGTTTTGTAATATTTATTGTCTTTGTATTTAGTGTTGTATTTGTTTCCTTTGTAATTTATGTTTATGTATAGCAACATCAAATACATCTTAAAATGGAAAGAATAGAAAAATCAAATAAAATTGAGAGTCGAAAACATGTAACTTTGTTGTACGTAAGTACAGACCTGTTGCCTCTGTTTAGATTCGGGTTAGCAAGATACGTCGCTTTGTTGTACGTCGGTACAGATCTGTCACCGCTGTCTTGCTAGCTTTAAGAATAAACCTTAAGTCAAACTAAGACACTTTGTTGTATGAAAATACAGACCTGTGTCCGATGTTTGTCTTTTAAAAAAAGTTTGCAAATACCAACAAGTTAGAATCTTAGTCTGTATGCCTTGATCATAAAAGTATGTCTATGTCTGAGTCACGTAAGATAATTTCATGATAAATAAAAATGCCAACGGATATTCCGAAATGTAGCATGTTTAAAGGGGTAACATACCAACAATCGGCTAAATAGGTATTTCACGACAAACAATAAAAGGAATCAAAAATTCCTAAGTGTGAAAGTTTAAGTACTGAAAGTGAGTATCTGACACCGCTATCTGATTGAACCTTTCTTTGACTATACTCATCAAAAAAAATATTTTGTTTAGCGTTTAGCTTAGGTTGTAAATTTTAATAAGTATATCTTAAGTCTAAGTTAAAATTTTTTGGTCAAAATTTTAAAATTTTATTTTTACTTAGTTTTTATTTTATTTTATTTTATTTTATTTTTACCTTAGTTTATTTTATTTTATTTTATTTTATTTTTTACTTAGGTAAAAGGTCAAAAATTACTGAGGGTGCATTCATAGTTGGATAAAATAAACACTGCGTGAAAAATCTTGTGCTTAGGGTAAAAGATTTGGCATGGTTTATCTTGTTACACAATACCGTTGAAAAGGTTGAAAAAGTTGAAGTTATTTCAAAATTTTCAAAATTTTTCTAAGTGTTTGGTGTAATTCGAGTTTAGGACAAACTCGAAATTGGGTGGTTTCGAATCTGTCAGTAGATTCGACATTGGCCTTAGATTCAAAGGTAGGTGGTATATATAGGTTAACAGTAAAGTCATTAACTCATTACTGTTTTCGAATCTATATCCTCGAATCTATTTAGGCGATTTCGAATCTATTGGCTCGAGTCTACCGAAAACGACAATTTGTCGACTTTCTTGCTAAAGTGTTCGATTCTACTGATACTTCTAGGTACAAACAACTGGGTTGTACAAGATTCATGTAGTTTTATACACCATTTAAGCCAAAATCATCGATTTTTGAAGGTTTATGAGTCTAAGTCGCGTTTTTCAAAAATACAAAGTTTGGACCAGTAAATAGCCAAATTAAAGGCAAAAATCAGTGATTAGAACCTAGTTGGACTAATGTATGTGATTTAATAAGTTCAAAATGGTTAAAATCATGGGATTTGTTGAAGAGTTGGTCGACGACTGTTCGAATCTGATAATGAACTTTCTCGAGTTTACTGACAAACTCGAGAAGACCATTACATTCGAATCTGTCATCAAACTCGAAATAGGGTTTATTCGAATCTGTCATTTCGAATCTGTTATTTTATTTGAATTATTTAATTTAAATTTTATTAAACTTGTAGAAATTCTTTTATGTTGGATTTTGTACTTAATCAAGTTCAAAATAAAACAAATTTGAATTTAGGCAAGTTTATTGATTTTTATTAATTCTAATAGTTTATCTATTGTGCAGATATGGCTGTTCGAGTATTTGTGCCGAAGCACAATATGGTCATTCCCCCCGACCATCATATCCCTGAGGCGCAGGGCTTTCGTCAAATGATGGATTTCCTTGTAGAATCTAGGATTGCTTTTGCATTATCTCACAATATTCAGATTGTTATTCCTTATGTTCGCCAATTTTATGATCATCTTCAGGTGGATTGCTCTGTCACCCCGACAGTGCTGAGAACTAGAATCTCTGGACAACCGCTAGTGTTTTCTGCCGATATGCTGCGTCAAGTTTTGCAGCTAGGCTCTCAGGAAGAAGAGTCTGGGCCTATTGATTTTCCTCTAAGTATTAGGCAAGCGGCTTTTCAGAGAATGGGTTACAGTTTAGATGTTACAAAGACATCTTACATGAAGAGCGGGCTTATTGGCCAATGGAGATTTTTGGCTCATGTTTTCATGGTTTGTTTCGCGGCAAAGAAAGCTGGTTTTGATTATATCGTCTCGAAGATCCAATCTGGGATGATCGCCTTAGTGTATAATCGGCCATTCAGCTTTACTCAAATGTTCTTCTCAGAATTCGTCCATCAAATCTCCGCTCCAGAGCAGCAACAATTTCTGCTGTATCCTCGGTTCATAATGATGCTAATCAGGCATTTCTTGCCAAATTTGCCTCAGCTAAATGAAATCCAAAGTGTCGCGGTGATGGATAAACGAATTTTTGCTAATTGCTCCTCGCACAGAGGAAAGTTGGCGGTTCCGGTCGAGCGACCGTTGTTTGGAGCTGTTTTGGATAGGAATTTTGAAGCACCAGATACTGCCAACTGGGCAGGAGAAGTGGAAGTTCACACTAGACAGCCACCGCAACAACAACAACAACAACCACAGCCACCGCGAGCACAACAACAAAGGCGAAGACAAAGAGCTACTGCGAGTCAGACTCAGGCATCAAGGCCTTCCACAAGTCAACAGCCAGAGGTACAGGAAGCTGGGCCTTCAAGTACCGTACCAGAATCTGAGCAGATAGCCCAAACTTTGGAAGAAATCTGGGCGTCTGGGCCTCATGCAAATGAGGAAATAACTGTAGAGTTGGTTGATCAGTTGCTACAGCCTCCGGAAGGAGCAGAAGATGTTTTTAGGCAAGTTGAGGAATATGAACCAGAGCAAACTGGTAATGAATTGTCATCATCTGCAACTGAGTCAGAAGAAATGGAGGAGATAGAAGTTGAAGCTCAAGAGTCAGCATCTACAGAACCTCATGTTCAAATAGGAACTTATGGATCACGGTTAGTAGTAAATGAAGAAGCTTCAAGGCGTAGAGCAACAAGAGAGTCTGATGAATCCGATTTTGAAGAAGAAGAGGTTGCACCGTCAGTGACAAGGCAACGGGCCAAGCGTCACAGATTTATGCAAGGATCGTCTTCAGCTTCATCAGAAGAACCAGAAAATCCTCAAACTCAAACTCCTCAACCTCAGGAACCTCAAACCACCATTCCACCATCACCACCTCATGATGAACCATACATCCCATCACCGATCATTCCAACTCCAATTCAATCCATCCCATCAATCTCATCCACATACGCCGACAACCAAAGGTTTTTGCAGCTTAAAGCTCGAGTTGACTTCCAAAATGTCCAAATCTTAGGCCTAACAAAGGCAATCGGTGAAATTCAGACTCATAATGCAAATCTTGATAAGGAGAATGCCGATCTGAAGAAGATTGTGGAAAGAGTTCAGGAAGAGAACGTAGAGTTAAAAACATTTGTAGCTGATCAAGCAGCTGAGTTGAGGACGATGCGCTCCCTAGTTGAGCAATTAATGAAACATTTACAGGCTCAGGGGGAGACATCGTGCCGAGATCAATAAGTGGGCAGGAAGGATGATGATGATGAAGATAACCAAGGCAATGATCCCAGCTCTCAAAGACAGAATGAGCCAGTAGATTTTTCTACTGCTCAGGCTGCTCAATCTCAGTGGGAGCCAAGTCAGTTGGGAGGTGAAGTAGGAGAGGCCAGCTCGTCTAAACCTACGGATTTTGAGATAAGTGAGATGATTGATGCTCTCATAGATCTAGATGACGAACCAATGGACTTGGGATTTGACTTTGAAGAGGACATGGATGAACTAGAAGAGGGAGAATTTGTCCCTGAAGACATTGTTGATTGGAAATCAGATGATGAGGTATGTGCAGACGAAGACGATGAAGCTGATGAAATCATCGTTCAGCAAAATCCTATCACTGATACATATATAATAGAAGGCAATGATGTTGTTAACATAGAAGTGGTGAATGCTGCTTTAAATGTTGACTCGTCAGTAGAGGAACCTGCCAGAGAGTTAACGAATGGAGAGAAAAGAAAGTTGTGGTTCAGGGTTGAGCATAAAGAATTAGAGCTGATAGAGAAGATGAGAGTGCCGGGGACTAGAAAACTATCAGGAAGCATATTAAGCTGGTTCTTTGATCGAGAACTGCAGCTATTCATAATCAAGAGAAAAGATGGGCTCCAGTACCTGAGGCGAACTCTGAAAGTATTCAATTCACTGCCAAAGATTGAGATCAAGGCGTTAGCATGGAAAGAACTGATCAATATTGGCAATGATCCCTACGCAGATATAATTGCTAGAATCATAAGAAAAGAGGGAAGATCAAGGAAGTTTGAACGCCTAAATCCAAGGGTTGGAAAAAGAGTAGAGGATCCTTCTCGTATTGATCCTCTAACTGGGCGTCCTTGGATGAAGATTCAATACAAACCCGTAAGGTGTCTAAGAAAGGTGCCGCTCAAGCCTATGCCACAGAATGTCATGAAAAATCTGAATTGGTGGTATGTTGAGAGTGAGACTGGAGAAGCGGTGATGGAAGATTTTGAAGAAAAGGTGATTCTTAGAATCTATGATCCTCTTCACCTGGTAAACCTTTCTCGAGATGACCTTCAAATTTTGCATGCTCATAAGATTTCAAGTGATACTCATATGGATGGTGAAGCTAGAAAGTATGAGAATGTAGTTCGAGTGTGTATTGAAAAAGGCTTGTATGCTGGAAGCAGTTTGAATAAATAATAAACAAAGTACTTAATCAAATGTGTGAATTGTTAGAAGCTATCGTCAAGGGGGAGTCTGTTGGTACACCCTGTGTGACGATAGCAGTCTAAGTGATCCAACATTGTGATTTAGCAAGTGTTAGATATTTATGTTTATATATGTTTGACAGTTATTGATTGTGTGTTTGAACTTGGTGTAACATATTACAAGAAGTTCAAACATAAAGATCAAAGATTAATTCAAGCATAAGTTAATAACATAAGTTTCATATACATGTTAGTTAGATTCGAATTCTATAAGGTTTGACAATCGAATCTGTGACAGATTCGAATGTGATCCTAGATTCGAATGTAGGCAGATTCGAGAGTGTCAGTGAGGACAAACTCGAATGGGCCTTGGGCCAGATTCGAGTTTGGCCCATGTCAGACTCGAATTAGCCTCTATAATTAGGGATAGACTCGAAATATTATCATGACTTTTTGCAGAATTCGAGAGTGATTAAGCATTAAGCGATTTCGAGTTTATCATCAGTCTTAGTGCCGTTTCGGAGAGAATCAGTTCGTAGGTGCGTTCGTGTGTCGCTCGTGCAGCTTCTGATAGTCTCCGTGTTTCTGATTGAGAGTTGTTACCGTCTACCCGTTAACGAGGATTCCGCACTCGTTGACGGTTCCGCGTCTAGATAGATCTCGTAGTGGTAGACCTTACAATTTCCTCTAGAGTCTCTACTCGAGGATCTATTCTGGGGCCACGCCTGAAGGGCCTGCAGCATCCAAGGATGGACCTGCTGCCGATGGCTCTTGTACTCTGCTTGTTGAAGGCCTGAATGCCTGAATCTGTCTTTCCTGAGCTCTTTGCCTCCTTCTCGGTTGCTGTGGAGGTCGTTGTTGTTGTTGTGTATGTTGCTGTTGTTGCTGTACTTGCTGTGGCTGAGGCTGAGGCCCTTTTCCAGCCCAATTATCCCCGGCTGGAGCCACATAATCAGGATCTACCACTGCACCAAAGAGAGGTGCATCCAGTGGTCTAATCTGCTCAGCCCTACGAGCGTTATGTGACTGGAAATCGGCAAAAATACGCTTATCTGTCACTGCCACCCTTTGAATATCTGGCAGCTGTGGCAGATTCGGCAAAAAGTGGCGGATCAACATCATTACAAAACGCGGATACATCAAAAATCTCTCCCGCGCTGGAGCCGTGATCTGGTGCACGAACTCCGCAAAGAACATCTACGAGTAGCTGAAACGTTTATTATATACCAAGGCAATCATAGCCGCCTGCATCTTGGATACTATATAATCTAAACCCGCCTTTTTAGGTGCGAAGCACACCATAATCACGTGTGCTAGGTACCTCCATTGGCCTATCAACCCGCTCTTCATATTGGCAGCTTTAGCAATATCCAGTCCATAACCCATTCGCAAAAAGGCCGCTTGCCTTATGTTCAATGTGAAATCGATTGGTCCTGCCTCTTGTTCTACCGTCCCGAGCTTCAAAATCTGACGCAGCATGTCAGCTGGAAAACACAATAGGCTGCCTGGAAACTCTTGTCCTTAACACTGTTGGCGTCACGGTACAATCCACTTGTAAATGATCCCAAAACTGTCTAACACATGGCAATATGATTTTCACATTGTGCGATAGTGCATACGAAACTCTGGAGTGTGCCAAAAACTCCACCATTGGTCTAAATGCCTGAGCTTCAGGAAGCTCTCTGTCTGGAGATATACCCATATTATGCTTCTGAAAAAATGCTCTTTCACCCATATCTGCACCTTTAAACAATAACATATATTAGAAATGAAAAATAAAAATGAAACTTGTTTAATTTCAATTTTGTTTTATTTTGAACTTACGAAGTCCAAAATCCAACACATTTGAATTTCTACAAGTTTGAATTCAGAATTATGCAAATATTTCGACTTTAATACTAAATTCGAAGATATATATTCAAAGTTGACTAAATTCGAATTTGACTAAATTCGAATTTGATTAAATTCGAATTTGACTAAATTCGAATTTTCTGACAAGTTCGAACATGATGACCATGTTCGAAGTCGGTCACTTTCGAATACAAATCCATAATTTAAACCCCATTTAACTTAGAATGGAATATCATCTAGTCCTATTAGGTTCTAATCGAAGATATATGTAACTTATTTGAATTTTTACTGGTTAATACTTGTGATTTTGAATCACAAAGTTTAAACCCTTAAAAGTTCAAAATTCGTCGATTTTTTGTAATAAAAGAGTCCTAGGCTACCTAAATGTTGTATAATACTAATGTTTATACCTAGATTTGGTGGTAGAATCGAACACAAAGGAACAAAAGTTCGAGAAATAGTTGAAAATTCGAAATCGGCAAATTCGAAATTAAGTTCGAAATCGCAGGTGAGTAAGTTCGAAGCACTAGAATCGAATGTAGGTGACATTAATGAGTCACTGTTGACCTTTATATACTAACCACCTTCAAACTTGCATTGCATTGGAATTTACTGACAGTTTCGAATGTCAATTCGACTTTGTCTTAAATTCGAACATAATTGAAAATATTGAAAATCTTTGGATAAAATTCAACTTTTTCAAACTTTTCCAACTTTTTCAACTTTTACGTGCAACGACACAAACTTTGCAAAATTATTCACACAAAGCGATAGATTTTCATGCAATGTATGTTTATTCAACTAAAAATGCATCCTCAGTAACTTTGACCTTTTTCCTAAAAAAATAAAATAAAATAAAATAAATAAAATAAAATAAAATAAAGTAAAATAAAATAAAATAAAATTTTGAATAAAATTTAAACTTAAACTACTCTAAAATACTTTTAAAATTTAAATCCTATACTAACAGAATATTTTTGGCGAGAAAGTCAAAGAAAGGTTCAATCAGATAGCGGTGTCAGATACGCACTTTCAGTTTTACTCTCTCACACTTAGGAATTTTTTATTCCTTGATTGTTTGTCGTGACACACATTTCTAGGCGATTGTTGGTATTATTTTCCCTTTAAACATGTTACACTTTGGAATACCCCTTGGCCTTTTTATTTATCAAGAAACTACCTTACGTGTCTCATACTTAGACATACTTTTATGATCAAGGCATACACACAATGATTATAACTTTTCGGTATTGCAAATTTTCTTTAAAAGGAAAACGTCGAACACAGTTCTGTATTTACATACAACACAGTGTCGTAGTTTGTCTTAAAGTTTATTTTAAAGCTAGCAAGACAGCGGTGACAGGTCTGTACTGACGTACAACAAAGCGACTTATCTTGCTAACTCGAGTCAAACCAGAGGCAACAGGTCTGTACTTACGTACAACAGAGTTACTTGTTTTGAATCTCAATTCACTATCATGATTTTTCTATTCTTTTCTTTTCTTTAAGATGTATCTGATGTTGCTATACATCCCCCAGAAAACTTGCATACCTCATTTAGAATCAATGTCTGTATGTCTCTAACATAAAAATTAAGACCATTTGGTCATACATCTAAGTTAGTGACACGTATGACTTTTTCTTGAATATTTTATTAGCCTTGAGATTCCCTTTGTGTATTATGCCTACCAACACATCAAACTAGAAAATTTATATCACTTAGAGTTTAAGGTGCATTATGTGTAAAAGCTTAACACTTAGAGATTGTATTGACTGTGCTAATTTTCGTCACTTTGAACCTATGTATCTAAGACTTAACTCATTTTCTAATATTCTCTTTTTTTAGCTTTTTATGGTTTTCTCTCTTTTTTCTTTTGTTTTTCATAAATAAGAGTAAGAAAATAAACTAACCTACTAACTTACTATAAAAGGAAAGAAAAATTACTGCTATAAAAAGAAATAAATTCTACTAAGGTCAAGCTACTCTGGATTACGCATGCCATTTAGTTGAACTAACAACTCAAAACGTGACTTATCAAAAGCTTTGGTAAATAAATCAACATTATTATCTTCCGTTGTCACTTTTACCAGCTTAATTAAATTCTTTTCAGCACAATCACGTATAAAATGGTGTCTTATGTCTATGTGCTTGGTTTTACTGTGTTTTACTGGATTATTGGTCATAGCAACAGTAGACTGATTATTAATCCTAATAGGAGTATGAGTATAAGTCAAACCGTAATCCCACAACTGTTGTTGTATCCACAAAACCTGTGAACAGCAACTACCAGCAGCAACATATTCGGCCTCACACGATGACATGGCTACCGAAGTCTGTCTCTAGCATTGCCAGGAAACGAGTCTCCCTCCAAGGAACTGACAACCTCCAGTTGTTGACTTGCGATTCAAGCTGCATCCTCCATAGTCTGAATCCATGAAAGCCTCCAATTCCAAATCACCATCCGCGTGATACAAAAGTCCCAGCTTCGGTTTCGACTTGAGGTATCTCAGAATCCGCTTCACAGCTTTCATGTGCATCTCTTTTGGATTAGCTTGAAACCTAGCACAAATACACACAGCAAACATTATGTCAGGTCTAGAAGCAGTTAAATACATGAGGGATCCGATCATGGCCCGGTCTAAAGTAGGATCCACATCAGTATCACTTTCTGTACCCGGTCCGAGATTATGATTCACTTGAATCGGCGTGCTAAAGTGAGTAGTCAGCTTTGTTCCTTCCATCTCGAAGCACTCTAGAATGCCGTACACATACTTCGTCTGATGAATAAACATACCCTCCTTCCTCTGTTCAACTTGCAAACCCAGAAAGAAGTTTAGCTCACCCATAGCACTCATCTCAAACTTAGACTTCATCACCTTCTCAAAGTCTTTGCACATCTGTTCGTCTGATGACCCGAAAATGATATCATCGACGTACACTCGTACCAACATGAAATGTTCACCCTTTCCCTTCACAAATAGCATACTATCAATTCTCCCTCTTTCAAACCCGTTGTCTAAAAGATTAGTAGATAGCGTCTCGTACCACGCCCTTGGTGCTTGATGTAGTCCATACAAAGCCTTATCTAAACGATACACTCTGTCTGGATACTTCGGATCTGTAAACCCGGGCGGTTGTTCCACATACACCAGTTCCTTCATTTTGCCATAGAGAAAAGCACTCTTAACATCTAGCTGATAAACTTTAAAACCTTTGAAGGACGCAAAGGCTAGAAACAAACGGATTGCTTCAAGCCTTGCTACTGGCACAAATACTTCATTGTAATCGATTCCTTCCTCTTGGTTGAAACCCTTTACCACTAGTCTTGCCTTGTTGCGAGTAACAATACCCCGATCATCTCTCTTGCACTTAAAACCCCACTTGGTTCCTATTGCAACTTCTCCTCGAGGTAACGGAACTAAATCCCACACTTCAAGTTTCCTGAATTGTGATAGTTCTTCCTGCATCGCTTCAACCCAAGAGTTGTCTTTTAGTGTCACACATTTTTCGGCTCTACTTGCGAGATGAAACATGAATATAAGCAAGTATGAAAAGCCTCGGAGTCATTGATCATCGACAACAACACTGTGTTGTTATTCAAACTACTCCTAGTCCTCACACTAGCATTTGGATTTCCTATGATGCTCTCAATCAGATGATTCTTATTAATCCTCGATGTTTCTATCTCTTCAACCCTAAGATTATCTCCTAAGTTGGATCCTATTTCACCTATCAGGGGAACGACTTCAGACTCTACATTTTCTTCCTCATGACCACTGTCTTTAGAGTTAGAATTTGTTGTCTGATTTTCGTTTGTAGGCAACTCAGAATCGTTCTCTGCTGGAGATCTATGTTGTTGTAGGCTCAGATGGTGATGGAAAAGTTGTCCTCGGAAAACATTGACCCTCGTCATTCAGATTTAATGACGACAAGTCCTGTTCGATTGTACCTGCATTTCCATCCAAAGGAATGTTAAATGATTCAAACAATTTGTCATAATCAAAAATCCATTCCGGACCAGTTTGGGGTTCATGTGTATAACTTGTTACTTCAATGTTATACACAATCTCTACTGTACCATTTGATTTATTAAAAACCCTTTTATTTGGTGAGTTCGGCACATAACCTAGGAACTAACCTTCGTCAGCCTTTTCACCAAACTTAGGTTGATGTTTTTTTTTTCATTAACGTACATGGTACCCCAAATGGTTTGAAGCCAGTTAAATTTGGTGGCCGTTTATTCAAAACTTCATAACAGGTTTTGTTCAATGGTTTGACAGTAAGGACCCGGTTTAAAACATGACAACCGGTATTCACCGCCTCCCCCCAAAACATGGTAGGAAGCTTTGAATCCGAGAGCACGGTCCTTGCTGCCTCAATCAAAGTCCTGTTTTTCCGTTCTGCCACCCCATTTTGTTATGGCTCATAAGGTGCACTAAATTGATGCACTATGCCCTTTGATAGGCAATATACACCAATAACCGTGTTTTTGAATTCTGTTTCGTTATCACTCCTGATACGTTTTACCCGTATTCCGTAAGAGTTTTCCACTTGGTGTAAGAACCCGATTAGCTTGGCAGCTGTCTCGTCCTTTCTACCTAAAAAGAAAACCCAAGGAAATCGTGAGTAATCATTAGTAATAACTCAACAATACCAACTACCACCTATGCTCCTTTTGTTGATTGGTCCGAACAGGTCCATATGCAACAAATCGAACGTGGCAGCGACGGAGTTTTGAGTCTTGGACTTGTGTGCCTTCTTGTGTTGTTTTCCTTTCTTGCACGGTAGACACTTGCCTTCAAACTGAAAACTCTTCATCGGAACACCTTGCACCAATCCATTTTTAGTAATGTAATTCATTTTTCTCAGGTGCAAGTGTGCCATGCGTCTGTGCCACAAAACCGATTCAGTCTCTGAAGCTTTTGATAGTAGACATATTGGTCCCATCGAAGATTCCGGTTTATTCATGTCTAGCATGTACAGGTCATTCTTCCTTGGGGCTCTCATCAGTATCCACTCTTCAGGAACTTTGAATCTCGGTTTCAGCACTAACGCCTCAGTATCAGTGAAAAGTACTAAATTATTCTTATCACAGATTTGAGATACACTAATGAGATTGTGCACATGAAAGAAAAGAGGTTAGTTATGAAGGGGAACCCAAGTCATGACTGACTTGGTAATACCATTCTCGTCCACATACTTGAACTCTTTCAAATACCCATCTCTCCTTTCAGGTGACTTGGGTGTTTGATTTAGAACCTGTTGTGGTGCAGAGTGATTTCAGTTCACTCTCGGCTTTTGTGTAGGCATTGGCTGTTGAGCTCTTGAATAATTTCGATTACAAGGCATTTCCGAGTGATATCCCTGAGCTCTACCTGGTGTTTGATGTTTGAACTAACCGGAGTGTAAGATCTTCTAGGTGTAGTATTCCTATAAGTTTGTTGAGGTCCAGACCTAGTTTGATTAGGGACTCTATTCGGTGATTTAGTCCTAACCACATCATTTTCACAGCAATTTTTGGTGTGGCTTGCACAATCTTCTCGATGTTATGAGAACCACCGGTGCTTGCTACACTTAAAGAAGGTTTATGTTGTTCTGGCTTTCTATTTTTAGGTGTAGACTCTACCTTCCTATGTGGACAACTAGAAGCAACATGTCCCTTTTCATGACATTTGAAGCAAGACATTTTGTCAATCGACTTCTTATGCGTGCCCTTTGACTTAGGTGTCTCACTAGTGTCTTGTTCTTTCGTTTCAACTATAGTGACTGGTTCCTCCTCTTGATTATTAAAGTCAATTTTGGCTTCTCCTACAGGCTTATCACTAGAAGATGGCACAAATTTGACCTTCTTAATCTTGACATTATTACTAGTCACCCTAGCTTCTTTATCCTTAACTGGTTCAGGTGCTACCTCTGATTCCACTGGTGTTTCAGTTTTCTTATGAGGCTGAGGTACATAGTTATCATTGAAAGGCGGAGGACTCTCATTATACCCTAAACCAACAGGTTTCTTAGACTGACGCTGTGCGTCTAAGATTTTTCCTAGGTTCAGTGATGAGTTCCTAAACTTTTCTACTTTACTATTCACCTCGGCTACCTTAACCTTAGACTCAGCTAGTTCTACTTCTTTGATCTTAAGCTCTTTGGTCAATGCCTCAACATGTTCATACATCAGTTCTATTCTAACACACTGCTCACTCAGCTTGTCTTTTAGAACTATGACATCTTGTGCATCTGCCTTAAGCTTATTCCTAAGGTCTTCCTTTATATCTAATAAGCTAGCGTTGTCTCATTTTAAGGATTCATTTTGAGCAGTTATATTTTGATGTGATTCTAAAACTAAGTTTAATCTATTATTAGACGTAGCACACAAAGCACATAAATCACGGAATATACAGAAGTTCAGAATTACCTTGGCGTGATCAAATTCCACATTGGCAATCTGTGCGGCGAACTCCAGAATCGTCTGATCTTCTAACTTTTCTACCAACATAGGACTGATGTCATTCTGATTGATGTCCCCTTCCTGTTCCTCTGCTCCAACACTTCCAGTCTCCGTTACTTCAGCCATAAAGGCTCTAGCGTTGGACTCTGGATGTGTACTACAGTCATATGTTCCATCGAGCTGTCTGTCAGATGTGACATTGGTTAAAAGACCAGCTATACTTGCCTGATGGCTTAAACTACCCGGCTGATATCTCCCTTGAGACTGATGCTGGTGCTGGTTTTGGTAGTTCTCGACTTTAGGTCTTTGATATTCTCTAGCGAAATGTCCTAACCCTTGGCAGTTGTAGCACTTAACTTTGGATTTATCAAACCCAATTTTATTGTTGCTGACACTGAGATTTCTGCCCGTCCTCTTGATGAACCTTTTAACTCGCTGAGTTACCATGGCCAGTTGTCATTGCAGATCCATCTCCTCTAAATCATCAGGATCCACCTGATCATAATCTTCATCCCATAGCGCAGGATCGTTCATTTTCCCTTGAACGCAATTGCCATAGGCGGCCACAAATGAAGCCAACAGATTTAGATGGTCTTCAGCTGATTTTGCGCTCATCGGCATCTTTGAATATCCTTGAGATGTAGATGTAGACTGAGTTGGGTTTTCTTCCGGTCTAGAAAACCCTAAGAAAGCCCGGCTCGCTGAGTCTTCTGCTTCAACCGGAGTCGATGTTTCACCCGAAAAGAATGCTGTAGCCGTCTTCAAGTCACTTGCCCCTGAAGGTTTGGACTTCCCAAAATACATATCCGGATCCAGTACTTGGTCATAATCCCGTTCCTTCTTCAGCAATTCAAAGTTGTAGGCCCTCAGCGTTCGTATGAAATTTTCTAGAGTTAGAGTACAGAACTTGTCTTCATCATGTTTTATCAGCGCCACATACATCTCCCATTTGGCTAGTAAAGCATCTAGAATTTTTACAATCTTCTCTGACTCACTATACTCGACATCATGGTTGTCTAACTCGGTCAACAAATGATAGAACCTCGTAATGGTCTCATCCAGCTTTTCGTTTTTCAAAGCCTTGAAAAGAGCGAACTGCTACTTGAGCATTTCCATTCTATTTTTTCTAACCCTGGGATTTCCCTCACATCGTTTCTCCAAAGCATCCCACAACTCTTTTGCTGTTCGTTGATTGCGAAATGTGTGAAGGATCTCCTGAGGTAAAGCCATTCTAATGATCGAGAATGCTCGGTTCTCGGCCTCATAAAGCTTCTTATCATCCTCCTTCATCTTTTAATATGACAAGACCCTTTGACGTCCTTCAACCTCTGTTGTAGGTGGAACGTATCCCTCGTCGATACATATCCACATTCTCATGTCATTTAATCTAGCGAAATCGGCGAACCTATCCTTCCACCAATAATAATCCTCCAATTTCATCAACTTAGGTGGAGAATTTGCCTTTCCGACCTCGTGATCCATCTCAATAAACCTTTGTAAACTTGTCATTGTTTCAAAAATTTTTGAATTCAAACTTAATTAATTTAAATTAACACTTTCGAACTTGAGTGAGTTCGAATTTAATTAATTTTAAATTTGTTTGGAATTAAATTCGAAATTTAGTTTGAAGTTCAACCAAAGTCGAAATATTAGACAAACTCGAAGGTATACTAAATTCGAAGAACTAAATTCGAATTTAAGTGTAGATTCGAAAATAGGCAAATTCGAATCAGTCAAACTCGAATCAAACCCTAAAAAACTTCTAAAGGAGCGTATTTTTCTGACAAACTCGAAATTTGAGTAAACCCTAATACCCCCTTGATGTTTGAGCGCCGCAAGTTCGAAAAACGGCTAACACTTCGATTTTTTCAAGGTTTCAGATTAAACCAATATTTTTAAGAGTAAAAATATTGATTTCAACCAAAAACTTGAACTAAAGCAAAGTTTTTTTCCGTTATTTTGCTTGTATAGCTCGAAAATCTATCCAAAATCGTGATTTTACCGTCCAAAAACGTCAAGAAACCACAGATGTTTATAGAGAACACGAAGAACACCACGAACACCCAATGGCTCTGATACCACTTGTAAGGTCTGCTCTCTAAGGATCTTATCCTGACGCGACACCTTCCAACGAGTGCGGAATCCTCGTTAATGGCTTGACGGTAAGACCACGCACACCGAAACACGGAGACTACCACGGTGATAGACGAACAACTAGAACGTCCTGACACGATGATTCTCTTCAAACGAAACTCTCCAAATGCTAGCAAGTTTGAGATCGCCCTTTTGCTTAAACTCTCTGAAATCTCCAAAAGTCTCTGTAAAAAGTCTAATAATTAATCGAATTTACCCTTAATTATACTGACAGGTTCGACTTTGTCTAGGACAAATTCGAACTTGGCCCAAGGCCTATTCGAACTTGTCCTCCTAGACAAATTCGAATCTGAGTTCAAACTTATGTTTGAACTTATGTTTGAACTTATCTTTGAACTTTATGTTTGAACTTATTGTAATACGTTACCCTAAGTTCAAACATACAATCAATCAATATCAAACATATATAATCAAACATATATATCAAACACTTGTTAAAATTCAATATCAAGTAAATTGACTTACACAAAATGCTATCTATACTTAGACTGCTATCGTCACACAGGATGTACTAACAAAGTGCGGTTGCTTAACCAAGACATTGGAGAGATGACAGCCCGCTTAGAGTGGAAGGAGTTGCAAAACTCCAACCTATACTGGGCTAACCAGCACGCCCTAGCCATCCAACAGGCCGAGCTAGATGAGCTTCGACAACGATTAGCCGAGAGCGAGGCCCGTAATGAGGAGCTGACTCACTGCGTCAATGCATTGGAAAAGGGAGAGACCCCCGATCACTACCACACCGAGTACCCCCCCTCCTCTATATTTGTAATGTTAGGAAATTATTATGTAATAGTGTAGGACTTAAAATTTTCGGGTAATAACCCGCCCCAATGTAAGAAATTTATGAATGATTAATGAATATTGCAAGTTATTTATGAATCTGTGTTTGGTGATTATAGAACTGTGCCTTAAGAAAAATTTAAATCTTTAAGACTCAACTTCTTACACTATGCTCTTTTCTTTAAACTTTAAGATAATACCGCCAAAGAGAGCTATGAACACCAACGAGATAGAACAACTGGTCGCACAACGAGTGGCAGCAGCTATTGCCACCTATGAAACCAACAGAAATAGCACCGCAAACGGCGACGGATGTGCTAGTCGCACCACGGGGGGGACTGATTCAACCTAGAAAGGGTGTGGAATCAAAGGATTCTTAAGTTGTAAGCCTCGATACTTCAACGGAAGTGAAGGTGCTGTCAGACTAGTTCACTGGTTCGAGAAACTGGAGTCAGTGTTTCGTGTTAGTGGTTGCATCGAGGATGAGAAGGTCAAGTTCGCCACCCACACTCTTCAAGATGGCGCCTTGACATGGTGGAATTCTTATGCTCAATCTGTGGGAATCGATACAGCTTACCAACTCTCCTGGACTGAGTTAAAACATACGATGACAGATGAGTACTGTCCTAGGAACGAACTACAAAAGATGGAGTCAGAGTTCTGGAATCTGGCTATGAAGGGAACAGATGTAGCTGGGTACACCAACCGTTTTCACGAGCCGAGTCTACTGTGCCCACAGATGGTCACTCCGGAATACAAGAAAATTGAGCGCTGCATTTGGGGACTCGCCCCCCAAATCCAAGGAAATGTTACGGCATCCAACCCAACTACTATCCAAAGCGCCATTCGAATGGCGAATAATTTGATGGACCAAGTGGCCCGAAGGAACGAGGCCAAAGCCGGGGAAAACAAGAGGAAGTGGGAAGATAAATCGGGGAAAGGTTCGGGTTCACAGTCCAAGAAGCCCGAAACCATCAAAGCTTTTGTCGCCGGAACTGAGTCAAGGAAGGGCTATACCGGCACTAAACCATGGTGTAACCGATGCACCTACCATCACGTAGGTCCCTGTCCAACCCCTTGCAGGAAGTGTAAGAAGCTCGGTCATCTGACCCAAGACTACAAGTTTAACGCCAACGGAGGTAGCAGCGGCACGCAAAGGGGCTGCTTCGAATGTGGGAACACTGGGCACTTCAAGAAGGATTGTCCCAAGAAAAGGAACAATGGTGGAGCTCAAGGGAGAGCTTTTGTATTGGGAGCAGGCGACGCTCGTCAGGATCCCAACGTAGTGACGGGTACATTCCTCCTTAATGATATGTATGCTTATGTGTTATTTGATACTGGGGCAAATAGAAGTTTTATATCTGCTAAGTTTAGTGAACAACTGAATGCCACTCTTTCCCCATTAGAAAATGCTTATGCTGTAGAATTAGCGGATGGATAGTTGATTGAAGCAAATAGTATAATTAAGGAGTGCACACTAAATTTGGCAGATCATCCCTTTAAGATAAACTTGATGCCTATTGAACTCGGAAGCTTTTATGTAGTTATTGGTATGGATTGGTTGTCGTACAACCATGCCGAAATCTTATTTGGTAAGAAGGTAGTAAGAATCCCACTTAAGAAAAAGAAAGTCCTCATAGTTCAAGGAGAAAGAAAGAATCGCCAGTTGAACGTCATCTCTGGTCTAAGAACGCTGAAATTCCTTCGAAGAGGTTGTCAAGCAGTGTTAGTTTAGCTAGTGGAAAAGGAATCGAAGGAGAAGCGACTAGAAGAAATCCCGGTAGTTCGTGACTACCCAAAAGTCTTTCCTGAAGACTTGCCTGGACTTCCACCAACTAGGCAAGTGGAGTTTCGGATTGACTTGGTGCCTGGAGCTGCACCTGTCGCATGAGCACCCTACCGATTGGCACCGTCAGAGATGCAAGAATTATCCAATCAGTTGCAAAAATTGTTGGAGAAAGGATTCATCCGACCAAGTTCCTCACATTGGGGAGCTCCAGTCTTATTTGTCAAAACGAAGGACGGATCCTTTAGGATGTGCATCGATTATCGAGAGTTGAACAAGTTAACGATCAAAAACGGTACCCTCTCCCCAGAATCGATGACTTATTCGATCAACTCCAAGGATCTAGTTTTTACTTTAAGATTGATTAGCGATCCGGTTATCACCAAGTAAAAGTTCGGGAAGAAGATACACCCAAGATAGCGTTCAGAACTCGTTATGACATTACAAATTTCAGGTGATGCCATTTGGTTTGACCAACGCACCAGCCGTATTCATGGACCTTATGAATCGAGTGTGTAAACCGTATTTGGACAAATTTGTATTAGTGTTCATAGACGATATCCTTATCTACTCTAGAAATAAGGAAGAGCATGATCAGCATCCGAAGTTAATTTTGGAGCTGTTAGAGAAAGAACAGTTGTACGCCAAATTCTCTAAGTGTGAATTTTGGTTACGAGAAGTCAAATTCCTAAGGCATGTGATCAATAGCCAAGGGATTCAAGTAGACCCATCAAAAATCGAGTCCATTAAGAACTGGGCAACTCCTAGGACCCCCACTGAAATCCGTCAGTTCTTAGGTCTTGCCGGTTATTATAGGCGATTCATTGAAAACATCTCGAAGATAGCTGGTTCTTTAACGGAATTGACTCAAAAGAACATAAAGTAGAACTGGAGTGAAGATCAGGCGACGGCATTTCGAATGTTAAAGCAAAGGTTGTGTAGTGCACCTATTCTGTCCCTACCGGAAGGAACAGAGGATTTGTTGTTTACTGCGATGCCTCACACAATGGATTGGGTTGTGTGTTAATGCGAAGAGACAAGGTTATCGCTTATGCATCGCGGCAACTTAAAGTTCATGAGGTAAACTACACGAATCACGACCTGGAGCTTGGAGCTGTGGTATTTGCTCTTAAGATATGGAGGCACTACCTTTACGGTACAAAGTGCACGGTGTTTACGGATCACAAGAGCCTTCAGCATATTCTGAACCAGAAAGAGTTAAACATGAGGCAACGTCACTGGGTTGAGCTGCTTAGCGATTACGACCGCGAGATCCAATATCATCCGGGTAAGGCAAACGTTGTAGCTGATGCCTTGAGCCGGAAGGAACGGGTTAAACCTTTGAGAGTCCAAGCTTTGGTCATGACTATACAGTCAAACTTGAACTCTCAAATCCACGAGGCACAGGAGGAAGCAGTCAAAGAGGGAAATCTACTACATGAAGCCTTGAGAGGAAAGGATAAACAGTTCCAAATCAAGACCGATGGATGTCGGTACTTCATGAGCAGAATTTGGCTACCAAAATCCGGAGGATTAAGGAAGCTGGTCATGGATGAAAGGCATAAAACAACATATGCTATTCACCCAGGGTCAGATAAGATGTATCACGACCTAAAGGATATGTACTGGTGGCCAAACATGAAGGCTGACATTGCTACGTATGTTAGCAAGTGCTTAACATGTTTAAAATTTAAGGCTGAGCACCAGAAACCATCAGGATTGTTGGTTCAACCGGAAATACCCTAGTGGAAGTGGGAGAATATAACCATGGACTTCATCACAAAGTTGCCAAAGACTTCTGGAGGTTATGACACCATTTGGGTGATTGTGGATCGACTCACAAAGACTTCACACTTCTTGCCAATCAAGGAGACTGATAAGATGGATAAGTTAACACCAATCTATCTTAAAGAAGTCGTCTCAAGGCATGGAGTTCCTGTATCAATTATATCAGATAGAGACAGCCGGTTCACATCAAGATTTTGGCAGTCGTTACAAGAGGCGTTGGGTACACGCCTGGACATGAGCACAGCCTATCACCCGCAGACGGATGGTCAGAGTGAAAGAATGTTTCAGATATTGGAGGACATGCTAAGGGCATGTGTTATCCACTTTGGCAAAAGTTGGGACAGACACTTGCCATTAGTTGAGTTTTCCTATAACAACAGCTATCATTCAAGTATTAAGACCGCTCCATTCAAGGCACTCTATGGGCGAAAGTGTCGGTCACCACTTTGTTGGGCTGAGGTAGGAGATAGCCAGATCACTGGACCCGTGATCATCCAGGAGACTACGGAAAAGAGAGAACAGATTCGGAACCGATTAAAGATCGCACGGGATCGACAGAAAAGCTATGCAGATGTTAGACGGAAGGATCTGGAATTTCAGGAGGGAGATCAAGTAATGATGAAAGTCTTTCCTTGGAAAGACGTAATCCGTTTTGGGAAATGAGGGAAACTCAATCCTCGTTATATCGGACCATTCAAGATTTCCAAAAGAATTGGCCCGGTAGCCTACCGACTCGATCTGCCCCCAGAGCTTAGTAATGTTCATAATACCCTCCACGTATCCAACCTTAAGAAGTGTCTGACAGATGAAAAACTTGTCATACCCTTGGACGAGCTGGAGCTAGACGATAAGTTGAACTTTGTTGAAAAACTCGTGCAAATAATGGACCGAGAAGTCAAGAAACTAAAGCACAGCCGGATCCCGATAATAAAAGTCAAAAGGAACTCTAAGCGAGGTCCTGAGTTTATGTGGGAACGCAAAGATTAGTTCCGGGAAAAATACCCTCATCTGTTCTCAAATACTCAAGCAGTGGAGAACACGAGCTAATTTCGGGACGAAATTCCCTTAACAGGGGGAGACTGTAACATCCGGCATTAAACCAGGTTAGCAACTATGACCTAATCAGTATTCAATAGCCTATTATAACCTAATCAGTGGTCATTAGCAATTAATCAAAGTGATTAACAATGTTCATGAAGAAATTCAACTCAATTAGAATCAATTTCATCGGTGCGATGAATCGGCAAATCAATTAATCCGATCGATTTACGATAAGAAGGATTAATTCAACTAATTACATAACTAAATTATGATTAGTGACACTAATCATACACTAATGCAATTACTTAACATTAATTATGCAAGACTAAAACAATTCATTAAAACAATGCATCCAAAAGTATTTATGAAATTACAAGAAAAATGAAATACAAAAAATACCTTTCTAAATACTTTTATACAAATAAAAAAAGTAAATACCCCCATAAATACTACATATATGCCGGCCATGGTAAGGACAAAAAGGACCTTGGTATATATTTTTTTTACTTAACATATCACAATCAAATCATCCTCTTTCATTTCAAACAAGATCTCACACTATTCTTCATCATTTCACCATCTTTTCAAGATCCAATTTTCCCTATAAATAGAGAGCTTTCCTTTCATTTTTATCACACCAAAACCTATTCTTTCTCCTCTCAAAATCCGGCCAGACACACACATATACTCCACACAATTTTTCTTTCAAGTGCTCTTCATATCTTGAAGTGTTCTTGGTGCAACCTCTGAAGATCCGACCTTCTACTCATTTTCATTCTTCTAAAACATAAAAGTAAGGAAATACTAACCTATTATATCTTATATTAATATTTATATAAGTCTTGCATAATATATATAATCACCAACAATAACAAGTTTCATAAAAACTCAAATTTATAAATTTCTAGTTTTTGTTTTTAAATTGTTTTCTTCAAATGTGTTTATAAATATATGAACACATCATGTAAGTGTAAATATAATGAAAACAAGTCATATAAATGTGTTTTATAACTTTTATACAAGTACTCTTTGAATAAACAACAAGAATCACAAGTGATTTCAAGTTTATGAAATACGAAATTTCGGCAGAAATGTTGCATCAACTTTGAAAAATCATAACTAATTCATAACTTAACAAAATGAGTTGATTCTTGTCTCAAAAGTTAGATCTATGTTTTAACTAAAAATCTGGAATTTTTCATAATTTATTATGGAGTTTAGAATCCCCAGATATTAGTTGGGAACCCGAAAGTTTGACAGCTCAAAAATGGCCAACATAGGATTTTTAACAAGCTTTTTCCCTAACCTAAACACCTTGAAAAATAGCCGTTCTTGACTTTAAAAATTCTTTGTACATAGTAGTTTAATGTCCAAGAAAACAAAATCCTAAATCGTCTTGGAGTTTGGTCAAAAATAGCCTCAAAGTAGGCCGAAAAACCATCGAAAAGCTGGAAAATTATATATATGTGTATATATATATATATATATATATATATATATATATATATATATATATATATATATATATATATATATAAACTTGACGTTTTAAGTGGCTTTTATTTATAAACTTGTAATGTTGGGTGATTTAATACATAAAAACTTATATATATACATATTATCATATATGAGAGTTATTAAGTCACTATTATCATTTAGGACTCGATTAAACACATCCGGTGCATCACCCATCATAAAACGTAAACTTGCATTTTTCGCGAATATTTTGCCATCACACGATCGGTGAGTCTTCATAGCCCCTATTTTCACACTGTTATGTTTTGGGGTATGAAATACATGCTGCGTTTTCATATGGACACGGAAACTACTTCATTTCTATTATGTATTACACATGTGGTTCCATCAGCCCTCAAATCATGAACCGTTAGTTACATTTATTTGTAAGCGCGAATATATTGTGGATAGATCTATCGGGAGTCATGTCCCCCATTCGGGTTAGTCTTAACCGGCTAACAGTGGAATGCATATATATTTAACATTACGGTATTACGTGTGGGAATACTGCACAGGGCAAACTCATAATTAAGTTTCGGTTGCATGATGGTTTATATGTAATACATAACATGGAATTTATGATTTTATAAATTCAAACTCAACTGTTGATGTCCATACATGTCATATTTACGTGTAAACCTATGAGCTCACCAACAATTTTGTTGACGTATTTTAGCGTGTATTTTCAGGAAATTAAGGCAAGTTCGCCGCATCGGAAGTATTTTCAAGCTTCCGTACTTATGGAGTCGCATTCATTTTTGAAACCATCAGAGATTTATTTGCATTATTTTTGTTAATTTAATTATGTATTTATATCTCTGTATTTTGCAAACTACTTACACTATATGTTGCTGATGTAAAACATTTCTATATTTTAAAGTTATATCAATGTATTTTTGAAAACGTCCATATAGTGGTCGTTCGTTATGATTATGGTTACGCTTCCGCGACGTCACGCTTCGTTGCCAACCGGGGTAACGGCGTGTGACACAGCTGTACCAAATTTCGTTTGAGTGGCGGTCAATAATAGTTCAACTTCATGTTGACCGACCTAAGAACTAGGTCTAACTGGTGCTTTACCCTTGTCTTTTCCTGTAAAGAGATTCAACAACAATTGTAAGCATTGACTTAGTGAGATTATAGTTTCATCAGTAAAGTGTAATGCAAGGCGGAATGTGGGTATAGCATGATATGACTTGACTTCTGCCAACAGCCAAGCAAAGTGAGACATAGAATATGAGAGCAGGATGACGTACAGGCCACGCTCACGCTTTTTTGGAAGATATCGACTCAATACTGGGCTAGCTACCAGTAGACTACGTGGGAGGGGGGGACATCAGAGTAAGCAACCAGCAAGTTCATACGAATAGGTGACATAAGCAAGGTCTAGGACAATAGAACACTAATGCTAATAAGCTGAGTTGAAGACGTATATGTCAGTAACGCAAGCAATGATGATAAACATTAATAGGGAAGTTCATGATAGGAACATCAGTCTATAATAATAATTGAAATCAACTATAAAGGCATGTGTGCAGGATGATATATCAAATAACAATCATGATCCACGGGGCATCACCAAACCATGGTGTGCACAGGTCACAATCCAGCTGAGCATATATGAATGTCAATCGGCTTAGAACAACAATATGTCTCACCCATAATCAGACATGGAAAACTAAAATGTCTATAATTCACAGTTACTTATTTAGACTTTGCTGTTGAGCTTTGACTTTGGAAAGCAAATTACTCCATCACCTGAGTTATCTCAGGATTTTACTTTAGGCTTTGGCTTTCTGGACTTGACTTGGTTTTACAAACTTTAACCCACTTTTCAATGACTTCGACTTTATAACTTTGTTCAGATTTATCTGAACCTGTCCTGTATTTGGCATTGGCATGAACATCAGCTTTAAGGCTTTACATTTAATGATTTATCATGTCACTTTAGTCTTTGTTGAGTCATTACTGGATTTATGGCTTGTATTGACATGATTTTAATGGCTTTATCAGCTTTTATGCCTTTTTCATGAACATGAGTAACTTTATTAAGTCATTTTAAGCTTTACTTGCACTTGAAAACTTCTATGCATGCACATAATAAAATACCATGAGCTTGATTTAATAGACATATGTTCATATAAGTGATTATAAATTTAGTTATGCAAGTCTACATGTCATGATATATAATGTATATAATATAAGATATGAACACCCATATGCTTTCAAATGAATTATATAACTCAATTCACATGTACACATGCTTATTTATGTCCTTATATCATAATGCCTTCATTTAAAATAGAAACTAAGTGTTTATGAACTATGAGCCTAATATATATTGATCTAAGCATGTGCTTTGATATTTACTTATATATGATCACAAACATATGTTCATACACTTAAAATTGATGTATTTTTGTTGATTTATATATGTAAAGTATAGACACTTAATCAAATTTCATATATATATATATATATATATATATATATATGTGTGTGTGTGTGTGTGTGTGCATGTGTGTGTGTGTGTATGTATGTATGTTTGTACTACTCGTTGCTGTATGCTGTTGTTGTTGACTCCATCCACACTGCCGAGACTTACATATAGTGTGAGTCTCGAAACTTTTGCAACTCACACACACATCACAACAATTTTGAGACTTGAACTTACTTAGTCCTTTTGGTTGTTAAATGATCGATACATCCTAGACTTACATCACTTAGTTTATTTTGGTTGCCACATAATCAACACATCCGAGACTCTCATCAAGACGAGTCTCAGATTTTTCACATGCACTACACACACTTAGTTTGTATGAATAGAAGGGAATGGCTGCTGCTCTTTCTGTCAAAACAATAGCACACATTCGAGACTTGTAAGTCTTGGATCTTTATGCATAACATCACCCAAACACTTAGCCTATATATATGAATAAAAGGAAAGGGGTCTGCGACTGTTATCGTCACAAACACCACATCTGAGACTTGTGAGTCTCGGATCTTTTATGCTTAAACACCTATTCCTACTTAGTTTATATTAATGGTTGAGGTGGGCTGTTGTTTGTTCACTCACACATACGAGACTTTCACCAACCGGCGTGTCTCAGTTCTTTCATTTTCATGCAAGTCACTTATACAAACACACACACATACATCACTGCACTTTATTTCCTAATTTTCATCATTTTCAGCCGCCAAAATAAGATCATTAATGGATGATTCATGCTTGTCTTTGATGTATAAACACACACATATGAATATAATCCATGGCCGAAGGCCATGTTTTTCTTGGCCTTCACTTTCACGATTAAAACAGAGACAAAACAACATGGATAGCAGCATTTTATAAATCTCAGAACTTTATTTTAGTTTTGGAATTAAAGCTTCAATTTGTTAAGATGATAAACTAAACATATACAACTACATGCATGTATTTTATTTCATTCTTATACCACTAACTTTATCTAATTTTAATGTTTTGAATTCATTTTGAACCCACAAAACTTCCAGAAGTAGTAGGCTTCTAAAGGAGCAACATGAAGCAATTTGAAAATAGATTTACCTTAATATCTTGTACAATTTTGTTGTTTGAAGATTGCTTGATTAGTTTCTTGTCTTCATTTCAATTCTGTTTGAAATCTTTGTGATGATCCTTGATGAAGGAACCATGGGTTCTTGTGAGAGAAGTAGAGAATGTGCAATTAATAAAATGAGCAAACAACACTATTTTGGGAATTTATATTTAGCACAAGTTTCATCTTTCACATTTTGACCACAAAAGTTGCAATTGATTTCATTTCTTTTTAATCTTAATCCATAAGCTTATTTTTCTTTCTTTACTTTAAACTTAGAATCACAATACATATAATGTAACATCCTCGGATTTAAATTATTATATTTGAAGTTTATTAAGTTTAAATTTGTAATTTAAGTTGAATTATGTAAGTTAAGTTGGTACGAAATTTGGACTGATTATAAAGTTGATTGCATATTATGGAAATTTAGAATTCTAAAGTTATTTAAGTGAATAAATTATTAATATTTGTTAAGGAAAATAAAATAAAGATGGAATTCTTTATTTTATAAAAATCAGTATTTTATGGAACCGAATAAGTGGAGGGGTGAAATGTGCCAAAAGTTGAAAGTGTGAAATAAAAGGGGGAAAAATCATTATTTCACTTCGTTTGAACCAACTCACTCTCTCACTAAAACTCTCTCTCATCTCTCGGCTCTCTCTCTCTCTAAAATTTAAAGATCATCAAAACTTGGATTTTGAAGCTGAAAATTTGGATTAAGGTTGTTTGGGAGGAACTAAAACATCTGCAAGAATCGATTTAAGGTAAACATTTCACTAATTCTTTGAAATTGATGGTTTTGGTTCGGATTTGTTAAAAATCCGAAAATGAGATTTAAGGCTGCAAATGTTGTTGCATGTTTGATGTTGTTATGGATTAATGCAAATCGAGTATCTGAAATGTTATATATTAAATTTTAGCTTCTGAATCAACCTCTAAGTACGATTTTTAGAGATTTGTGTGTGTTTTTAGTGTGTGTGTTCGATGGGTGTATAAAAGTGGATGAAAAGGGTTTAATTTGGTATGTAAAGGTGTTAATATTGATGTTAAAAGGGTTGAAAATAGATGTATTTTAGTTTGTATAAGTTATTTCATATATTGAATTAGAACCAGAAACGATGGGATTAAATCTGAAATTTGACAAAACTGCACAAGTATGAACACAGTGGGATCCGAATTCGGATCCGAGATGAACTCGGATCTGGTTCGAATTCGGAAGAGGCCCGGATTTCTGGAAAATTAATATATAAAAATATTTTTAAGTATTGGAATTTGGATGGGGGTCCGAATTCGGTTGGGGACCGAATTCGGATGTGCCCGAACTTGTAATGTGATCCGAAATTGGCTTTTGGTCCGAAATGTGATAATCAAAATGGTAAAATATTTATAAGTGTTGTATTTCGGATGTGGGTCCGAATCCGGTTGTGGACCGAAATCGGATATGGCCCGAACTTAGTATATGTCCGAAATAGGGCTTATGTTGGGACCGAATTAGGGATTCATATGAGAACCGAATTGGGGGTCCGAATTCGGGTGGGGTCCGAATTCGGAACCTGGATCCGAAATATGGATCAAATATTGCAAAACTTGTAAATTTTAGTTTTATGAAATTAAACAGTTATTGACACGATGTGTTGTTACAACTGACTAACAGGTCCCTTGTGGTGTTGTTTAACCCACAATGGGGTACTTTGTGGATCCGGTTGAAAGCCCAAGGAGAAATAAAATTGATTAAAGATTAATAACGCACCCACTGTGATTACAGTAGATTTCGCATGATTATATCTGATTTATGTTAAGCTTTGCCTGCTGAGACCTGTTGTTTCATTTGATTGGTTGGAATTCTACTAACTTGCGTAGATTTAGATGCACATTCTTACTTGTTGCATGTCCATTCGATTGTTGTGCATCTAGTGATGGACCGGTGGGTCGCATCGTTAACTCTGATGTTACTGTGCTATATGACGCTGGAGCTGATCCCTCCAGGTCCGGTAGGCAGTATGTCATCTCCGATCGTTCGTTTGTCTCAGATGGTATGTGTAAATGCCGAGCTTTGGGCTCGAAGGGGCTGCGGCTCTGGTCCGTACTTGGTGTACGAAGAGAGTATACGACGTTTGTCGTCGGGGTTACTCTTGGGCTTCATAAATATTTATAATGTGCGCAATCTATGTATTCACTAAGCATTCGCTTACGTTTTAGTTGTTGTAATTTTTACAGGAAAAGGAAAATCAGCTGCGGGACCATCTAGCTAGGTTGTTGTTTGAAGTGAATTGAAGACTCAGTTGCTTAATTGGTAACTTAATGTTGAGATTTCTGTTGTAATAAATTTGGGATAATGTAATGTAATTGAAGTTTGTAGATATAGGCATGTAACCTTCGTGCACCGTAGGGTGTTAGACTCAGTTGTAATACTTTTATTTATGTATTTTGCTTCCGCACTTTAATTAAGGTATCAGATCATTATGTTATCTGTTTGTTGGTGAATAATCCTGGGTGAATGGTAATTGGTGGTTAATATGGCAAGGGTGTCACACGAGATGGTATCAGAGCAGTAGTTTGAGATCCAAGTGTCCGTGAGGTCTTGGTCTCAAACATTAAGTGATGACATGTAGTGATTCTAAGTAATGATCTGAACTAAGATAGGTTACGATCTAGTAATCATAAGAATATTGACTATCATACGGGACAATTGGGCGGTGTCTATAAATAAATGACATGTTACTAAACAAGTTATATGTTTATATTTTCAGAACATGTCTGGAGGAATGACACCGGAAGAAGCAAGAGAGATGATGCTAGCCATGATGGCTGAGCAGAATAAGATGATACAAGACCAGTTTCGGGCTCGAGATGAGGCCGATGCTAAGAGAAGAGAAGATAAAAGAAAGAACAAAGAAAAAGAAAGAGAAGGAAATAATGAGGAACAAGATGACAACACTGGGTCATCTAATAAGCCCAGGGGTTGTCGGTTTAAGGATTTTAAAGGAAATGGAGCTGTAGAGTTTAACGGTTTAGGGGATGCTGTTGCCGCACTGGAATGGATAACAGCAACTGAGCGAACATTCCGAATCAGCGACTGTGCTGAGAAGGACATGGTTCGTTATGCAACTGCTATGTTCACGAATGATGCAATCATGTGGTGGAATGCCATGGTGAACGCTTTGACATTGGAGAAGATTTCTGTTATGACTTGGGCTGAGTTCAAAGACCTATTCACTCAGCAGTACTGTCCGGTTGATGAGCGCCGGAGGTTGGAAGCAAAATTTATGGCGCTGGTACAGGGGAGTAAGACGGTGTCCCAATATGCGGTGGAATTCACGAGGCTGAGTCTGTTCGCGCCTCATCAAGTTGATACTGAAGAGAGGAAAGTGACCAGGTTCGAGGCTGGTCTTGACATTGAGATTAGGAGGGTTATGAGCAACGTCCGCTACCCTACATTTGCTGGCTTACTTGAGGCTGCCAGAAATGTAGAACAAATCTTGATTATGTCGGGTTACTCGATCGGGTCTGTTGCTGCTTCCACCAATCCAACACAGCCGTCACCGCCGAAGCGCCAAAGGGAGGGAGGATACTCGGGATCTTCACGGTCTTCACAATACTCATCACAGCAGTCTTTTCACCGACCATCTGGTTCTTCTGATCGTGGTCGTGCTCGTGCATACTCTATCAACACCGAGCCACAATACTGCAACAAGTGTCACCTGGAACATCTTGGCAAGTGCACTAACGGACGTGCTTGCTTTTGCTGTGGGGAGTTGGGTCATTTTCAGAGTGAATGCCCAAGAAAAGGTGATGCTTGCTATAAGTGTGGAGTGTGGGGCCACTATAGCAGAAACTGTAGGAAGAATGCTCCAGCAGCTGCTGCTCCAACATCAACACGATCTTCGGGAGGTTCAAGCGGTGGTTCAGTTAACCGCCGGGGTCAGTCACAGAGGGCACCGGCTCGTGCCTTTCAAATCACTGCAGAGGAAGCTAGGGAAAACCCAGAGGTGGTCACGGGTATGTTTATTGTAAATTCCATGCCTGCACGAGTTCTTTTTGATTCGGGTGCCAACCGTTCTTTCGTGTCTACTACTTTTGCACAACGACTTGCCATGCCACTGTCTAAGTTGTCTGCTATACTTGATATTGAAACTGCTAGCAATACTTTAGCTAAGGTAGATCATGTATACCGAAATTGCACGTTAGTAATTGAAGATGTAGTCTTCAATTTAGATCTGATTCCGATAGAGTTCAGCGAGTTTGATGTGATAGTCGGAATGGACTGGTTGATCGAGAATCAAGCCCATATAGTGTGTAAGAGCCGAATGATAAAGATAACTACCCCGGAGGGGCGTGAGATATGTATATATGGGGATAGGAGAAGCGGGGATCTGTGTTTGCTGACTATTGCAAAAGCTCGAAAGCTTGTTGCAAAGGGATGTGATGCATACTTAGCATATGCAATTGATGCTAAGGCAGAGAGGAGAACTTTGGCCGATGTGCCGGTTGTTTCACAATTCCCGGATGTGTTTCCGGAAGACTTGTCTGGCATGCCGCCTGAGAGACAAGTTGAGTTTCGAATTGATCTGATCCCCGGAGCTCCACCGGTAGCTCGTTCTCCTTATCGCCTCGCCCCAACCGAGATGAAGGAAATGATGACACAGCTGCAAGAGTTGTTGGACAAGGGCTTCATTCGGCCGAGTTCGTCGCCGTGGGGAGCTCCGGTATTGTTTGTGAAAAAGAAGGATGGCACAATGCGAATGTGCATTGACTAACGGGAGCTGAATAAGTTGACGATCAAGAACAAGTATCCACTACCGAGGATAGACGACTTGTTTGATCAGTTACACGGGGCTAGTGTATTTTCTAAGATTGATCTGAGATCGGGATATCATCAATTGAAAGTTCGAGAGGAAGATGTGTCGAAGACACCATTCAGGACTCGGTATGGGCATTACGAGTTTCTGGTGATGCCTTTTGGATTAACCAACGCCCCGGCAGTGTTTATGGATTTAATGAATAGAGTTTGCAGACCGATGTTGGATAAATCAGTGATTGTGTTCATTGATGATATTTTAGTATACTCTAAGTCTGAAGCCGAACATGCTGAACATCTGAGGGAACTGTTGGAATTGTTAAGAAAGGAAAAGTTGTATGCCAAGTTCTCAAAATGTGAGTTTTGGCTGCAACAGATTCAATTTTTAGGGCATGTGATTTCTGGAGCTGGGATTTCGGTAGATCCAGCTAAGGTTGAAGCAATAAAGAACTGGGAACCGCCTCGTTCAGTTACTGAAGTTAGAAGTTTCCTGGGGTTGGCAAGATATTATCGGAGGTTTATAAAGGATTTTTCTAAGATTGCAGTTCCCTTGACTGCATTAACAAAGAAAAATGCACCGTTTGTGTGGGAAACTGTGCAGCAGGAGGCATTTGAGATCCTGAAGAAAATGTTAAGTGAAGCGCCGATACTTGCCTTACCTGAAGGCAACGATGATTTCGTGGTGTAGACGGATGCCTCAAGACTGGGGTTAGGCGCTGTACTGATGCAGCGTGGGAAAGTTATTGCTTATGCTTCAAGACAGCTTAAGCAACATGAGAAGAACTACTCAACTCATGATCTTGAGTTAACAGCTGTTACGTTTGCATTGAAATTATGGAGGCATTATTTATATGGGACTAAGTGTCAACTTTACACGGACCATAAGAGTTTGAAATACATCTTTAGTCAGAAAGAGCTTAACATGAGACAGCGTAGATCGATGAAACTTATAAAGGATTATGATTGCGAAATCCTTTATCACCCCGGAAAAGCTAACGTGGTGGCTGATGCTTTGAGTCGCAAAGCATATGCTAAAGATTGCTGTTACATGTTGACATCTACTATGTTGACATCCACAATTATAGATGATGTCAAGGCCACACAGGAGGAAGCCTTGAAAGACGAGAATGTTGGTGCTGAGGATATAAGGGCGCAAATTAAGAATATGGAAACAAGTGAGTCGGGTTTGAAAGGTATATATGGGAGAATCTGGGTGCCGAAGTTTGGTGGGATGCGAAATGTGATCATTGAAGAAGCGCATCAATCAAAGTATTCTGTACATCCCGGGAGCACCAAGATGTACAATGACCTAAAAGCAGACTTTTGGTGGCCCGGACTAAAGAAAGACATAGGTCAGTACGTGGAGAGATGCCGAACTTGTCGGTTGATAAAGGCCGAACATCAACAACCTTATGGCAGTCTGCAACCGCTTCCCATTCCGGAATGGAAGTGGGAGCACATTACTATGGATTTTGTTACAAAACTGCCGAAGACTAGGCGCCAACATGATGCAGTTTGGGTGATAGTCGATAGATTAACTAAGTCCGCACATTTTATACCGATAAGAGAAAGTTACTCCTTAGAAAAGTTGGCTAAAATTTATATGGACGAGATTGTTTCTAGGCATGGAGTGCCTAAGTCCATAGTATCGGATCGGGACAGCCGGTTTACTTCAAATTTTTGGTCGGCTTTACAAGAAGGGTTGGGTACGAGGATAGCAATGAGTACAGCTTACCGCCAGCAAACTGATGGTCAGAGTGAGCGGACCATCTTAACGCTTGAAGATATGATGCGGTCATGCATATTGGATCTTGGTGGTAATTGGGACGATCATTTGCCACTGATCGAGTTTTCATATAATAATAGTTACCACGCGACGATAAAGAAGGCACCGTTCGAGGCTCTGTATGGAAGGAGATGTAGGACTCCTACTTGTTGGAGAGAAACGGGTGAAACACCAATTGCTGGGCCGGCCTTGCTTCAAGAAACAAATGAGAAGATACAGTTGATCAGGCAGAACATGAAGGCGGCCCAGGATCGTCAGAAAAGTTACTACGACAGGAGACATAAACCAATCAGCTTTGAGGTGGACGATTGGGTTTATCTGAAAGTATCACCGATGAGGGGTGTTACTCGTTTTGTGAAGAGGGGAAAGTTGGCTCCAAGATTTGTCGGACCATTCAGGATCGTTGAAAAAGTTGGAAATCAGTCTTATCGGTTAGAATTGCCTGAAGGGATGTCGGGCATACACCCGGTGTTTCATGTTGGGAATCTTAGGAAGTCTTTCACTGCAGAAAATGAAGATTGGGCTGACCACACTGAGCTGCAGATTGATGAAAGGCTCCGATATGTTGAAGAGCCTGAATGTGTGTTAGATACGAAAGTAAAGAAGCTAAGGAGCAAGGAGATCGAAATGGTGCTGGTACGTTGGAAGCATCACAAAGGATCCAATCATACTTGGGAGACAAAGGCGGAGATGTTGAAGAAGTATCCAAGATTGTTCGAATCCGAGTAACTTCGAGGACGAAGTTGAGCGTGGTGGAGCCCATGCTGTAACATCCTCGGATTTAAATTATTATATTTGAAGTTTATTAAGTTTAAATTTGTAATTTAAGTTGAATTATGTAAGTTAAGTTGGTACGAAATTTGGACTGATTATAAAGTTGATTGCATATTATGGAAATTTAGAATTCTAAAGTTATTTAAGTGAATAAATTATTAATATTTGTTAAGGAAAATAAAATAAAGATGGAATTCTTTATTTTATAAAAATCAGTATTTTATGGAACCGGATAAGTGGAGGGGTGAAATGTGCCAAAAGTTGAAAGTGTGAAATAAAAGGGGGAAAAATCATTATTTCACTTCATTTGAACCAACTCACTCTCTCACTAAAACTCTCTCTCATCTCTCGGCTCTCTCTCTCTCTCTCTAAAATTTGAAGATCATCAAAACTTGGATTTTGAAGCTGAAAATTTGGATTAAGGTTGTTTGGGAGGAACTAAAACATCTGCAAGAATCGATTTAAGGTAAACATTTCACTAATTCTTTGAAATTGATGGTTTTGGTTCGGATTTGTTAAAAATCCGAAAATGAGATTTAAGGCTGCAAATGTTGTTGCATGTTTGATGTTGTTATGGATTAATGCAAATCGAGTATCTGAAATGTTATATATTAAATTTTAGCTTCTGAATCAACCTCTAAGTACGATTTTTAGAGATTTGTGTGTGTTTTTAGTGTGTGTGTTCGATGGGTGTATAAAAGTGGATGAAAAGGGTTTAATTTGGTATGTAAAGGTGTTAATATTGATGTTAAAAGGGTTGAAAATAGATGTATTTTAGTTTGTATAAGTTATTTCATATATTGAATTAGAACCAGAAACGATGGGATTAAATCTGAAATTTGACAAAACTGCACAAGTATGAACACAGTGGGATCCGAATTCGGATCCGAGATGAACTCGGATCTGGTCCGAATTCGGAAGAGGCCCGGATTTCTGGAAAATTAATATATCAAAATATTTTTAAGTATTGGAATTTGGATGGGGGTCCGAATTCGGTTGGGGACCGAATTCGGATGTGCCCGAACTTGTAATGTGATCCGAAATTGGCTTTCGGTCCGAAATGTGATAATCAAAATGGTAAAATATTTATAAGTGTTGTATTTCGGATGTGGGTCCGAATCCGGTTGTGGACCGAAATCGGATATGGCCCGAACTTAGTATATGTCCGAAATAGGGCTTATGTTGGGACCGAATTAGGGATTCATATGAGAACCGAATTGGGGGTCCGAATTCGGGTGGGGTCCGAATTCGGAACCTGGATCCGAAATATGGATCAAATATTGCAAAACTTGTAAATTTTAGTTTTATGAAATTAAACAGTTATTGACACGATGTGTTGTTACAACTGACTAACAGGTCCCTTGTGGTGTTGTTTAACCCACAGTGGGGTACTTTGTGGATCCGGTTGAAAGCCCGAGGAGAAATAAAATTGATTAAAGATTAATAACGCACCCACTGTGAGTACAGTAGATTTCGCATGATTATATATGATTTATGTTAAGCTTTGCCTGCTGAGACCTGTTGTTTCATTTGATTGGTTGGAATTCTACTAACTTGCATAGATTTAGATGCACATTCTTACTTGTTGCATGTCCATTCGATTGTTGTGCATCTAGTGATGGACCGGTGGGTCGCATCGTTAACTCTGATGTTACTGTGCTATATGACGCTGGAGCTGATCCTTCCAGGTCCGGTAGGCAGTATGTCATCTCCGATCGTTCGTTTGTCTCAGATGGTATGTGTAAATGCCGAGCTTTGGGCTCGAAGGGGCTGCGGCTCTGGTCCGTACTTGGTGTACGAAGAGAGTATACGACGTTTGTCGTCGGGGTTACTCTTGGGCTTCATAAATATTTATAATGTGCGCAATCTATGTATTCACTAAGCATTCGCTTACGTTTTAGTTGTTGTAATTTTTACAGGAAAAGGAAAATCAGCTGCGGGACCATCTAGCTAGGTTGTTGTTTGAAGTGAATTGAAGACTCAGTTGCTTAATTGGTAACTTAATGTTGAGATTTCTGTTGTAATAAATTTGGGATAATGTAATGTAATTGAAGTTTGTAGATATAGGCATGTAACCTTCGTAGCACCGTAGGGTGTTAGACTCAGTTGTAATACTTTTATTTATGTATTTTGCTTCCGCACTTTAATTAAGGTATCAGATCATTATGTTATCTGTTTGTTGGTGAATAATCCTGGGTGAATGGTAATTGGTGGTTAATGTGGCAAGGGTGTCACATATAATTACATATTTAGTTTGATTATGCCTTTTATCAATTTAAAAAAAAGTACCACGCAATAATGTAATTAAAATTACATTATATAGTCCAATACAGAAATTAAAAGCTAGGTTGTTACAGATGGGCTCCACCATGCACAACTTCATCCTCGAAGTTAGCTATGTTGGTACAGACTCGAATATGTAGATTGCATAATAGTTTTTTTCCCAAGTCTGATGCGAACCCTTGTGGTGTTTCCATTGGACGAGCACCATCTGCACTTCTTTATTGCGAAGTTTCTTGGTCTTCGAGTCCAGAATACACTCTCGCTCTTCAACCACACATAACTTTTCATTGATATGCAAATCAACATGTGGTATACGTACTTCTCTTTCATCAGCTAAGCTCTTTCAAAGATGACTGACATGGAATACACGGTGTATCCCAGCTAAGTCCATTGGTAATTCAAGACAATAGGACTGAATCCTTATCTTTTCAATAATTTTAAACAGACCAATGAATCTCGGAGCTAGCTTATTTTGCTATATGAATCTCACCACATTCTTCATTAGGGATACTTTCCACACCACCCAATCGTTGACCGCAAAACTGATTGATCTATGACAATTTTCATAGTAAGACTTCTGCCTGCTTTGAGCTTCAAGAATATTCCTTCTTACCAGTTGAATCTTCTCATGTGTCAACTATAGAAGGTCAGGACCCGCTAATGGCGTTTCACTAGTTTCACACTAACAGGTGGGATTTCTGCGCTTTCTTCCATATAGAGCTACAAAAGGAGCCATCTTGATTGTGGAATGATAACTGTGGTTATATGAGAACTCTACCAATTGTAAATGGTCGTCCTAGTTACCACCCAAATCAAGAATGCAAGCACGAAGCATATCTTTGAGGGTTAAGATAGTACGTTCACTTTGGCCATCTGCATTAGGGTGATATGCAGTACTCATGGCAATTCGAGTACCCATCCCATCTTGCAGAGCTTTCCAGAATCGTGAAGTGAAACGACTATCACGATCAGAGATAATAGATTTTGGCACACCATGACAAGAAATGACTTCAGTGACATACTATTATGCCAGTCTATCGAGAGAATATGTCTCTTTCATAGGTACGAAGTCCTCAAAGAAAGCCTCTCGCCCAGGAACATACTCCAATTCTAGGCCTTCTCAACGTAAAAACTTAGATTGTTTTGCTCCTACAAATCGTGCAAGGAGGATTCCTAAAAAAACACCTCTTGATGTTCAAAACTTCTTTATGAAAAATGCAGTTATGCCTGAATCTTTTGTAAAAATCGATAACAGTGTTAGTGTGCCTGGAAAGGATGTTGCTTGCAATCCTTTGAAATACTCTTTTTTTGCAATTCAATTCAATTATGTCCAAAAAGATTTCGGCGTGCTATTCCTGAGATGACTAAGTTTGTACCTTATCCTTAAAAACGAAAATGCCGCCAACCTAAGAAAACAAAAGTGCATGCCTCATCACCGCTTGACAAATTGGAAAAACCATTGCCAAAGGCTAAGTCTAAGACATTTCCAAAATCACCAAGCCAAAGGTAGTTCCATTACCTAAGACTATTTCAAAACCCATTGGACCCGCATACAAATGGGTGCCAAAATGTTTTGTATCTAAACCTGTGTCAACTGTTAAATGGATTCCGACCGTTATGTTGTTATATGACGATGGAAATCCAAAATCTAACAAGAAAGGACCCGTCTTTCGATGGGTACCAAAAGTGGTTTAATTTTATGCAGATGGTTTTTAGATTACTTCAGACGGGAACCTATTCTTCATAGTGATGGCTTTTAATTACTTCATATCAAAACCCAGACTTTAGTAAAATGGTTTCTACTTACTTCCGAGTAGAACCCGTGCTTCAAAGCATTGGCTTCTGCATCAAGACATATCAGAACCCGTTCTTTCATGTTTAGATGGTTTCTAAACACCCAGTTTAGAACCCGTGTTTTCGTGACTTCTCTCGAATTTCTCCACTTTTTATGCTTATCAATTTGATTTTGAGTTTCATTCTTGAAATTCACTCATAACATTTTATGTTGCACTGATACTGTTCTTATTCGTAGGGGTAGTTTCAAATCCACTTTGATGATGACAACTTAACGAAGAGTGTGTAAGCATTCTGAATACTCTAATGCACACTTTAAAAAGTTTTCTTAGAGCAATCTGATTCTCTGACTGAATAAATTTCCTCCAAGATTAATCGATCTAATCTTCGTGATGATCTTGGTCTCATTGTTCCTAAGATTCTCTCAAATATTCTGATTTCTCCCACATATTTCTGATTCTCTCATACATCAGGTTTCTCCCATACAATTTTAAATTTCACAGAAAACCCAATTTTAGCTAATTCTTTCATGATAGTCTAATTCATTTCCAAATCTCATATCAAACTTTCTACTGAATTTCTCGCATATAGTCTCTCAAATATCACAAGATGTTTCATTCAACTCTCATCCATCTTCTAAAATACCCATGAGCTTAATTGCTATATCTTTCAAGATATCATGCTGACTCTGATGATGCACAACATGTGTGATTACGCAGATATATCACTCCTATGGTCTAAACTAGAGCTGGAAGACCTACCCGAGGAGCAACCACTGTGTGGGTGAGGGTTCATAGCTTAATTAGTTGAGGAGTGTTAGTTACCACGGGGTACTAAGAGGGTCTAGTAAAGATAAAATATAAATGAGAGGGGTTGTCGAAAGGAGATGGGGGTGCATCATGAGCTAACAATGCTATGCCTTCTGACTATCATTATAATTTAAAAGTGAGTCGGAGGGAGTACAGTTGAAAAATGACGAGAGCTGAGGGGTGAGAAAGGATTAAAAGAAAAGATAATCCTACCGACACCGTGTCAGTCTGCTGGGTTTCCTACATCTGTTATGAAATTCCATGTGTTGGAATTCGGTTTGAACAAGACGTCATGAACCTACAGAGTTATATCACATACTCTGTTGACATATCATTTGGATTAATTGATATTGAAACAAGGAAGAAATCCTCTCCGATCTCCGACTTCAGTTGATGCACTTTCAGTCTAGAGCTTAATGTTATACACTTCTAGAACATATGGAGTCTACAATCTGCCTGACTATAAACAGCTTGTTTACCGAGACAAAGCCGGAACAAATATGAGTGATTCTTTCATGATAAATGATTTCACGATAATTATTTGGAAATCTTACCAGTGTTAATGTCAAGCCAGCGTTGAATGTATGTCACATAGACTTAGTCTATTGTGTAAACAGAACTCCTATGTGAAACTGGATTGTTACTTACAAATGATTTCATTTTTCATTTCATTTTTATTTGTTTAGGTTAAAAAGCCATGAATTTCACTATATTCCATTTTTGGTTTTTGATATTTAATGAACGAGATAGAGAGATTGTTATTGTTTTGAAGGGGAGAGTGGATTTTATGATGTAAATGTTTATATTCTGTTATTGAGGGGGAGTTTGTAACGTGAGAGAGATAATTATTTCTATGTCTGTAATGTTCTAAAATGTAAAATTTTCTTTCTGAAGTTGTAATCATCTACTTCGATGAAGAAAAGAAGATTTGAAGTCAGATTTCGATCATTCATTTGATGGGGAGAGCTGAAGTGATTACATGAAGGGGGAGATTGTTAGAAATTTTATTTCCTGTAATTGAAGCTTGTGTAATTGCACTTAATTGTAAAAATTTAATTAAACACTAAAGGAAGATTATTAGCCCTAAAATAGTGTATAATTAAATATAATAAAAGTCTAGGTTCAATTTGTAAATAGAAATAATTTACTTTGTGGGAAATCTTAATTTCCTAGACTTTTAAGGGAGTGTTTGGACAAACCCCTAATTTAAGGATATGTATAAATAGTATTTTCCTTCAAGGGTTTTGGACAAGCCACCACCCTATGTGTGTGTTTTAGAGTGTGAAAGTCCCTGAGATTGAGTGCCCAAATTCTCTATATATAATCTTCATATTCTTAATAGAAAATCATTTGGTTTCTTGTATTTGAGTGCAAAATATATATTGGGAATCAAAGTTATCATCCTTTTTATTTTCTCTTCATCTTTCTTTAAAAGACATAAAACACACACATAAATGTTTGTGTGTGTGTCGGTGACGGTTTTAAAAGAAAAAAGGGAAGGGGTTTACCTTTTGGCCACCCCACATCCCTTAACTATCCTACCAAGACACAATGCACCCCTCCACTACACATTTAATGTTTCATTTCCTTAATAATTAAAGTACATTGCCTATTTGCCCACAATTCCATATTAAATAACTAACCATCATAATAATTAATTTATGCTAATATCTGTAACATCCCCAAATTTTAAATTATATGTGATGAAATAGATACGATTCAATTTACATGTTTTGATGATTTCATATCCCAATTAAAATAGAATCAGACTTAGTGAACTAAAATGATAAATTAATGATGAGGGATCGTCATTGTTGTTAGAGCGAAAAATCAAGGAAATGGATATTTAAAAGATGAACCTCAAATGATGATAAATTATTGATGAGGGATCATCATTATGGTTAGAGCGAAATTTCAAGGAAAGGGATATTTAATAGATGATCACCGAACGATGTTAAAATAATAAAGAATGATGAGGGATCATCATTGTTGTTAGAGCGATAATTCAAGGAAAGGGATATTTAAACGATGGAGGCCGAGTGGTGTTAAAAATAAGGGAAATTATTAAGGAGTGAAAAGTTATAAGGAGAAATATATAAGTTGAAGGGGGTACTTTGCAAATATGCACACTTGAATTAATAAAAGTGGAGTGTGTGAGTGTGTGACCGTTCACACTTTATCTTAATAAAAATTCACGGTTGCTCTCTCTCTCTCTCTCTCTCTCTCTCTCTCTCTCTCTCTCTCTCTCTCTCTCTCTCTCGAAATCAGCTGGAATAATTAAATCGAGTTATTGGCAAGATATGTACAAACTTTTAGCTTTTGATTTAACTCCTAAGTATGATTGTGATTACTAACAATGTGTTTTAGTGTGTGTTCATCGAACTGTTGAAGACACGGTTTTAATGGTCTGATTTTGATACTAAACAGGTTAAATTGGTATTAATAATGTGTTATTGGGTATGGTGGACCTTGTACCGATAGATTTCAATCACAAGATTGGTAAACAAAATGAATGAATGAATGAAATCTGGAAATAATAGAAACTGCTAAGTATGAACTTCGGTGAGAAGTTCGGGTGACCTGAACCTGATGAACAAACGACACGAAATTCGATTCATACCCGAAGTTCGAGTCGGTTGAACTTCGGGTGATAACTTGAAACAAAACTTTTTAAGTCAAGAAACTGAACTTCGGTTCATAGGACTACTGAACTTCGGGTCCAAGTGGACATCCGAACTTAAGGTGATTTGTCATAGAGAAAATATGAAGCTGAAATACTTCTTAGGATGGAACTTTGGGCCATCTGAAAAGTACAAATCCTGATATTGATATATGTATACATTGATATAACAGGACCTTAGTGGTGTATTTGTGCACAAATTGATATAAAAATTTAGTCGTGAAAGTCCAATTTGGGAAAAGAAAGATAATACGAGACATAATTGATTGTCTAAGACCCTGTGATAATCTTCCAGGATATCCTTGTTACAGTTAAACCACTGTGAGTGATAGATTACTGTTCAGGCATTTATTGTCATTGCATTCACATGTATAATGGCTTGATCTTGTTGCTCATGAATATATCATTTGACATTCTGATATGATTTATTGTTATTGATGCACTCTTGTTCTTGACATGTTATAAACATGAAGCTCGCGTTCATTTGAAAGTGCTTCATTTAGTACATGCTTTGGGATGATGATAGACTCATAATCTGGTGTGACACGGGCTGAGGTTGACAGCAAGCCACTGTCAGGGACTGATCATCCCATATACCCATTCTAGCCAGGTTATACATCCCTGATCGATATTTGAACAGCCATGGAGACGTAGGTCTTGAAATCCATGCTTCCCATCATGATGAAAACTTATCATCCGTGCCCTCCCCACGAAGGAGCAAACATTGCTCGTATGCACATTTGGTTTGCATGACATAATCGTTGAAACTGTAAATTATTAACTCACTAAGCTTATAGGTTACCGTTGATATTTAGTTGTTTTCAGGCAAAGGTAAAAGCATAGTTGGGCCTTCTACCTAGGCTATACATCCAGTCTACGGTGAAACCTAGAAGCTATTAGTAAATATGACGATTATGTAGCTTTGGGGTTGGGTACTGGATATGTTGTTGTAATGAATAATTATGTTTTAGTAGATAGATCTTGTCCTTATAAACTTTCATATATATTATGCTTTAGTGATGATGTAAATACAACATGTCTTTATGCTTGGAATGTTAGTTATAATGTTAATATTGGGTTGTATGTTGAACCTGGAGTTTACACTATGTTTATGAGGGAGGATATTTCAGTTTGGTATCAGAGCATTAGTTTGAGGTCTCAAGTGTCCGCGAGAACTTGGACTCAAACTCAGGTTATGATATTAGAATGGACTCCTGGGAAATGATCTGATTTAAGATAGGATTGACATGAATAACGGGGAAAAGTGAAAGGTAACTGTAAATAAGTATGACTAGGAAAATATGTTCTAAATATTACTTGTTATATTTCAAAACATGTCTAGAGAATATTTGACTCTTCAACAAAAGCTCCAAATGAAAAACATGATGGAACTATTTAATGAGTGTGACGCCAAAATAATCGCAGACCAAGCTCAATTGTTTAATGATCAGCTTAGGGCTCGGGAAGAGGCCGAGGCTAAGCGTAGGGCTGACAAAAGGAAGGATAAAACACCAGCACGATGAATGGGGTGATAGGGAGGAAGACTCTGGTTCTTCCAGCAAAGCTAAGGGATATAGGTTTATGCATTTCAAAGCTAATGGAGTCATTGTATTTGATGATACTGGGATGCTGTTACAGCATTGGAGTGGATTACTGCCACGGAACGAACCTTACGAATCAGCGATTGTGCTGAGAAAGATATTGTTCGATACGTCACTGCCATGTTTACGAAGGATGTTGTGATGTGGTGGGATGCTATGGTGAATGTACTAAGGATGGAGGCCGTGTCGAACATGTCCTGGACTAAATTCAAGGAAGTATTCACCCAAAAATACGGTCCTGCTGATGAAAAATGCCATCTGGAGGCGAAATTCTTGGAGTTGACTCAGAGAACAAAAACGGTTTCCCAATATGCTGTCGAGTTCACTCGAGTGAGTCTATTCGCACCCCCACCAAGTTGACACAGAAGAGATGAAAATACAACAATTCAAGGTTGGCTTAGATCTGGAGATACGCCGAACAATGAGTAGTGTTCGGTATACTACCATTGCAGGATTGCTGGAGGCTACTCGTAATGTGGAGCAGATTTTGGTCCTCTCAAGGTATGTTATGGGATCAGCCGCTGCGGGTCCAGCTCAACTATCATCACTGATGAGACAGCAACATTCAGGTTATTCTGGATCGTCCCGATCATCACAACATTCATCTCAACAACCATCAACTTCACCAAGAATGGGAAGGGCCATCTCGGCCAATACAGAACAACGAGACTGTCGTCGATTCCGAAAGACTCATCTGGGGAGTGTAGAATCCAAGATATTTACTGCTACTACTGTGGGAAGAAGGGGCATCATGGGGATAACTTTCCTCGAAATGCTGAAGCATGCTACAACTGTGGCAAAATTGGCCATCTAGCGTGCGATTGCTGTAAGCCACCACAATTCCAATCCACCCTACAATCAACCGCAAGGTCTTCTGGAGTTTCTACTGCCAAGGAAGAAAAGATGATCCTAAGGTGGTCACAGGTACGTTTCCAGTTAACTCAATCCCCACACACATTTTATTTGATTCTGGAGCGAATCGCTCATTCGTCTCCACTGCATTTGCACGACAACTTAACATGCCTACATCTAATCTACAATTTGTATGTAGAAAAGGCAATCTATGCCTTACTTCTATTGCTAAATCCCGAAAGCACATCGATAAGGGTTGTTCTGCTTATCTGGCCTATGTAGAAAAGGCGATCTATACCGTTCCTATTGTATCTGAATTCCCGGACGTATTTTCGGAGGATATCTCCGGATAGCCACCAGACCGTCAGGTGGAGTTCTGTATCGATCTCGTTCCTGGAGATGTTACGATAGCAAAAGCTTCATATCGTTTAGCTCCTGCAGAGATGCTGAAAATGATCAAACAATTACAGGAGTTGCTCGATAAGGGCGTCATACGTCCATGTTCTTCTCCTTGGGGTGCTCCTATACTCTTTGTTAAGAAGAAGGATGGTACCTTGAGGATGTTATTTGATTATCACGAACGCAACAAGGTGACCATCAGGACTAAGTATCCTCTGCCTCGAATTGACGATCCTTCGACCAGTTACAAGGTGAAAGTTATTTCTCGAAGATTGATCTCCGATCGGGTTATCATCCAGTTAAAGTCCATGATGACGATATTCCTAAAACGACTTTCAGAACTCGGTATGGGCATTATCAGTTTCTGGTGATGTTGTTCGATCTTACTAACGTGCCGGCTGCTTTTATGGATCTCATGAATAGAGTTTGTCGGCCGATGCTGGACAAATCTATTATCGTCTTCATTGACGATATTCTTATTTTTTAAAAGACTGAGGAAGAACATTCTGTACATCTAAAAAAATTACTAGAGTTGCTGCGAAAGAGCGACTTTATGCCAAATTCTCTAAATGTGAATTCTGTTTGAGGCAGGTGCGTCTCTACATTTGATGCGATTCACTTTCTAACTCCTAAAATTTAGTTATAAGATCTTATTGACATTAAATCATATCATTTCATTTAGATCCAATTCTTGGGGCACGCGATATCTGGTGTTGGTATTTCCGTTGATCCAGCAAAGACTGAGGCTATCCAGTACTAGGATTCTCCACGTAATGCCTCTGAAATTCGCAGTTTCTTGGGATTGGCTGGTTACTACCGCCGATTCATTAAAGATTTCTCTAAGATCGCGGTTCCACTCACGAAACTTACAAGAAAGAACGTGACATTCATTTGGGAAGAAGAACAACACTTGGCCTTCGAAACTTTGAAGCAACTGTTAAGTGAAGCGCCATTGTTGGCCCTGCCTGAAGGAAACAAAGACTTCGTGGTGTATATAGCGATGAGATTGGGATCAGTGTTGGTGCAATGGGAAAATGACATAGCATACGCTTCAAGAAAACTTAAGCCACATGAGAAAGATTAATCTACACATGACTTGGAGCTAATGGTTGTAGCTTTCGCACTTAAGCTTTGGAGGCATTATCTCTACGGAACAAAGTGTCAGTTGTATATCGATGATAAAAGCTTGAAAGATATATTCAGTCAGAAGGACTTGAATATGAGACAACACCGATCCATGGAATTGATGAAAGATCATGACTATGAAATTTTATATCATCCTGGAAGGCGAACGTGGTCGCTGATGCATATAGAAAAGCTTACTGTAAGGGTTATTGTTGTGCCGTAACTTCTACAGTGCTGACTTCAACCATCGTCGATGATGTAAGGGCTGCTCAGCTGCAAGCATTGAAAGAAGAGAATGTCAATGATAAAAATATCATAATTCAATTGCCTTTAATGCAAGATGATGGATATGGATTGAAAAGCGTGTACAACAGAATATGGGTACCTAACTCTGGAGGCATGCATGATGTGATTTTGGAAGAAGCCCATCAATAAAAATACTCAATTCACCTTGGAAGTAAAAAAAATGTACACTGATCTGAAAGCTGACTTCTGGTGGTCGGGGTTGAAAAGAGATGATGGGTTATTTGTGGAGAAATGCAGATGTTGTTGGCTGGTCAAAGCCGAGCACCAACAACCCTATGATAGTATGCAACCGATTTCTGTTTCATAATGAAAGTGGGACCATATTACTATGGAGTTCATCACAAAGCTACCAAAGACTCGTCATCAACATGATTCAATCTGGGTCATTGTTGACCGATTGACCAAATCTGCACACTTCATTCCAATCAGAGAAACTTACTCGTTAGAACGCCTAGCTCAAATCTACATGGATGAAATCGTCACAAGACATGGAGTGCCTAAGTCTATTGTTTCTGACAGGGACAGTGGATTTACTTCTAATTTTTGGACTGCATTACAAGAGGGTCTTGGTACTCGTGTCGCTATGAGTATTGCTACAGACCACAATCAGATGGCCAAAGCGAAAGAACAACATTGACTCTGGAAGACATGTTAAGGGCCTGTATCATGGATTTGGGTGGTAACTAGGATGATCATCTACCTATAGCTGAATTTTCTTATAACAACGGTTACCGTTCGACAATAAAGATGGCGTCGTTTGAATTTTTGTATTGAAGAAAATGTAGGACTCCAACTTGCTAGAGAGAAACGGGGGAGACACCTATTGCCGGACATGCACTGTTACAAGAAACAAACGAGAAAATCCAACTAATCAGGCAATATATGAAGACGGCTCAAGATCGACAAAAGAATTATCACATACGTCGTCACAAGGCTATAAAGTTTCAAAAGGGAGATTGGGTATACTTGAAGGTGTCTTTGATGAAAAGAGTTACAAGATTTGTGAAGCGAGGGAAGCTATCTCCTCGATTTGTAGGCCCGAACCTTATTATTTAGAAGATCGGAAATCAGTCATACCATCTGGATCTACCAGAAAGAACTATCAGGAGTACATCCGATCTTTTATGTGGGTTATTTA